>BOPP01000058.1:1523983-1603456 GCA_017312745.1 Gryllus bimaculatus | reverse complement strand
CTCACATCTCCCTCTTGTTAACCCTTTGCCACACGTTTTTTGCCCTTTCTGCAACATCGGTGACACGTGCAACTCATTGTCCCGTTTATAAACCTATCCCTTCTACTGATACACCTTTCTTACTCTGATATTCCCTAAATCCTATTTGTTCCTTGGTGGTTCATTTTGCAATTTAATAATTTGTATGTCTAATTATTTTATTTTTCGTTGTATCTCATTCGTTTTCATATTTCCTAGATCCTTTTATCATCTGTAGTGTCCACAGTGTAAAAATGAACATTCTAGTGCACGTGAAGTGGGCCTATTAGTAGTAGAGAAAACCATGAGGTATTATGTGCGAGAGAGTTTCTTCGTCAGATTATTCATACTTACACTGTGGGCGTTTCTATTACACATTTGTCCGGTTTTCATTTTGTTCATTTTATCGCTTTGTTCCATTTTTTAAAAAAACGTCTAGAATTAAGCGAAAAATTAAATTAGCGGAATTGATTTAGATTCATCTGAAACCTTTTTTTATGAGTAATAACAAACGTTAGTCAAACTTAAAAGTATCTCCATGTCAATAATTTAATTGAATTATCTGGCAATAATCACTCTGGGTTTAATTTACAACAAGATAGCTATCATACCTGAATTTCGATACCAAGTGGATATTTGATCACTTCAAAAACTTAAACTAGAAATAGAAATATTTAAATAATTTGTGTTGTCCAATAAGTTAATTATTTGCTATATGTTACATTTCATTAATATTCCAATAATTAACACTAGCGGCAGCCTTTTTGTGTAACTAACACTAATATTAATTATTAATATAACTGTTTTAAATTTCATGTTTGTTTTACTTATTGAAATGTACTAAAAAATATGTGTCACCACATGCATAAACGACCATATGAAAATAATGTTATATGTTTAGTTGTCATCTGTGGGTATTTGACATTGCGTTTCTCCTTTTTTATTATTCCTTTCCTCTAAATTCTTTAATGTTCCAATTTTTCTTACCCTTTATAAATCTACATGTCTCTATTGTTTTCTTTCACATTTCCAAATTTTATCTTCCCTCCTACGTTTCCGGTACTCGTCTTTTCTATTTCGCAATATTCTGAACACCGGCTCGCTGTGTCTTGATTTCTTAACTTGTTTTGTATGTGATTTTATATGTAAAACATTGGTAGAAGATGGAAGAGCGTGAGATGTACAGGAATCAATAATCTAGTTATATTTCAAAACTTCTGATATTATTTAACGTTGATGGTAAAAAAATACCATCAACTTTTAATTTTCATAACATTTTTTGTTATGCTGTATTCTGCAGCTATTGTAACAGAATACAGAGTTCTACAAATATTTCTACGTAGTAACGATTTTGTAACATTAAAATACATCTCTTTAGTTTTAGGAGTAAGAGCTGATAAAAATAATTGTTTATGACGAAATTTAAAAACATTTGCAGTATAACTTATTAAAAATCAAATTAAATTGACTAACTAGTTACTAGGTTAATTATGAACGTGTAATTTCTTACGTTATGATGCTGATAGTTTCACCCAAAGAAATTGTCATGTGCGCAGAGATCTCACACTCTTCCATTTCAGTCGCGCACGATGAATGAGTTTCGTCTGTCTGACTGAGATTGTTACATTTTCCTTTATTTCCTTTTTTCCTATCTTTACTCATCCTGAAGCCACGCTTCAGAGTTTTTATGTCATTCTGTTATTCTCCTTTTGGAGCCGTACATGTTGTATAAAATTTAGATTTTAATTTAATTTTTTAATTTAATTTAGGTTTTGGATCTCTAAGCGAGTTTTTCTTTCATCAATCATTAGTGCATTTAAAGATGTCATGCTAATGACATTCATATTGCCCAATGCCAACTAATATCTTTCATTTTTTTTAATTTTATTTTGATCTTTCCTGGCAATTTTGCCAAATAGTGTTCTCGTCAAATATATAAACAAGGCAGGACAATGTAATAATTTCATTTTTTTTTACTAATGATGCATTCATACATTTGGTATTATCCTCACATCAAAATAAAAATAAATGAAACAACATTTATATCGCAAAGATTATACTGTTATTAGTATTCACTATTCTATATTTCTCTACCTGAAACACGACATATGTTGCCACTGCCAAGGCCACTGTCATCACGAAGTTCACCACACTTTTATCAGACTATCTACTCTCAGTGTCGTCCTTTGTGCCATGCAAGCAAAGTCGTCACTTGTTCGTTATCGTCACGGCATCGTTCGTATGAATACCAGCTGCTTGTACATTCCACAAAGGCCTATAAACTTCGGCCGATATCTGCGTATGACATCAACTGTGCGGCTATCGTGTGTATTACATCGCCTTGGCGCGCGACAGACGGCGGTGCTGCGATATCGATTACGCAGGAGCAGGTGTGGAGCACGCACCCCCCTCTTTCCTCCCTCCTCGTCCCGCGCCAAACTGTGCATACGTGTGACGTGTACCATCTTGTTAGTTGAGTCACCCTGCTGCATTCACACAACTCAATTATCGGGTTAAAACTACGGTAATCGCTTGTGCACTTCGCGATAGGCAGGCCCGACGTGAGTATGGTTTAAGTTTGTTAAAGATTTTTACTTATTTTTTGACTTATTGTTCTGAAACAATCTGTCCATTGTTTATTAGGAGAAGTATACTGAGTAAATGAATCGAAAAATTGGGATGAATTCACGGTTATTTTATCCACTCGTCAGATAATTGTAATTGAACTATATTGTAATGCTCAATGAAATGAAAATACTTGCTTATTCAGCATGCATATTGGATTCAGGCTGTAGAAACATTACCTTCAATGTTTAGGGGGCAATTATTTTCCGTATCCTCTTCAACTGAATTGGTGCGAAGAAAACAAAATGTGCATTAGGTCAAAATCTACCTTGAGATTGAGGTACAATCTAAACAGGTAAGGGGACATTACAGATGACCCCCTGCAACGTTTACTCTTCTTGTGTTTGAGGTGCAACGTTCATTATGTAGATGTTGAAAAAGTATATTCTCCACGAGCTGCTAGGTATTGGTATATCACTTTTAATTCGTCAGTTCTTCAATTTCATGAATAACGGTAGTGCCTTATTAACGGTAGTATTCTTTTTTATTTGTGCAATAGGATTGAAATAAATTTACATAAAAATGTAAGAGTAACATTTGTTATTCGTATTCGCTGAGAAATAATATTGCGAACAGAATATTTTCTCTCATTCATGTTACCATTTCTTAACAAATATCCAATTTTTCTTTTCATATATACAACGTAACATTTTTCTGATGTGAATTGAAGCTACCGTCCGGATTCCCACCAGTCGTTTTCATACTCCTCATGGCTTTCGTGAATAATAACGCTTGTTTCCTCACCGACTTCCATTCCTCAACCGGGGCCGCGGTCTCGCGTGCCCCAACGCCACCCGCGTGACCGAAGCGTGCGCTCAACTTGCTTCGCACGGGCGTCGCACGCCCGTGATCTCGCACGCCGCCGCCACCTGCGTCATAAATGATTGGGGTTGACGATTAAGGCGCGCGTTCAACTCTAGGGGTACTGGACCGGTTTATTGCCTGAGCTGGTCTGGCGTGAATTAATTCATGTCGTTTTATTGTTCCACAGCACAGGCAAAGTCCCAATGTCAGAAACAAGATATCGATCTGAAGTGAAGAATTGCAAAACAGAGACGGCACGCCTCCGGGAACAAATGAAAGGAAAATTTGAGAATATGGAACGGTTAGAATTAATTTTTTTAAACTATTTTTTCGCGCACTGTTTAAGGTTAAATAATAAACATGATTCATTTTAGGAATAGGTTATTGAGAATATATCATTGAAACGTTGCTGATAACTTAAGTGATAATAATATTGCTTTGAAGAATTGTAATTGAAGAATTGTAATCAATTGGGGTTAATACTTGGCATTAAGTGCGAGAAACATTGGACATGAAACATTTCACTTAACATTTCCTCCACATTTAACCTAATGTCTCATAAACAGTGAAATTTACTAGACTTCGAATCGATAGATTGAAAGGATAAACAGAACTTTTATGCTCAGATTTCGATATTGAACACTTATGACGATATTATTGTTTGCCAAACTTAAATTCCTCGAAAACCTTTAAGTTTTCGTATACAATGGGATCAGATTTTGCCTCCCATTTTTTAAATATTACAATTGCAAATTGCCAATTGCAAATTTACATTATCCAGGTCTGGTCTAGTAAAATTTAAGCTGAGAAAGCGCCAACCTAACGACCCAATTGCAAATGACACTTAATTTTCAGTTTATTTAAAAAATTATTTTACTGCATGATACATTGCAGAGCCACTAAAAGCTGCTCCCATAAGGTTTGACATTCAATTTTTAAATAAGAATACGAAGGTTAAAATGTTCGTATCGTTTGGGGTATATTGTTGCTTATTTGTTGTTATTACTGAACTCCCTCTAAACATCACTAGCATTAATTTCACAAGTTATTCGTGACATGATGTAGCAGCCTGCTCATTTCCTTCTCATTCCATACACAAAGGTTTGAAGTGATCTATTGCCCTGCACGTCGCGAAAATTAACGATGCATGATGGGGTGGCGTTAATCACAGGATAATAATAGGCTAAATGACCTAGACATAATCTGTATACAGTTTACCATGCGCAGTACAAGGGTTGGAGATGAAAACGATTGTACAACATAGTTGAAACTCATCAAAATAAGAAATTTAATTTATTGTTTGGTACATACTAATTTTTATGTCGGATCATCTCTGCACAAAAATTCATTTACTAAAACCATATTTCGAAACTGGTGAAAATCTCAGGTTCTGTGATGCAAAAGGATTTCGTAAACACACTTGTCGGACATTACAGAAGTGAAAACCCGGCGACAGCCAAACCCGAGGAGCCCTGTCAAATGTCCCTTGTTCCGCAGCCGGTGACATCGTTATCGTCCGCGGGCGAGGAATGCTATTCGTGCTAGGAAGAGCGGCGCGCTGCCTCGCGGCTCGCGGGGTGTCGCAAAGTGCCGGCCGCAGCCGCCATTTGCGAGGCGGGGCGCGCCTGTCGTGCTGTCGCCGTCGCGTGCGGCACGGCAGCGCCCCGCGCCCGGGCTTCGTCGCGCGCCCCTCCCGAACACTCGGCGCTATTGCGATGGGCGGAGCACACAGCCTCGAAGGCCCATTGCAGCTGGACAAAGATTTTTTTTCTTCCTTTTTGTTATTTAACATCAACATCTAAGTCATTTTTTTATAAGCCGACTGCACGTCCCATTAAGGTCAAGGGTCTCAGGGCCCCAAGGCCAGCCCCAAGGCAAGGGCCTTCTTTAATGAAGTGATAGGACGACAATGAGGGGTCAAAGAACGATCACAAATACATCCATACATCGCGGACACTGCACTATTGCGATGGGCGCAGCACACTCGAAGGCCCATTGCAGCTGGACAAAGATTTTTTTTTTGTTATTTAAGGTCGCATCAACATCTAAGTCATTTTTTTTATTAGCCAACTGCACATTCTATCAAGGTCAAGGGTCTCAGGGCCCCATGGCCAGCCCCAAGCCAAGGGCCCCAATTAACACTTCTTTAATGAAATGATAGGATGACAATGAGGAGTCAATGAACGATCTCAAATACATCCATACATCGCGGACACTGCACTATTGCGATGGGCGGAGTACACTGCGTGAAAGGACCATGGCAGCTGGACAAAGGATTTTTTGTTATTTAAGGTCGCATCAACATCTAAGTAATTTTTTTATTAGCCAACTGCAAATCCCATTTAGGGCAAGGGCCTCAGGGAATTATTAACACTTCTTTAATGAAGTGATAGGCTGACAATGAGGGGTCAAAGGACGTTTACAAATACATCCACGCCCGAGGCGGGATTCGAACACGTAATCCTTCGATCAGAGATCATCCAAACACTACTGCCTTAGCGATCTCGGCTACCCGAATTGACAACTAGGTCATTAACGCCCACTATTTCATTGGTAACTGTGAAGATGACATGACGTGGAGATGATAGGGGGTGAAAGGTTGAACACGAATACAACCATACTCGAGGCGCGGTTCGAACCCGCGATCATTCGTTCGGAGATCGCTGCGACACTACTGCCTTAACGATCTTAACCTTCCGGACCTGCCCATGTTAATTGTATTTCTTTTATTTCAATTTCAAACTGGCAGAATGCGCTCGAATTGACGTTTTGCGCGTAAAGCTTAAAAAAATTATAACTTTGGAGAGAATAACATTTAATGAGAAAAAACAAAAAAGATCTCGTTATTTTGGCTGTAGAATATGTAAAAGAATGACCAAGAATATACAAAATAGTGAGCAAATTTTTTCTTCAAGTGTTTGATTTGGCAGGCGATCGGGACTGGCTGTCCGAAGTTGTTTTGCAGAGTGAATAGGCGGAAAATGAACACTAAATGACGTTATTGAACAGACGAGCTTGCCTGTGTTTATTATTTTTAGCAACGTGCTGGTATAAACTGGTGTGTTACGTTCATTTTTATTTTTAAAAATGAACATCACTTAAAACATTGTTAATTTAAAATGCTTTACAGCATTTTTACTATAGTACATTATAATTTCATTATATTCCGTATGTTTTCTTATATTTATATTTGAGATGTCAAAATTATTATTCATTAATTATCAGTCTTTCGTTCACCAGCCATTGCAGTTTCTGAACATTGTAAGTAAATAAATAATTTATATATTGCTGAAAGAAGTTATCTTTTGACGGAACAATTTATAGAAAATCGCTTATGTATTTTAAATTAGGTATGGATTTTTAAAAAAATTATCTTTCTGCATATGTACATTTTGTGCTAATGAAGAAATTGCGTAAACAAACCATCAAGAAAATAATATATTATGACTGATAACTTTCAAATTTGTGATTTATTTTCTGATTTTTGTCCAGTTAGAATCGATACTCGCTTCATGACGCAGGAGGATCGAGCGAAAGTGAGGGTTGGGTGGGGGAACATTGCCTCACGGCACAAGCGGCTTCCGAGAGAGGTACCACACCATCGTCATACCGTCACGCGAAGCCACCCTCTACCTCGTACCTCAGTCACCCCCGACAGTTTCGACCACATTCCTATCCTAAAGCCTTTACCCCGTCCCTATAACCGCCCCGTTTTTTCTCTTTTTATTACCTCCACCCTCTACCTCTGTCCTATTTCCCCATCCCTCATTCCCGTCTCCTCCTCACACGCCTTTTTCCCCTCACGGTCCCTCCCCTCACATCCCTCCCCTCACGTCCCTCCTCACGTCCCTCCCTCACGTCCCACCTCTCACGTCCCTCCCCTCACGTCCCTCCCCTCACCGTCCCCTTTTTTTCCCCTCCACGTTCCCTCCCTCACGTCCCTCCCCTTCACATCCCCGCCCTCACGGGTCTTCCCCCTCACATCCCGCCCCTCACGTCCCTCCCTTCACGTCCCTCCCCCTCACGTTCCTCCCTCACGTCCCTCCCCTCACGTCCCTCCCTCACGTCCTCCCTCACGTCCCTCCCCTCACGGTCCCTCCGCTCACGTCCCTCCCTCAACGTCCCTCCCCTCACGTCTTCTCCTCACGTCCCTCCCCAAACATCCACGCTCCTCACGTCTCTCCCCTCACATCCCGCCCCTCACGTCCCTCCCTTCACGTCCCTCCCCTCACGCTCTCCCTTCACGTCCCTCCCCTCACCGCCTCCCCTCACGCGTCTCCGCTCACGTCCCCCTCACGCCCCCCAACACGTCCCTCCACTCTCACGGGGGGGGGGTTTTTTCCCCAATTGTTTGTTCCCCCCCCCTTCCTCAACATCCCTCCCCTCACAAGCTCTCCCTTCACGTCCCTCCCCTCAACGTCCCGCCCCCTCAGCGTCTCTCCCTCCCATCCCGCCCCTCACGTCCCTTCCCCTCACGTCCCTCCCCTCACACTCCCTCCCCTACGTCCCTCCCCTTCACGTCCCTCCCTCAACGTCCTCCCCTAACGTCCCTCCCTCACGTCCCTCCCCTCACGTCCGCTCCCTCACGTCCCGCCCCTCACGTCACCTCACCTCACGTCCCTCACCTCACGTCCCTCACCTTACTCCGCCTCACCTTGTACGTCCCTCACCTCCACCTCCCTCACCCTCACGTCCCTCACCTCACATCCCTCACCTCACGTCCCTCCCATCACATCCCATCCCTCACGTTCTTCTCCCCGCGTCCATCCCCTCACGTCCATCCCCTCGCGTCCATTCCCTCGCGTCCATCCCCTCACTTCCGTCTATTGTTTCTGAGTCCTGCCCCCGAACCCCGTCTTGTGCATTTGTCCGTTCTCTAATCCCGACCTCTTATCTTTTTCCTCTGACTCCATTATTTCCTATCAACTTCGTGCTCTATCTCTGCCTTCGCCCCCAACCCCGTCTTCTGCCGTTATTCCCTATACATGTCTTATGCCCTCACCCCTGCCCCTTCACTATTCCCGTTCCCTAAGCATATCCCCTATCACAACCATTCCCCCGTCACATTACACGATCTTTGTCCCATCCCACGTTCCTTTCTCCTTCCCCGTCCCCTGCCTCGGTGTTCAGCCGTTGGCCCTGCCCTCGTCCCCTACCTCAGTTCCTTGCCGTCCCCTGAGCCTGTCCCCTGCCCGCGACTTCTCTGCCGCCGTCGTTTACTTTCTTCCCGTGCCCTTATTCCTGCTTCCGATCCCTATCCGTGTCACGTTCCCCGCGGTATCGAGTGACAATCTCGACTTGTGCGCTTATCATCTATTTCACACACACTTTTACATAACACATTATTCCGGGGCTCACCAAAATCTCCCACTACGCCTTCTTAATTGCTTATTATTTCAATAACAAATAGTAATAGGGGCACGGACTAATGACTTAGTCCGTTCGTAGGTTACTGATCGACACAAATTCCCACGTCTTTTTGAAGATTCGAAGCCAATTTGGATCGTTTTCAAACAACTTAAATATTTTGTAAACGAAGACGTACCGCCCACAAGAAACAAAGATTACTTCTATTGTTTCTTTCTTTTTTCTTTGTTTCTCTTTCTTTCTGTTTTTCATTATCGTATCTTCATCATTTCATTTAAAGTTAAACAGCTAGGTAGAAAACCGTTTAACTCTCGAATATCTTGGTTTGACATTTCATCCAAGATTACTATTATCATAAGAATTCTGATAACCAGTGTTTTCTTAATTAAGAATTGTTCAGTGACGTAAATGTACTCTTTATTTTCTTATCACAAATGACAAATTCGATTAAAAATATAAATAGTGTTTTTCTACGTTTTACTCAAACATTATTTTATCAACTTATATTATTAACGCTTTGTTTTGTAGATCCAAAAATTAACTTAATTATATGAATATTGAATAATGTTTCCAAAAACAGTTTGACATGAAATACGGTTGGAAGCGTTGGCGTCCTTTTTCCATTCCTTGGCTTATACAATTGTTTTTAAATAAACAGAATGGATTTAGACCAACGTTGTAGGAGTAGCTAGTAAATATTATTTATTTCTTCTTCTAGAAAATCGCGTAATGGTTTGTAGCATCTGGATTTTATAGTCCGTGTAAATACCAAGTACCAATACCACCACCGCATGCTGTGGTATTGGGTTGGTTTTACGAAAAAGGATGCAACCTCTTGTTATATTCTGTAGTGTAGTCGTCTATCGACATCATTCCTATTCTACAGTTTCTCTCTCCCCATTACGGTTCTCCAATTTCGTTACTTTCAGGGCTGGCCTTTCCGACATTTCGAATAAATTTTAATTAATGGTATCAAAACTTTAAAATTAGTCAGGTATTGTCGTTAGATAAAGTCGAGCTAATCAAGAAGAAAAACTATTAGCTTGAAGTTAAGATTACTGATGAAGTCAATCTTTCATAAAACTAAAGAAATGTTTTCACAAACTAGCTTTACAATCATAAAATTCCCCAGCAAGTATTTCACGAATTTCAAATATTTCTGAATAAATATATGGAACAAAATATAATTTCTGACACGGGACTTAATCTTCACTGTCCTCAAGTGTCACGTGGTTCACTTCATTGGCAAATCTCTCTTCGAATATAAAACAGTTGTTTAGATAGAAAGCAACGAAAGTTCTCTTAAAGTCACTTTGCGATTTCCTGCTCTCACACATTACTTTCCGATGAAGTGTGAGGTCCGAAGCGCGAGTCCTGAAACTCCCCCCCCCCTAGGATTGCCTCGTTTGTGTGAGTGGAGCGGAGTGGAGTGGAGTGATGCGGGCGTGGCGGGGACCCCGCCGCGTCTGTCTGACCCCGTGTTGTTCTTTCTTTAGAGCGCCTCAGGTTCCCAAGAAGGGACCACGGACGACGTAAGTATAACGTAAAGTGGCGCGAAGCAGCGGGCCAAAAAAATGGCCTCTCGGCGGCGGCGGTGGCGGTGGCGGCTCGCCCTGGCAGCCGCGCTGCCCGTCGCCTTCTCCTTCGATAAGCGTAGCCCTCTGCAAAGGAACTTGAACTTCTCCTGCTCACTCAAGCAGAGACAGCCGACAGACTGTTTGTGTGCGTGCGCGCGTGCGCGCGTGCGTGCGTGTTGCGAAGGGTGTACTTGCGCACGCGCGTGGGCGCTGACTAGAGGCGTCGCCGAATCGCCAGCGAGAGGAGGTGACCGTTCGCTTGATTCCCGGTGAACGAATCCACCTCTTTGCCGTGAGATTGGTGACACTCCTGGGAACGGAGGTTACTGCGGCAGAGCTATGTCGCCAGTGGAGCTAGAAATGTGTACGAAATGTTCGCGTTCATCTCAAAGCAAAAAGAAATGTTATTTCCAGAATGCCGAAATACTATAATAAAATGGTACATCTTTAGTAAGAAGGAATAAATTTAGTTATTTCTCTTCAAAATTACAAATTCTAGAAACTGTACTTATTCGGAAGATAAAATTAAGATGTAATAAGCTACAGATAATCTATTTGACAAACTAAATTGACTTTTTCAATAAATAAAATCTGTTACATAGTTTATATCACTTAAAAATGTATGTTAACAGTAAGTATTATAAAAAAGTATTATTTCTTATTGCTTTGAGGAGAACATTTTCCTTCATGATTTGTACATACCTTACTAGCTCATCCTTTTCATTATCTATGTGATCTTAGAACATTGTAAGAAAAGATGGAGGACGATTGCTGAACCAATGGAAACTATTAAATATTATGTCGTACCAAACGTACTGTTATTTTTACGGTTTTTAGCAACTGCGTTAATGTAGAGAATTTTTTAAAGGCATTTTTAAAGTAATGATGCAGTGCAGTCAAAAATGTTCCAATACACCATAACACCTCAAACTCTTTTAGAAACTTAAACATTTCATTTGAAGAACTCCATGATCAAATTCTTTTATTCACAGTTTTAGGATAATACTCCTCTGAAAGTATTTGTGAATTATTGAGTACGTTATTAAATAATTTTTTTTAATTTTTTCAGGAACATGATATATTTAAGAAATAATCATTTCTGTCACAATTAATCGTAATTTTTAATTTTTCATATCAATTCCTTTGATTTAATATATTAAGCAGAAGTCTAAATTATACATTTTTCAGTTTGCGATGAAAAAATTGCTTTTTCAATAGACAATTGTGCAAATTAATATGTTATAGGTGGCGCTTTAATAAGATTATCGTATTTTATGCATTACCACGAGAGATTCTACATAGCATAAACTTCCTTCCTTTCATCTTTCCAAATAAGACAGTTTTAATATATTTTCGCAATGTTCACAAACTAAATCCAATTAGGTTGGTAGTGCTTGCAGAGAGATGTATACTTTAAAACAAATGTCTTCAGCATATTTTAAGAATGTTCAAGTTAAATTATAATTCGTTTAAACATAAATTATTTTTTATCGTCGTTCTCTCATTGGAATAAGCGTCATCCTCCATCTTTTCGAAGTGACCTCCTACGAATCAAGGGGACTAAAGCCCTCTTGTTCCAACTTACGCCAAACGCGCCATCACACAATCGATTGAAGTCCACGTCTGTGAAAAGATCTTGCACCAATAGCGCGCAGGCTGTCTCCATGCATTCTCTGAAATAAGAGTCAGTAGAGTGACATCCCTGTGGTTTCTCCTTCCAATAAGACTTTCCGCATGTTCGTCGTTTTGTGTGTTTCAAACAAAAAAAAATTGTAAACGCTTGCCATCAGCCCTTTTCAAAAGATTTTCCTGCGAAATTTTGTACTCTCTATTTCTGAGACATGCATCTTTTGAGTTATGGCATACATTAGAGGTTTCAGATGACATAGATTTTTGTATGCAAGTCCTTTACATTACGGGGCACGTAGGCTTTGAGTCGTCACGTGATACTGTATTTCCTATTATGCTATATTTGTATGGAAAAAAATAAGTAATTCGTAGTTAGTTTGCTTGCACATATCATGTATTACACCGTCAGGCCTAGTAGAACACGAGAACGAGTGCTGATTTTGGGTGGTTGGGGAGGGCAACGCTCTCTAGCACGGGAACAGCGCTGCAAGTGGGGCAGAGGGGCAGTTGTGCAGCATGGCCCCCTGCGAAGCTTTCAATGCCAAGCCCCCTGCCGCGCAGACGCACTTGCTGCAGTGAGGGTTTGCGATTCCAAGCACAGCCCCAGGTCGAGTTGCTACGAGTTCATGGGTCGCACTGTAAACTTACTCCAAATCTTGTATATAGACAGAACGATCGCTCTGAGGAACATGCAAAGCTAACTGAGGCTAGTGTTCGTTGTTTTGCATTTTCAGGACGAAGAATTAATCGAGATAATGGTTTAAGCTTAGTTACATTCAATTAATAAAGCTTAAAAATTATTTTACATGCGAGGTCGATTTTATTTCTCAGATTTTTAAGTCAAATTGCAAAGATTTTTGCGAACAGTATACATCAATATTTCTAATTCTAAAAAAATAGACCTCCTTTGGGAATGCAGCTCTTCTCCATCTCCCGTAGAATTCATTTCTTAACGAATTAGGTAGTTTTTACAAATTAATACATAGCACTTCTTAAAATTAATGAAAACAGATTTAAGTGAGCTAAAGTATAATTTCTTGAACAAGCGTCTCTTGACACTCGAATATACATTTTGAAAGATAATGAAAACATTGCATTATTATTAATATACTTTGGAAATATATTTTCTAGAAGAGTAAGATACGTATGAAAGAGGGCGCTTTACAGATCATGCAAGCTTATTTAGGTTCCCCTCAAGGCCGTGTGTCACGTCATTAGAGCTTGGGGTCTTCCCATGTCGGTGTGAACGTTAGCAATGTATAGGGGAGAGCTTGCACTAAGTTGCAAATGTAATTTAGAGCACACTCCGTTTCCGAGCGTCTCAGTGTTGCCTTCCTTTGTCTGGCACCCCGACGGGTGTGAGGGCTGGAAAACTACTAGGTATTATCTCCTCGCCGTGCGTATCCCTTTTCGGTCCAGCCCTCGGATCTACACCTTCTGTGCCCTCTCCTCAGCTCCCGTGGCAGGTGGCATTCAAACAGGCGAGGGGAGAGCTGGTAGCTGCGTTGTAAATCGCGTTTCATTTCATACTCACGTTCCGGCTTCAAGGAAGCAATTAGATAATTTTCACGCTGTTAGAAAAATCTAATAATAATAACTCAGTATTGTCTTAATTACGTAACGGCACTGATTGTTATTTTCATTCTAAAATAAGTCTTTTATTACAGACAAAACATTTCCTTTCAATGCAATTAAATGAGCTAAGATATTTACAAAATGCTAGGATGTGCTTAAGGAAGTTTTATTCAAGGAACATACACCGTCGGCGTCTGTGTACGAAAGATGTACTTTCTACTGACGAATGCCGGCAAATTGGTTCCATAGCTGAGATATTTTCATTGTTCAGTAGAGTTCATTGGTAAATGGAACTACATCATTTTTTGCAAAAACGGAATATTTTAGCTCACTTATTTCAATTGCATTGCCTTTCTGACCATAAAGAGAATAATATCGAAAAACGCTAATAACGTCAAATATCACGAGTCAAACAACATCGTATCCACTTTGATTTGAACGACATAAATAACTTAAGCGTTCTCGTAAAATAAGTAAATTTGACATAGTACCCGTTACCTTCGAGTTTAGTGTAAATTTAAATGAAAAGAAATATTGGTTTTCATCTAAACTAAGCCATAAATGGCCATTTAAATACTTTGGAAAACTATTGTTTTAGATGTCGAAGAAAGAGAAAATAATTTCACTTGTCATTCAAAAGTTATTTACATAAAGTTATTACTGTAATTACGTTTGCCTTCATTGCAATTTTACATCTAAATTCACAGTAAAGATCCGCTAGCTTCGAAGCAGCGAATGACTTACGGAAGTTGAAAGAGCTCTCCCCTCGACAGTCTGGATGTCGACTTCGAGTCCTTTCGCGATAGCAGGTGCGAACCAATCTATCACAGCGCGAGTTGAAGAATTTTAATGGCAAGAGAGTTGATAAAAGGCCACAAACACTGGAAATGTGTAACACAAGTCTGAAATTACCATTGATTTCTAAAGTACTCTGATGCCCCCGTCGTTCGAACATACAATTTTTCTTTACTTTGCTATAGTGTAATATTACGAACAGACAATAGAATTTGTTACAGAAATTCTAGAAATAAAAAACACGATGTAATTTTGTTTAAGATAGTGAAAATGTTTGAGCAATCAAACATAAATTGAGAAGTTTTGCGACAGTAAGTAAGGGCCCGGTTTAAATAACAACGATAAGGAACGCGAATACTTGTTATTTCGTACACAAGACGCGTTTCATGAATTATTGAGGAATTAAACATGTTCTGCGATGTAAGGACGATGTAAGATAGAGCTTTAACTTGACGTCGAAACTAATGGTGCATTGACAAACAGAGAAGGCTTCAGAAGTCAGCACAGATTGCCGTGACTTCCTCGTACCTCCAACCGCCGAATCTATTATTTCATTTCCATGTCATTGCCAAACTATTTATCTTCAATAGAAAGATCTAAGGAACGCTATCTGTGATTTTTGGAGTAGATTTTACGAGGACTTTCTGTGAAGTATCCTCGATTTCTTACCTTTGATCCGTTTGTTACATTTATTGCCTTGTTCTCCTCTCACAGCATCAATACGACGCTACCTTTGTATGAATAATAGATTCTCTTTGTGTTCCGTGTAAGTAGAGAATAAAGTCGCTTAAAGCCGTGACGAATTATTACCTTCCTAAATAAATATTTCAAGAGTGCAACTAACGATTAGTGGGACGTTTTATCACCATCTGGGAGGTACAATATGAAACAAGAACATTGAAAAAAATATATTGAATTCACGAAAGGTTTCATATTCTTCTGAGAATACTCATTGTTTCCAATGAGCCACTTACATTTAGAGGTTGTTTCAAGTATTTATAGCAAAGCATTGCAATAAGATGGCGAAGGGCTGGATAAATTCAGAATATACGATGGACAAATTATAATTTGCAATCATGCGGGCCCGCACGACGGCGTGGAAGCCGCCATTTCAGTGTGCGGTTCGCACCTATTGTCGCTTCCCTGGTGCTATATGTTCATTTACTCGGTGTCTGGAAAACATTCAGCTTTGTATGGTTATATGTACAGTATATACCGAGAAAAGAAGGCATGTACTTTTCCGTCGTTAATTGCATTTCACATATACTTATATTTGTTGCATGAATTGTTTCAGCATTCCAACCGTAGATGATTATGAATGAACTACAATTTAGAATATCTTCTCGATTTCTATTCGTGCTAGTGAAGTGTAAGACGTTGTGTTAATTACAATTTAGTCACCTTAATGAATTAGGTCTGTGTGGTATAAGTGTAAACTCTGTGCTGAGCCGCTTGCGCTAAGCGGACTGCGCCTGCGCGGCGCGATGTAGCCACTGAGACCCAATAAAGGAGATGAAGAAGCTCTGCGGTCCCTTACTCAGCCGGTCTCCCCCTCCTCCTTCCTCGCCTCCTTCCTCTCCTCTTTCTTCTTTTCTCCTCCTCTCCCCCCTCCTTCACCTCCTCCCTCTCCTCCGTCTCCTCTCCTTCTCCTCCTCGTGCCTATCCTCCTCCCTCTCCTCCTTCCTCTTCTCATTACCCTCCTCCTTCCTCTCCCCCTCTCTCTTCTCCTCCTCCCTCTCCTCTTCCTCTCTTCTTCCCACTCCTCGTTTTCCTCTTTCTCTTCTTTTTCTTCTTCTTCTCCTTCTTCTTCTTCTTCTCCTTCTTCTTCTTCTTCTTCTTCTATTCCCCGATCTCTTCAATCCGGAACATCATCGATTTGGATATTCGTGAAATGTTTCCACACATACACACATTTCATATTACATTCTCAAGGACAGTTATGTACTCGTACTCTATTATAGAAATAACCTTTCATCACGAGTTCTTGTGGCAGTTTTCTTCATGTGTGTTATTTTATATTTCCTGGTCGTTATCATTCCCTTCCTTAACTGGCGACCACGTCCTCGAAACATGTGTACTCCCTTCTTACGTTTTTCAAGGAGTTATTTAGAATCCGATTTATTTCTAGGCCAAATCCCAATTATTTTACTATCAAAATTGTTCTTGTTTCTTCCAGCCTTATTGGTTCTTCCTCATTGATTACTTTGCTGATATTTCCCTTGTTCACTAAACCCATTCGCGTTTCCAATATCCGATCTTCTTCACTCTTTATAGTTAGAAGAATACCAGACTCTTGTACTACACACTGATCTCTTCTTGTTTGAGTGCCAGTTTACGTGATTCTAACAAGAACAAAAAAGTCACCTTTTTTCTTATAAAACAGTTTTTACTTACGTACTAATTACTCGCAGCTCATCAAAAAAACGGATTGCTGCGTTGACTTAAATTTATTTCATGCATTTTTTCTGTTCCGATGAGTTTTGAATTTAATTTTTAGTCACTTTCGAGGTTTCCATTATGTCAATTGTGTGGGCGAGCACCTGAGATGCAAACCTCAACCGTATGTCAACTCGAATGTGATATCCATTCAAGTTTCTGACAAACAATACTTTACATTTAAGAAAAAATTTAACTTTATAAATCAGCAAGTAAAGTGCAATAAAGTTGCGGAAAATATTTTAAAGCCTTGAATATACATGGTGCGAGGCACATTTGCCATAGGGGAAGATGCAATTTCCCCAATCGGGAAAAGATAATTAGGGCATGGAATCCAGTGCCTTCAATACAGTACTGTAAAAGATTGATTATTATAAATTTTCTAACATTCAAATATTCAGTTTTTTAATTTAATTCAGAAACGCTTGCCAAATAAGAGTCCGGTTTATTAACGATATAAAGTTTGCATATATTTTTGTGTATACGTAAACATGTTACCTTACCCTTTATAGGAGAAAAAAACATTACGAGAGTTCTTTAATGTCTGATAAACAAATTACTTTGTTTGAAAGTTCCTCATTTTACTATTCAATATAACATACCAATGATGTTTATAATATTTCTGTCTTACGAGCGTTTTGTTTCATTTTGGTATGTTATTTTTATAAACAAAATATTCTTTAAAACCAAAATAGTACAGGGGATACCCAGATATCATTTACATAGAGTTCCAAAACATCTTTTGTCATCCATGCTTCTAGTATTGTGAAGTAGTCTTAAAAAATATAAAAATACTGTTCTTTAAAACAGAAATAAACCAAAAAGCAGAGGACATTCATAGTTCTAGATCGACAAAAATCAATCATCTTTAGTTATGTTAACCACATACGTTTTAATCCATACGAAAACTTCAGTAAAATTGCAGAAATCGTACTATATGTAAAAACTACAATAGTATCTTCCTGAATATTTTAAGAGACATTGTAGTTGACATTTTTTCCATGTGTTTCCTGCATTTCTGTAAACTGGATATATTTTCTCTTCATAAATTAAACAATTTAACTAACCTCGGAAGTCTCCTGTTGTGTACGCTCAATCATTTCAACAGTAATAATTGCTCTAAAATGAATGTTAAATGAATAATTAAATCTTTTTATGGGGGTTCCGTTTTTTCAAATATTTTTAACAGTATATACTTTGATAGAAATTCACTATTGACTCGCTGAATGAATGTCAAAAAAGGTACTAATTTTTGAAATTGACAACTAGAGAAATTAAGAATTATTTCAGAAAGAGAATATTCAGTAAATGGGTACGAAAATCTCGTTCTCATTTGCGGAGTTTGAACTTAATATGATAGGGGAGAGTCTGTGTACTTTGAAGGGCCTCTCAGCTTCTTCCCCCCCCTTTCCTCCTAGTACCCGTGATGTCCTTCAGGAGCTTCCTGAGTTGCCCAACACGCTGCAGGTGATTCCTTCGAAGAGGGTTGGCGAAGATACAATGAAATTTGGTCATTTGTTTTTACATGCAATACTATTTCTTTCGAATCATTTGACTGAATTACTGAGCTTAGCTACACTTTAAAAATAGTTTCCTCTGGAAAACGTCAGGAGTATTTTTGTGTGGGTCTTATTGTAAGTGTAGATAGAGCACACTAATATGTGACCCTTCTTATTTCAATATTATGTAAAAAGTATTTCCATGACTAAGTATTATATTTCTAATCAATATTAGTTTCAATTTGAAGAATTATAGTATACTTAAAAAAATACAGCGCCATTTTATGTCAATTATTAAGCGTCTATTAATAATGCACTTAATAATCGTGACTGCTGCACCTTAATATTTTGAAATATTTCTATGAAATATTTGTCAATGTTCACAATGATATGAACAACTTCAATTTCTTCATATCTAAATGGTATTCTCATTCAGAATAAGAGAGTAAAAAATCAGAATTCTAGACTTTTGCCTCATTGCGTTTCACGTGGAGTAAATAATGGTTTTCCTGGTTGATAATCATTACACAGAAACCAACTGATGAGACACTTCTCAGTGTCAGGGCGCTTTAATTTCCACAATAAAATTTGGATCCTATTTATTTTGATGAAGAAAGTCATAATTTCTATTTTAAAAGTTGAATTCAAACCTAGAGACTGTCATGGTTGAGGAATAATCTATCTTCAAGTACTTGAAATGAAAGAAATCTACAAGCAAGAGAGTGATAGTCATAAAATACTCTTGAAAATCTATAGTGATATCTTTCAAAATTGAATAAATCATGCAAATATCACTATCAATATACAAGATATGCGTTGTGTATGCAAATAATAATAAATTCACTAAATTTTACCTTCAGTCTTACAAAATCAAACTATCATTGTCATGACCGAAGCAAACGCCTTCAAATGCAAAAATATTAGAAATCAAGCTGAAAAGATCCAGTACATGTTTTATGAATTATATGAAATAATGCTTCTGAAATACATACTACACAGGAGGACTTTTGGTCCAGAATATACGTCTAAAAAGATGAGATTTTATCCATATTTCAGTGGGTTCATATGATGAAATGATGAAAGCAATACATAAAACGTATTGGTCTTCGGCAGTGCGATCGGATAATACATAAAATTGGAGGTAAAATCTACGGTGAGCTATATTCGAAGCTCAGGGGATCGGGGTTTGGGGGTTCATGCCCTCCCCAAGGACCACGTGGACACCATTCTCGCCTCTTCGCCGCCGCCGCCGTCGCCACCACTACTCCTCCAATCAGGTAACTAATCCAATTTGTAGCGATCTACAACAGCTTACGGGTTGTGCCTGTGGCAAGCGTCTCAGCATGTAGTCTGCTTCTGCTTCAAATAGATATTGTTGTGTGCATGTCACGTAATAAGCATTGTATATCTGTGGCTTCTATGCACTCAATATTGTAGGTACTTGTTTGTATCGCTAGCGGATCTCAATTGGCCAGTCACGATTACCATTTACTTTATGCAATGTTAATTATTATAGTCGATAAACATTGACTATTTGTTTTAGAATAACATCGTATATTGTCTTATTTCCTATTTCAGTACTTAATATCTGTAGAAGAATATTTACTTTGGGCAAGTCAATTCTCAGATCTTCCTCTGCTGTAGTTTGAAAATGGGATCAAATTACCTAATTAACAATGCATCGAACGGAACATTGAAACATGAAAATTGAGATCCAACGGCTAATGACAGTTGCACAATGTTCTGTCTTCAAATGTCAATCTTGAGTATCTATTCAGAGAATCGAGTTTCTTTTTGCAGAAACGATTTTCTGAGTTACCTAATGATTTATGAATCATGTTACATTGACGAGCTATATTGTAGCCTTATAATAACCGTGCCTTTTATTTCATGTTCTGCTCGTCATATTATGCTTTCCCCTTCCCGTCACTTTAAACTACCTTTTCATTCATCCTTATACCTTATATTCCTTACCTTATGTTCTCTTTCTATTAGGCATAATCTTGAAACTTGTATATTGTCATATCCCATTTGCAGTAATCATTGGCATTTATGTAGCCTCTTCTAGTTCTCAATCTTCTGTAATCCCACGCAAATCATCAGAACACATTCTAACAGGTCGCTTCAGTGTTCGTGCAAAATAAAGAGTGTGGCAAGTGCGTTCACCTGTTATGGCGCTTGTCATATGTACTATGCTCTGGCTACAAACGACTCCTTGTGTCGCTTTCAGTGTACTGGAACCAACATACTCGTAATTATTGATCCTGAAATTAAATGTGCACAAGTACACCGTTTCGATGCAATAATAGTAAAACAGTTGTAAATATTTAAAAGCTTTCGTTCAGAAAGCAATCACACATTGAACATGTTTCAACTTGTATATTATAAACGTTGATAGTATATAGTGTTATGAAACAACACATACATTTATAGCAAGTTACAATGGTTGAATGAAACAAGCACACATTAACCAATAAAACTAGACGATATGTTGCTGGAAAGCATGGCCTTTGCACATGGGTTATTACGGCGAGAGTGGCTACATTAAGATTCCACCACTGAGATTTTAAGGGCAAACTTAGTCGAGCTCGATTTATTTTAAGAGAGTAATTCAGAAACACTGCAAGATACATTTTTTTGTAGAATCAACTCTTGTTCATATCACTTGCCTTCCAAGTCTGAAGAGTATAATGTCAGTTTTTCATTCAATGAAAACAATTCCCGAAGTCATCTCAGATTACATATATTTACTTTTTTCAGAAATCAACCATTTACTCACTTTTCCAATTTTCTTCAAAGCTGAGAAATACAAAAAAATTATCTTATTCAAATATTTTGTGACGTAGTTATTTCATAAATATCAAATATTCTTCAAAATAAAGAAAATATATAACTGTGAATTTACTTCTTATAAACTAAAATATTTTTTCCCGTAAACATTTTTCAGTTTACCCTTATTGTCTCATTTGTTCACGTGGTGATGGGCTGCACGCCACTACCTTCGTCCAAACGACCCGACAGAAAAAAACACTTATTACAAATTATCATTATACAAATTATCATACTACTACATATTACAAATTATCATTATTTGCAGAATTCCTGACAGGATTTTTCATAAAATGTAATATATTGCCCATTAGTGTCTACATTTGGTAGAATATCGCTAGTGAACACAATTATTTCTAGATGTTTACATCATTGTTCAAATACATTACACGAGTAATTGCTGGTATTCAAACAGAACTTCCGAATAAGATTTTAGTTACATTCAGTCACCATGAGGGTAATCATTTTGAATGTTATACTCATATTAACAGTGCTGAAAGCTACGCTTCTATAAACTTTATCTTGCTTTCTTTGTAAAAGAATTTCGCACAATGTGGCTACGGTATTTTGCATGGTTTTTTGACATTCGTAAAACCGGCGTTATTAATGAAATAAATTGTACAAATTCGGTAATATGAAAATAAAATTGAAATTGGAACTGAAATAATATGAAAGTAAAGCTATTTTAGAATCATATACATTTGCTTAAGTTATTTAATATATTTAATCATTGCTATTGTTCTGTTGATAAAAAACATGATAAACGTGTGATTCAAACTATTTTAGGACATATTCAGTCAAACAATTAAATCACACAGAGCTGACTTAATTGTTCTTAACTATCAGGCCGTTAGATCGTAAGAAAGACTATGTATGAAAAATTAGTGAAATATCAGATTAAAAACTGAATGTAAATAAAAAAAATATTCCAATATTGCCTAAAAATTAGTTGCAATATAAATCTTGGATATGTACTTTAATATGAGATATATTCTTATATCACATTCGCAATAAATTACTATTTTGATGTGCGTTGATTAATTTACTTTCCGTTTCCTATGAGCTTAACTTCTTTCATCTTAAATATTATCAAGTCCTCACTTAAAACCTAATTAATTGTATACGAAATTATTTTCACTTTATTCGAGTAGATAACACCAAATTTGGAAAGAGACCAAATGAACTAATTATCGGACTCCACGAGCGTGTAGACTTTACGACGCCTATGATCAAGAACTACATTTCGTTCAAAATATTATATTTGTATACCGAACGTATCTGGATTGTTTTAGAATATTTGTACATTATTAGAACACCACAAACATTTTTAAAACTAAAACATAATGTAAACGACTTTATTTAACGAACCAAAGTATTTGCAACCTAACGTACTTTCCTCAAAGGAACATTTTTTTTCATTCGTCACAACAGGATGAAATACGATACGGGTCTTCAGTAGTGCGTGATACAATATTTCAAAACAATAATCTCATATCATTGCATACTATTAACTCGAAACAGCGATTACCCACTCGACAAATCCGTACGCTGTCAGCCGGACCGTGAAGTGAAGACGTACGCCTGCTCCGGTGCGGCCGCTAACTCGCCCTCTGTTTCGCAGATCGAGAACCAGAAGCTGGAGTTCAAGGTGCAGCCGAAAGTGGGGTCGCTGTCCAACGTGAAGCACCGGCCTGGCGGAGGCGACGTGCGCATCTTCGACGACAAGGGCTACCTCAAGCAGAAGCGCGACGGCAGCGTCGCCTCCTCCGAAGGGCGCGCGTCTGGAGCTCAGGTGACTTGCTGCGCACTGCGCATGCGCACGCGCCGGCGCCTTGCGCTTCTTAAAGCTCTCCGGACTGTTCTGGATATGAATAATGAATATTCCGAGCACTATAATTTCTAAAATGTTAGAAATGCCTAAGGCTTTTTCGTTTCTTAAAGTTTTCCAGACTGCTCTAATATTTATTGGATTGTGTAAATTAATATTCCGTGTACTTTATTTTCTAACTTTTCGTATATAAATGTTAGAAATTCCTAGGGCGTTTTACGTTTCTTAAAGCTTTTCCAAACTGTTCTAATATTTATTGGGTTGTGAAAATCAATATTCCATGTACTATAATTTCTAACGTTTCTCATCATAAATGTTAGAAATTCCTAGGGTGTTTTATAATTCCAGTTTTACGTTTCTTAAAGCTTTCCAGACTGTTCTGAATATGAATAATGAATATTCCGAGCACTATAATGTATAACGTTTCTCATCATAAATGTTGGAAATTCCTAAGGCGTTTTGCGTTTCTTGAAGTTTTCCAGACTGCTCTAATATTTATTGGATTGTGTAAATTAATATTCCGTGTACTTTATTTTCTAACGTTTCGTATATAAATGTTAAAAAATCCTAGGTCGTTTAACGATTATTAAAGCTCTCCAGACTGTTCTAATATTGATTGGGTTGTGTAAATGAATATTCCGTGTACTATAATTTCTAACGTTTTGTATATAAATGTTAGACATGCCTAGGGCGTTTAACGTTTCTTAAAGCTCTCCAGACTGTTCTAAAATTTATTGTTTTGTGTAAAATAATATTCCGTGTACTTTAATTTCTAACGTTTCGTATATAAATGTTAGAAATTCCTAGAGTTTTCCGTTTCCTAATGTTCGCTAGACTGTTGGAGACTC
Organism: Gryllus bimaculatus; assembly: GCA_017312745.1. Lineage (NCBI taxonomy): Eukaryota > Metazoa > Arthropoda > Insecta > Orthoptera > Gryllidae > Gryllus > Gryllus bimaculatus. Next base: position 1,579,626 of record BOPP01000058.1, on the reverse strand, counting down.
GCTATTTATGGGATTGTGTGAATGAATATTCCGTGTACTACAGACGAGTTACTTTAAGAAGGGACCATTATGACAGGTCGGGAAGCAAATGAATTTCATGCAGGGCGATAACATTGCAAGAGATTTACTGATGCAGCCATCAATAAATGAGCTAACTGTAAACGAACGCACTGACAAAATGCGGCATGAACATAACCTGCAGTAATGTTGCCTGCAGCGGCCAAGCAATAGCTGTCAACTATACCCTTTTTTATATTAATCTCCCTATAAAATGTCTCAAAATAATTGATACAAATTCGTAGGGCGTGTTGTGTACGGGTTGGAGATAATCATATTTTGCCAATGAACATGAAATAAGAAATGTTATAAAATTAAGTTACACGTGATACAATTTTGGCATCGCTCCCCTAATTTGTAGACAACTCCCCTCACTCGGGCTAGGCAGGTATACGAATACATGAACGTCGACCCTCTCTCTGACAATGACAACATCGAGATTTTTGTCTTCATGTGTTCAGCTTTGATGTTTCTGAACGTTCATTGCCGTCACCACGCTTGCATCAAAACGATAATTTTCTGTAGTCAAATCTGAATAATAAAGATCAAAATCTCTGTATTGCCATTGCCAGCGAGAGAGAGGTCCTCTAAGGGGTCGTGTAGCTGACTAGAACCAGTGCAGGATGAATTGCCTACCAATAAAGGGCACGATGACAAAATGTTATTGTTTGATACTCTATGTATGTAACAATATATGTTATTCCCCTCTACATGTTCATTGGAGAAAGGTGACCACTTTTGACTCCCTTCATGTCCTTTGGCAGCCCGCTATGGACCTTGTCGGACCAGCGGTGGCCCAACCTCTCGGCCACGTGATAGGGGGTTCGTGTAGTTAGCACGAAGACATCCCTCCACCGTATTCACTAGTCTCCGTAACCTTAGGGTGGGCTTTCTCATCGTTACATAGCAATAGATACTGGGACTGAGGACTACTAAGGAAAGCGCACTGTTATAATTTGCTTCGGGTTGACTTCCTATATGCCATAGACGTTCTTCTTAAACACCTTATTATTAATTGGACAATGTTCATTCTCACATTCAACTTCATTTGTGTAGTGTTGAGTTGATATAAAGTTTCCTTCGACCTATTGCCCGTGGATGGTCTGTTGCAATTAACGGACTGCAGCTGATTGCACTAATAAAAAGGCCTCAAATATTCAGGCTATAAAATCTCCTACTTTAGACGCCTAAAATTAACTTTTAAAAGTTGAAATATAATTTATAATTGCTTAATAAGGCAATATACATTAACATAAGAAAACATTTTTTACATACTCCTTATTTTACTTGATTTTTTTAATTAAAAACAAGAGTGTGAAATATTAAAGCGAACACCGAAATTTCATGATAAATTTGTTGTGACTTTAGACACTCGGAACCATTTTACATACAAAAAAGGAAATTTCTCTTCGAACTCCTGTTACATAAAACTTAATTTTTATTTCTTTTAATTTTTTGGTATTAGCCTCTCTATAGACTCAATAACCTAATCTTACCAGTATCTCTAATTCTACTTGCAAATTTATTTACCTTGCAATAATTGGTGTTTGAGAGTAATGTCATATCTGTGATGCACCGGCAGAGACATAGTCAAAACATTAGGTAGCATTATTTTTAACTCTAGCTTTTACAGCCTTACAATGAAACCAAAAGAACTTTTCTTCTAGAGTATATAACTTAAATTTTGCAATAATATATTATATTATTATAAAATAATATTTTATATGACAATGTTTAAGTAAAAATATATATTTTATTATTTGAAGTGCACAACAAAGCTTCTTTTATAGGACAAGAAGAAATAGATCTAAATATAACAACGACAGTTCAAAAATTCTTGGATATGTTGTATAGAATTTTACAGAAAAAATATTGTAGGAGCAAGCATAAAATTGATGCCTACGAGTGCGTGCACATTTCAAATGTATTATTGTTTCAAATATTTTAAAATTTTGATACTCGTATATCATATTTTATCTTATGTTGAGAAGAGGAGATTAAAAGTGCTTTCTGTTCATTAAAAAAATCTCCTTGACGAAACTTGGATGACGACCACAATCCACACGTACCTAAATCAACAGTATTACTAGACCATGATATGGACTACAGATAACAGATTTCATGGAATGAGTATTATGCACGACTCGTAAATAATCACAGGGTTCGAGGGTAATTATATTACGAGTATTATTTCATTGTCTAATCAATTAGTAAATACAGAACATGAAATGATATTGAACAGTTCACTGTTGTATTTATGTTGCAGTTTTTACACAACATGTATGTGTTATGGAAATCGCCCTTTAGTTCCATTAATGTTGCTAATTGCGTAGATTGTAGCAAGTAATATTGTTTATTTATATCTTTGAGAAATACGTGGACTTGGACGGTTTCGGATTTTCTGTCCGCGCCCCAAACTCAAAAGATTTCAAGAAATTGGTCAATGATCACAAATCATTAGCACATTGGTCCGATCACATGCGTTTATTAAGATTCTCATCTAATGACCCCTGAAATAAATTATATTAGCAAAACCTATTACACTGGCAAACAAACAATATTTTTCGACTGTTTTCTTTGCTTTATAAGTCAAATACTATTGATTTTGGGTTGTGAAAATGAATAGGACTTTGAAAATGTATTTATTCGCTCTTTTTCTGTAATATTCAATAGATGGAAATATTTTATTTTTACAGATTAAGAGAAAATTATAGTTTTGAATAATATACGCCAATAACATTGAAAGTCTTTAATATTTTTAAACGACCGTTACATAAAAGAGGTCCTAAATTAATGTAAAAATACCTTATTGTTCGGTTTGAAGAAAATTATGTGGTGGCTTCATAAGATGGTCATCTTTTGACTTCCTTCTTGGAAGTTCTGTGGTATCTCTACATACAGACCAGTAGCAATCCGCAAGCATTGCTTCGTTTCAACGACACTAATATCTTTGTTCCATTAAAGAAATATCCTGATCAAATCTTTTTATCTTTTCATCAATGACTGCTAGAAGGGAAAAAGTGTAGTTGAGAGAGCAGGAAATGCATTTTAAGGAACAGCTAACTAGTTCATGGAATTTTTCCAGAAGTATCGCAACAAACAGTGTTATTATCATCTCTTTTGTTGCCTAAAACCTTTGAGGAACTCTCTTCAATGCTCACCAAGCTTCCTTTTATTTGCCCTTTAAAACTATTAAACGTAGTAAATTGTCGGATTTGTGTTCTAACACAAATACCTTCCTTAACTTTTGCATCATTTAACATAGACATTTGTTCTCTGAAGTCCTAAAGACCTGTCTTTCTTAATTCAGAGCATTTACAAAATGTTTCATCAATCCCAGTTTTAGTATATGTAGGGGTGAAAGAACTTATTTTAGGTCTGCGAGAGTATCTGCAACGCCATTTTTGTCGCTGGAGTTAAGATTTCTTGCAGTTCAATCTGCTTAAATGTAATTCCCTGTCTTTGCTGTCCCACATACATGAAAAACAGAAGTTGCAGTTTTTTTCGTTCGCCACTGATTTTCTGAAAATAATGCTGCTGCTATTAAAATATTAAATAATCTCAATTTTCACGTTTGAAAATATCCTACACTATTGTGTGTTGATGTGACAACTGGCAGAGAAAACTGGAAAATACCCAGGGAGTGACAGAAATCGCAATAATAGCCGATGTGCCGGTGACGCATTTCTTTTTCAGTTCCAGGCGACCAATGGCATCGCGGGGCGATAACGTAAGTCGCCCTTTCGCCCGCGCGTGGCGCACGTTTTCCTCTCTTCCACCTGAATGAGCACTCACCTCGCGCACTGCGTGTGCTTCTTTTTTCGCACGATCACGTGATCTGCCGCCCGGCTATTCGCTCACTGAACGCTCACAGCAATGACAAACGACACGCCATATACACAGCATTCATTACCAAAAGAGATTTTTGACGTGAACTACGGGGAGTTCATAAATGGCACGCGACCTTTGAGTGACCTTTGTGTGTGTCTAGGTGGTATGAGAATTGAATTTACTGTTTTCTTTTCATTCTTTTTTTTTAGCTTTGAAGTGGTCTCCTGTGTGTTTCATGCTTGTTACGGTAGGAGGAAATTTAGTTTGTTTCTGGGAGCTCCTGCCAGATACATGTTCAGATCGAAGAATTACATGATTTCTTAATTGGAAAATTAAATTTGAAACATGGCGACCTGGTCGCTTTAAAATCTGTCACTGGCTGTCAAAAGAACTTAATAAAATCATAGAGTTGAGTTACAGTATAAAACAAGCAATATCTAATTGCTAGATGATTGAAAGATGATTACCATCAGAGGTTCACTCAGGTTTTTTCTACGGAAGCTATAGGTTTAGCGTCCGGCGTTTTTTCTGTAAATAGAGCCCGGGTTTGTATGCAAATGCATTTTATTTATTGCCAATTGTTACATGGAAAATGATTATATTTCTTAACTAATCTGCCCATTTTGAGCATTCCCGACGAATTTTATTTTGCCTATTTTTGTTTATTATTGTCATATTTACGGCTTCTGCGTATTTCTGCACATGAATCCTAGTTTTTTGAAATTATAAAAGGAAAGTGGAAATAATTTATTAAAATTAGTAAATTATGATTTAAAGCTATCGTTGTTCAAGGAGTAGCTCACCAGTCACCATAAAGAAGTGAATGCCCTTTTAGCCTCGAAACTCAACTTGTCAATAGATGCAGATAAACAAGGAGATATATGTAGATATACAAGGTTGTGTATTTCGTTTGTACCACGTGCGCGACCAAAGGTAAGGTTAAATTTCGAGCAAGGAGGCACGGTTCGACGTGCTCAGAGACTCGGACTCGAATGAAATATAAACCCGTGGTATAGACCGTAGTTTTCTTATCTGTCAGGAATCGTTTTCCAAGCGAGAGCTTATGCATGGACATAGCCGCACCATGTGCTCGCTGGCTGTTAGTAGTGCCAAAGAGAGATCTAATATCAGGTAGCAATATCGCGTGCTCACGGCCACGACCAACATTTAAAAATATTTATAAAGACGATCCAACTTTTCAAAAACCAATTTAGAAATGTATCTTCTCATAAACTTAAATGATTTTTACATAAATGTAGAATGTTCATAGTTCATCAAATTTACATACTGTTTTCTTAAATCTCTTCCCCTTTCCCAAATATTAGGATATAAACAAAGCACAGCGTTCCGGTGCATGGTTAATTAAGTGAAATTAAAAAATAAAATGATTTTCAAAACACATTTTTCCACCGATGATTTGTTCATGTTTCATAGAGGCAATACCGTTGTAAGTCAATTCGAATTTTTCCACAAGTATTTTGCATTGCATTTTAGTAATACACGTCTATTGCCTTGTGGATGTTATACTGGATATTTATTGAATATTTTAGAGATTATCGTACGTATTATTGTATCTGGCATATTTCAGAGATTTTTTTTAAAATTTAAGGTCTCATCAACATCTCGGCCATTAGCGACCCCTATTGGATTTAACGTTATGGTAACTATGAAGATGACCTGATTTGGTGATGATAGCTGGTGAAAGGACGAACACAAATACAACCATGCCCAAGGCGAGACTCGAACTCGCGATCCTTCAGTCCGAGATCTCTACAACACTAATATCTTAGCGATCTTGACCATCTGGACGACTCAGTCATTTTTTTCTGCATAGGAATCCGGGCTCTACTTTGTCACAAAGACTTTCCCATACACACAAATTTAAATATTTTATCCCATACACACATATATATATATATAACGTAATCAATAGAGATAATGAATGTCTTTCCTTACAACAGAAAATCGGTAAAATCTATATTTGTGATAATGTATCGTCGGCTGCTGGGGGAGAGCTGGAGCCCTTCTAGCCACGTGCCTCTTGGGTGCGCCACTAGATATCACACGTCATTCTATCATGTAAAAGGGATTCTCAAAAATGATCTGTATATTATTGCTATTCATCAATAAGTATTTTTTTTTCTATTATTGCCAGAAGTGAGTTCGAGTGAGCAATGAAAATTAATGTCCCGAAGAAGTTGAATTCAGATCATATTTCTGTATCGTCATAATCAACAGAAATTCTTAAAATTTTCGTTGGGCGAAGTATTTAAGCCACATAATACGTGTGAACTGCCACTCTGGGACCCGAGAAATGGCAAATGACAAGGTGTGCAGAGCAAGACGAGAAACGGAAATCGACGGCAGAATGTGAGAACGGAAAGTTCGTGATCGAGATAAGGGGAGGAGGAAAGAACTTATCTACCTCAATATACAATCTTGAGTATTAATTGTATGCAACTCATACTAAGTGCTGTGAAGAAATGTGTTGTGTTTAAATAGTAACACGAAGATTTCTCTCGTTACACTATATTTAACATAATTTCTTATATTATAAGTAAGCTATCGTTAAACAAAAATAAATTTGTTCTTGAGTGTGTCTCTATGTATGATCAAATTTAGAATATTTTCCGCAATTGAATCTCAGTCAAAGGTCACGAGTCAAAGATGATGTTCATGTTTTGAAACCTGTGAAAAAATCTCATATATTAATGAACGCTATTACTTATTCACGAGCTGAACAATAGTTGTTAATTCAATAGAAAACGTTTCTGTGTTTCTACTGCTCCTAAACGCTTTGGACTGAAATGACAGTTGTGTAGTTAAATACTTATTGATATATTTTACACTCGTGAAACGACCGCAATAATAACAAATTATTCACAGCACATGAGAAGTATTCTCGAAATGATTTGAAGCTATCCAAATACATAAACTGACACTCTTATAATTAGTATATCTTTATTCACATTTTTATAAAAATAATTAATTACACAACAGATTTGCATTTCTCAACATTTTTACTACATAAGCTTAACAATGTTCTTTGAATTATTACATCACTGCTTGATAATATACTTTGAACTGTTAAAACAGGATATATGATATCTACGATTGTTATTCGAAAAATATCAATTTAAATAAATTTTTAAAAGGTAATAAATCCAAAGGAAATGACAATAGAAGAAATGTTCAATATTAATACATTCGTATCGTATAGTTCACTGATATTCTCATCATGAAATACCATTGGTTTGAGAACCACACGTTGAAAAACACTCAATAAAAACATTGTATTTAGAAGAAGTTTTGAAGAAGAATGGTCATAAATATTTAATTTTTAATATTTCAGCAACCTGAATCAGCTCAATTTTTAAAGCAAATATTGATATCCTTATTAGCATTTGCGAATTTTTGAAATAATTAGCTTCCATTTTTCTCTATTTGTTTTTGAAGAAATTGAATATTGATAATAATAAATGGGGTAACATATGTGGATTTATTGTGTTATGACTTACAAGCTCCCAAAGAGTTAGGGAAGTTATAGTGGAGGAAAAAGAATTGTGGTTTGGAGGGTTTTTTTATGTAATTCTCTCTTGAATAGAACAAACTAAAAGATACATTTCTTAGAAAAATATACAAAATGGCGTAATTAACACTTTCAGGGTAGAGTATTTGAATGCAGAATATTATGATACTGCCATAGCATGTTATGTTTTTCAGTTTTTATAATTCATGTTAATTCATACTTTTAAAATTGCATATTTTTATGTTCTACATTTGTTCTAATTTACTTAAAATTGTTTCAGCCTGTAACTATGTGGTATTTGTGCGTTCATTTACACAAGAGATGCAAAAACCATTATTGAGGGCTTCTGTGAAACGTATTGCTTCAATAGAAATTTATAAATAGTATTTTTCAAGTTTTGCTTTCAGTGACATTCAAATACCAGTGAAAACAAAATACATGCCTATAACAAAAAAAAGGAATTTTTTTACTATTTCCATCCAATGCAGAATTTGTTAGAGGTAACTTTTCAAAAAATAATTTTGTTTAAGTATTGACTTTTGACACGTAAAAAATATTTTGTACTGCACCTCAGTGATGTGCGCCACTCAACAACAAATGTGCTTTTTTTACTTCTAACTTTTGTTAGCTTCTTTTTTATAGATAATGCATGCTGGAAAAGATTGTTTTTGTCAAATTTATTCAATACCTCTTTAATAATAGTCAATTTAAATAACTTGGACATTTTAAATGTGTCTAAAATGTTTTCTAAATCATAAAATAAATGTTAATTAAACACTTTTCTTTAAAAATAACACAATATAAACTTGAATTTGTTCAGTGAATCCAGTAGCAAAAATTTCGTTTGTTTATCTACTTTGTAATAAGTAATTAGATACTTCAAAACAAAATCTGCACTGCTCACCTAAGTTATTAAAATTCTACCACTATTGCACTAGTTGCAAATTGGTGTCCCTAGAAGTTAGCTAGTTTAATTCTTCATAAAGAATGCAATGAATTGATGGCGTAATGATAGACAATTGAAGAAAAAATTATTAATCTCCTTTTTTGAAGTATTTACTCCTTATACTCGAAGTTGATAATTGGGATTAGTGATTGTCGAATGTTTGTGATTCGACTAATGTGAGTATCCTGCTATTTGTCTTTTCCAATATTCTGCACCATTTTTTCGAGTAATCTACAAAAAATCCTGCATTAGTGAGGGGTGTAAAACTGGAAACTCTACAGTCAAAATAATGAGAAGATAGTTCAACCAGTTCCTTTAATGTTATATCTATTAAGGAAAATATTATTACCATTAAGTTGTTATCTCATGACGTGGTGACATTACCATAAAAAAGGAAAGTTTATGTAATGACAGACATTCATCGCTCTTTTATGATTCATTTTGATAAAAATAGGTGATCAGTAAGTACTGACTCTCACAGCTCAAGAAGTGCTGGAAGAAATGTCAATGTAGATTTTAGAAGCAAAAACTCGTAATGTTCATCCTTATATTGTGAAGGTTTTCAAATATCTGTAACCATTTATGTATTACAATAACAAATTTCCCATTTTTCCCAATATTATTTCTTGTTGACATTGAAATAAACATCTAATGAGAGGACAAATTAGGAAAATGTCATTGCTCATAGAATACTAACATTAACCATTTGATTCCAACATGAATAAATCTAAAATTTATATAATATTATTCACAGTGTATTTCTGAGCTGAAACAGCATAGCAGGGAACTATAAATTTTGTAAAATGAACACTCATTGGTTTTGGGTAGAACAGGAATTTTATCAAACACATTCAAATACAACATATTCTCTTAATTCCTGCAGTAATGGGTTCAACAGACTTAATATTTAACCTTCACAATATTTTTAAAAACAGTATGCATATTGCAGATGTTGATGGATCATATCCTGTGTATGTCATTAAGTGCTTTCATCATGCAAGTATGTGAAAGACCAAAAAAAAAAAACAACTCCATATTATTATTACCACGCCATCACCTTTGCTGAAAAGCTTTTATAGCCTACTAACTCCACTTAAAGGGTGAGAAATAGACTACATCTTCATCTATTCATATTGATTGTGACACTGTGCGGTGTGCTTTGCAGAGCCCAATGCCAGCATCGCCCAGCCAGGCGCTGTCCGAGGCAGCGCTGTCAGAACACTCTCAAGAAGAGGAGGAGGCAGAGGAGGAGAGCTAAGGAGGCACAGTGCCGAATACTAGCAGTGCGGCAGATACCACCAGCGCCCTCAGCAAGGTGACCTGCGCTTTCCGTTGCCCTTTGCCAGACAGTGCTCTGTTCCACTCTGCTCCGCTCCGCACTCCACCATCCATTTGTCCTGATGGGAAGGCACCGCCTCTACCAGGAATATATTCAGATGTCTGTCCTGTTCACTGACATTTGTCAGTTGGTATAGAAATTCCGATCAAGTAAGAGCAATTGACCATGTTTCTGTGTAGGTTGGTTAAAACATGGTAGAAGTTTTTTATCAGTGGTTAGCAAATGATTGTTCACGAGTCCTCTTCGCCTTCAGCTTGACTGAAGGATTATGCAAGAAAGGAACCCGTTGACTACATTCTCTTCTGTCCCTGCCAGTTTTATTGACCTATTTAAATAAATTGTATTTGGTATTTCAATCATTTGTATTTTAAAAATACAGCAGAGTAAATGTTAAAATTTCCAACAAAATGATGGGTTACTTGTTGTTTTTCACTTTCCATTTTTCTTTTCATTTCTTTTTTCTTCTTTCTTTGTTTATCTTTCTTTGTACCTCTTACTTGAATTGTGATCAGTTAATAAAGTCACCTTTTTTAACTTATTTAGCTCAAAGCCAAGATTTTCTTTTGTTTCTATAATCTTTTTTTTTTCTTTTTACCGAGTTTAATTTTTCATTGATCTGTTGAAGCAAGAATCTATTTTTTGAAATGTTATAATTATGTTGGATGTTCCTTTTCTTTGACATTCCAATATTTTTTGCCGTGTATCATCTTTTATTTGCTTATCCATATTTTTGAATTTGTTCATGTTGATGTAGTAATAATTGCAGAAATACATTTCTATTTCATTTCTTCTATTGTTGAAAATATTTATTTTCTTGGATACTGATTTTTGAATGATTTTATATGAAGTTGTTAATTCAATTCATCACTTATAATTTAAAAAAATTAATTGTTACAAATTTGGAAAATGATGTTATAGAATTCTTCAATAAAGTATGAATTCAAACTTTTTCCAAGAGGTTACAATAAAAATGTCACGTAACTTCAAATTTTATAGAATTCTGTTCACAATTTGCAAGTCTGAAGCAGATATCACAATAATTCCTCCAAGTTGTAAACAGAATGAAATTGAAAATTATGTGCATGGTATGGAGGCAGAGAAGAGCTGACTATTGAGGAACCAACCTACCAGAATGACTAACCTTTTTCTCAAAGTATGAAATGGAAATTTTAGTTTGAAAGTAATACATGTAGGAAGGATAATTTATTCAGTGTATACATATAAAGATAATCAATTCTTCAAATTTCCTTGGGGGAACGCAGTGCTCCTGAACAGGCTAAAACTTATCCATAGTGCAACCTTGAGAGAGCAGCTGTATCATCTTTGTTGTGCATCGAGGGAGAAGTCTGATAAAGAGAAGTCAAGAAGAAAGTATTGCTTGTCTTTGTGGGTTCCTTGTGTTGATATTTAAAGTGAGAGACAACAGTAATGAGAGAACTTTTAATCTATAATTTGCTGTTCATACTGTTTGTATCTTTTGCCTACATTTTTGCTTCCAATAAGTTGTTTTTATTGTAATTAAATTGTTCTACCTAGCTTTATGGTAATGAGGATAAAGTTCCTAATGTGTAATGGAATACATAAAGTACACAAGAGATTTCTCCAAAATGAGGAAAAATAATTTTCTACTTGCCTAGTATTTTAATTAGATCGTATTAGGAGTAGTTGCAGATATTTGATAAATCGTCTTTCTTGGATGTTTCGGGATATACAAAAATAATAGAAATGTTAGGTGCAATTTATTTGATATTTCACTATATCTTAAAAATGTTTTGTAGTCAAGATTTTTATTTGCTTCTTTTTAATTCATTCATCACTGAATAATGACACTTAAAGGAAGTTGAAGGTGAGCTGCAAACATCTATTTCTATGTTTGATCAAGACTATCATGAAGACGATCACGCATAAAATCAATTTAAAAAATACATTCATACTATTATATTAGGAGAACAACCATAGATCACCAAAAACATCTGTAGCAATACTTTCTCCTTTGGCATAATAAATTTGTGATTGGGACTTTGGAGATTGTTAACAAAACATTTAACTTTGGTGTATATATCATATGAATTTATCACATACTTAAAAGAAAATGGTGTTCCCTAAATCCTAATTCCCCTGTGTTTTATCTTCCAAGAAGTGTCATCATGCTGTTCCTCTGTATTAATTTAAAGATATGTAATGCCAATTCCCTTATCTAGCCCAAGAAACAGTAAGGTTCTTGTAATTGGGTAATTCAAAATACTATAAACTCAGGTTCTAATCTTGCAAATAACCATCTAATTTGAAATCTCTACCATCAAATTTTGAATGACCTTTTTTCTCTGTTGTATAATCAGAGATATACACTTAAGATCTTGACTTCCATTTACCAATTAATTCATTAAAAAGATCTTTACCATATGTCTTTAAACTGAGGATACTCTATACACAATCCTATGCAATGATATACCTTATGTACTGACGTTTTTTTTAGTTCTCTTATGAAATTTCTTGTAGGTATTAAACAGTTTATTTGTAACTGTTTCTCTTCAAATTTCTATTTTATATAACTGTATTGGTTCTGTGATATGATGCATTGTTAATTTCTACTTTCTTCTACAATAAGTATTTAGTGAACTGACGACGTTTTAATTATTCATTGCTCCCTATTTCAATAAACAGAATTTTATAAATTCTAGAAAAAAATGTTATTTTGGAATCATCCCAGATATTTAAAATTATATGTGCACAAGCCTCCTTGTTCATGAAATTTCTGAACAATTATTATAAAAAATCCAAGGAAGTATTAGTTACTTAGACATAGAAAAGTATTTCTCAAAATTCACTTAAATAATAGTTTTACCTCAAATAAAAATGCTAAATAGATAATCTTTTCTTTTTGTTAAAGGAAAATAAAGTGATATTTCGTAATATTAAACTAAAAACAACAAATAATTCATATTTTTTTACTTTAAATAAAAAAAGGCTTGTCTTTATCCTACAAAGGAATTATTAATGATTATCTTGTCATGGGATGCTTCTGTACGTATAATGAGAGAAAATGCTGGAAAAAGGGGAAATGTGAATCTAAGGCTGGTGCTGACTTAAAATGAAGTGTTTGTATAATATATGTCTCAATTAAGTTCATGACAAAGTTGTAGATGTAACATGAGTAATGTTAAATATTTTATTTCCACTAACATTTGAAAGAAATGTCTTTGTCAGATAGTCCTGTGAGGCTTATACAGCATTTGTACAAATAATGGTAACACTCTTCATAATCCAAGAATGCTGTAGGATATTTAAAAAATAAATTTGCTTTACACAAATAATCAACATTCTTTCATTTAAGTCCTTATGTGAGGTCAAACCAGCTTTGTTATATCTGCATCAAAAGTAAAGTTTTTCCTTATTTTTACATGATCTAACAGTAATTGATGCACTGGTGTCAGGATGTGATAGAAAATTGGTCCAGAGTTGCTTTGAATGAATTTTTTCTGCCTTTTGAGATTTTTAGTCTCTTACCGTAAAATTAAATGTTCCAGCACCAGCACTCTTTGAAAATGTATGAGTGTGCCCCTGTCAACAAAGATAAGTAACTCTGATCCATATATTGGGTCTTTACTCTTAGCTCACAACACATGTCTGGTAAATACTACCCAGACGATTTGACAATTTAACAATGCATAAAAAACTTTGCCATCCCTTTTCCCTTTCAGCGACCCCCAGCCATGCTCCTTAAGATTTCAGACTGATAGAATGTGGCTAATTTTAGTTGGAAGAAAGAGAAAGTCCTTATTCTGTCCTTGTTACTCTTCAATGTTGTGCAGCTACTACCTGAAGAGAGTAAACACCTCTCTTGGTAAATGGTAGTTACTTTGAGCAAGGTCAGACTATTGTCATATTAAGAAAATAATATTTTATTATTTTTTATTAATTATTTTCAATAATTATTAATTTGCTACTAATTTACATGTTATAAATATTTTTTATTAATTTTATTAAGATTTTCTTATTTGTTTAATTTGCAAGTTGCATAATAATAATATTAATAACAATATTTTTATTGTTTTAAAAAATTAAGAGCTCGGCGAATGTTTCAGGAGAATTTTTGTGATTTCTCTCTGAATCGGCTAGCATTAAATAATAATTATTGTTATGTTGTTATTTATAAATTGATAAATCAGTTATAACTGCCCTCCACATCTTCAGTATTACAGATTTTTTCTTTAGCATACTGGTCAGAAACGCCTAAAGAGATGTTTAGCTTTCCCGCTCATGTCTGAGCCCACCCCATCCCACCCTGCGCCACATGAAAAGTTTCTGGAGTGTGAGTCTACCCGCCACCTACCCGCCCAGTACATACCCGCCAAAACTCTTGAATGGGAAAAACACAGAAACAGGGAAGTCACTGCAGCTTATGACCTGATGCTCACCTCCCCCTCTGCTGACTCGACATGCCATGGCTGTAGTGAAAGGAGGCAAAGACATGGTTGCCAAATGGTCAAAACAAGAACAGGTGCTACCAGTCATGGATTGCACGTTAAGATAAAAACCCTATGTATCTACAATTGAACATCATGGATCCTGATATGGAGGATATTTTTAATACCTATTTTTGATGATGATGATGATGATGATGATGATGATGATGATGATGATGACGCTAGTTATCAGTAACCTTTGCACAATATTCATATGTGTTTAGAGTAGATAAATGGTACATAATTACACCCAAAATAATAAAACTTCCCTGTGAGCACACCAGTGCGAGAGATTGATGTTGACATGTTCAAAATTTTAAATGGATATCAAACTAATCTTTGGGGTGATGAAGGCATTGTTGACTACGTGTGGGTGCCCCTACTTTATTTATTTAACTTAATATCAAAAACAGTTAAATCTGTGTATGACATGCTACAAAGAGAAATGTATTCTGTGCACATTTTCTTAATTCTAGGATACTTACCCTGAGTCAAGTTGAATTCTCTAAATGTTTGATTCTGAATGCAGAAGGAAATGGATATTTTTGGCAAGAATTGATAAGAAAATATTTGCTCTAGTGCAATAAGAAATATTTGCAAGGGTAAATCAGATATAGATTTGGGCTCTTATTGTGTCCTTTGTGAAACAACACTTGAACACAGAAAATGATGATTTGACATGCCATGACAACACAGAAAATGATAATTTGATTAACTATTTCCCACTGAACTCTAGAAAACATACACAGTTAATGAAGTTACATTTATGTCCAGTAGCAAAACAAGGGGCCATCTCAGCATTCGCTCAAAGGATCAGGGTGACTAGACGAAAAACATGATCCAGAAGGGTTGTTGATCCAGAAGCTGAAATACAATACTTATTACGGGTTGTTTAGAATTATACAGTCCAAAACAATTACTTCATTAAATTTCATAGGTAAAATGAATATTACTTTCCTTTTTGATGCTGAGTATAATATAGCATTTTTCTGCATGTGTATCTGCCAGTCTCGTCAAGGTACTTCAAAAAGCTTATATTGTTTGTAGATTACTGTATCAAGGTTTGGCTCTTGGGTGAAACCAAAGTATCTCATATGGATGGTACCATACTCAATGTGCTCAATTGCAAATGTAGAACATTATTTTATTAGTTTTGGTTACATATGTTGAATATTATTCAGGAGCCCCTTACTTTGATTGTGCTTAGAAGATATTAATCCAGCCTGAGAAAAGTTAACAAGTATAATTTACATGAGTGGATCCACATCTTAGATCTGGGAGGCTTTACTTACTTGAGAAAAAACTAAGTACATGTTTTAAGGACAAGTAATATTTCTGATTATTGAAACATACAGTTTAAGTAATTGAGCTCAGGAGTATCGGGGCCATATGCCTACTGTTCTTCCCTAAGTTGAAGAAAGCATTGTTATGTAGTGAGCTTGGCATCACAGAAAAATGGCACTTTCCAAATCAATTGATAATTGGCCAACACTTTCCAAACACACTCATCTGTCTTAATACAAGTAACATTGATCATGTGTTTTTGTGTCATTGTTGTCCTTTACAACTACCGGACCAACTTCCACTTTTAACCTTCGGCAATTAGGCCTACATTTTTCAGTATTTTCGAACTGTTGTTACCCGACTCACTTTGAGGGATGTATTAGAAGGGATGATTAAATTAGAGGTCGGAAAAACAAATTCAACTTTGTTTTTGAGGGTGTGGCCTATCCCGTTAGATCTTGGCTGAGGAGGTAACTGGACCATACACTTAACTTAATCATACAGATTACTGGGTCATGGTAGGTGCCCAGTTCTCCTGTGAGTTCCAAAAACCGGTGTATGTATAAGTAGAATGTGAATCGCTTTAAAATAAAGTGTGTGCTATTGTACTACATATTTATTTACTTAATTTTGGATAATATCCAGAAATAAACCAAGGTGCAGCTCAGGGATCATCCTCAGGCAGGTGAAGATGTTAAGAATGGAATCTACAGTCATTGAGCTGCTGGTTTGCTTTTCAATATACCCTAAAGCATCTTCCACTATTATGAGAATGGGACAAGAGGTAAGAATAGAAATTATCATCCAGAGTGGCAAGGGAGAAGAAGAAGGACTTCAACTTTCATTTACATTGAATAAATTGGCAAATTAATTTTGAATTATGGAAAATTTGAGGTTGGATCTCTTAAAAGAGTAGGTTATAGACATAATAAAATTTTATGTGAAATTAAACAATCTAAAAAACAAGTTTATGGATGTAAGATATAAGTGTGACAGTAAAGGCATGATTCATTAATTTCTGAAACAGGCACAGTCTTTCCTTAAAGAAGTGTCAGGGAGTGTAGTAAGGGAAAGAAATACATATATTTTATACATTTATTTACACATTTTGATCCATTGATTGGTTGCAATTACCGACAGAGAATGGGTCCAGATACTTTGTAGAAACTACCGAATCATTATAGAGGAGGGTGGTTCCAATTATTCAGGGCACTGGAGTAACTGGGAATAACTGTACACAACACTAATAAATAAATACCAAAAGAAAATGCATATTATATCATTTATATTGATAAACTAAATTACACACAACTTTGATGGTCAGTTGATCTTCGTAAATAATACTTTCAACTTTTTATGCTGTTAAAAAAATGGAACAAAGTAATTGTAAAATTAATTAAGATATGTGTATTGTAAAAGTATGGCCCAGGGATATAAATATACTTTACTTGTAAGTCTGTAAATTAAGCAAGGGGACATCAACTCACTAACCACACACCTAATAAAAATAGTTATACCTTTGTACTTGTCCCCCCCAAAAAATAATGTGACTTTCCACTACTACAGAGTCAAAACAATTTTTAAGCAGTTTCAATAATTTTAAATATAATTTTGTGTTATTAATTTTAAATAGATATTTTAAAAATGTTAAATTAACATTTGTTTTACTATAAACATGTTCTCTTTTTATGAACAGATTATCCATTTTCCCCAAATGGAGGAGCCCCAAACTAAAAATTAATGAAATAATTCGTATTGGCAAATCAATACAAAATATATATCTTAATTAAATGGTTTAAAAAAATTATGTACATTATGGAAAATATTGTTTTTTGAGTTTAGTGGCATTTACAAATTGTGAAACTTAATTCAATTAAATTTAACATCAACTGTTAATAGAAACTATTTTATTATTAACTAATTATTTTCTGGAATTTCTTCATCTACAATACTTTCTACATGTTAAGTTGCTTATTTATCAATGTCTTCCTACAACTACAATTTTAAAGATGATATTTTTTCCCTTAATGAAATCTGTTCCTTACAGATACATTTTGAAATAAGGCCATGTACAATTTTTCGAAAATATTAGTAAGTTTTGCGTAATTTTGCATGAAAAATAAGCAATTTTTAATTTTGTTTTAACAATTTTTTCTCAAAAACGGCTTCAACAATTTTGTTTAAATTTTGACCTCGATTAATGCATAGGACGCTTAAGATGGACGCTAATTGATATAGATATTAATGTTCGTTAAAAATTCAGATTTTTCAAAATTCCAAAAATCCAAAATTGTTTTGACGTCTTTCTACAAGAACTATTATGAAGATAAACATGTTTTTTAATGAAATATGTTTGTCAAAAACAGATATTTAAGTAAATGACCTTATGTGTAATGTTCAATTTTCGAAAATATGAGTTTTTTACGAAATGTGTCAAACATAGGCAATTTTTTTATTTTTTAAACTATTTTTTATTAAAAACAGAACATTTTTAAAATTAAATTTGGACCTTAGATAGCGTAAAGGATGATAAAGAGAATGGTGTATGTCAAACGTAGTTGAAATGCCTGATTTTTTTTTTTTTTTTTTTTTTTTTTTTATTTAATTAATTTTTCAGCGTTTTCTTCAATATACAGTTGTAAACAATACATTTTTTCGTAATGAAATGTGTTTATCAAAAAGAGATCATCAAATTAGGTCATGTTAAATTTTTCGAAAATATGTTGTTATTTTTGTGTGTAATTTCGAGTCATAGTCACCGGCTACGAATTTCCTGCACTTCCAGGCGGTTGGATGCGACTGAGGAGAATAATAGGGAATAGTGACTCATTTCGAAATTTTGGTATCCGGGAGCGAAAGTAAAAATGTAGTATGCTTCATTTACAGAGAGATTATTGGACATTGATGAAGTATTATATACAAGTATAGTGATGTAAATAGTAGGACTTGGAAATATTCGAGGCCGAAATAAACAATAAACATGGAACACCAGATATTCCTAGAACAAAATAAACGTAGCTGTGATTGGGGACGTGCACATTTATAGAATATAAACTTTTGGAAGTATCACCTAACGAAGGACGGCCAATGGTTTTAATAAATGCGTATTCGGGGTAAAGAGCGTGAAAGGCAACGATTCAAGATAGATGATGGTCGACGGAAAACGAGTTATAGCGAATAGCAAAACTACTAACAAAAATTTGGTAAACAAACGGAAACAAACAGATTGGTTTTCACAAAGTTGGGCACATAGTGTAAATAATTTCCAGAGATTTTACATTCGTTTGAAAGGATATCCCCTGCGTGGATCGGATTATATTAATAAATACAAACATTTTAATATAGTTTGATGTATGATAGAATTTGTATATTATTTTTTATTTATTTGTTCGTTTCTTACATTCAAGCTTTACGTACGTTAACAAATACATCTTTCAGAAGTTATTTAAAACCAACCTGTTTGATATTCCAATTTTTTTTCCGTGTTGTGAGGAATGCATTTGCATTTTCAGTGTATTGTTGTATTTTCTTTCAAGCAATCCACAAACTATAATTAAAATTAGCCCTATTACTTTTTTTTAAAATACGATTTAAATGTAATATGAAAAAAATGCTAGCCTTCAGGGAATATCCAATTGACATGCAGCAATGGCATTCCTCTCCGTGAGACGGCAGCTGAATTTTTGTGAATTACGTCTCATTGTTAGGACGTGATTGATACGTAGCTGTATGAAGCAATTAAAATTATCAAATTTGTGTTGATATATGCTTGAAAATATGTAGTTTCTTAGTATCAAATGTTTTACGAATTGTAATGAGTTTTACTAAAAATGATGATTGAGATGTGTTGATTCGAGGAGAAATTGTGATATAAATTGTATTACATAACCATTACAATGGACGAGAAAGTACGTGCTGTTTTAGCACCACTAGTTTATTATAGCCCACACTCAAAATCGCGTGAAAACTATTATTACTTTGAAAATATGAATATGATATTAAAGAACTAATTATGGAGAACAAATTTCATTGCAGGAAAAACATTTCATTCTTCAATATTATACTTGTAAGCCCTGCGGGAAAAATTCAACTTTTGTAATTTTCGAAAATTCAAGGTTAATAGTGAAAATCGGATCATTGCCATCTTTATGAGATTGTTTCACTCTAATCTTGCAAGAAATTTAAAGAAAAAATTAGAAGTCTTTTTGAGAAAATTTTTAAAAAGGTCCCAGGAGATTCAATCTTCAAATATGTTTTTAAATTTTGCGCTGAGTCGAGCCAGGTCGATCAGAGAATATTCACTTTGAAAAAAATCGTAGGTGCTTGCGTTGTTCATAGACGAACGGACAGGACGCAGGTTTTGAAGAAAAAAAAAAATTTTTCGATATCAGGGGACCAAAAGAGTATTGCCGTTGAAATCTCGAAATCGATTTTCCGTAGCATTTCCCTTGTCTGTGCTATGCGTATTAATCCATATGCAAGGAAGGGTATACGAAGTATAAAGTTGTGCAGGGGAAAATCGATTTCGAGATTTTAGTAGAAATACACCTATTGGTGTTCTCTGGTATCTATTTTTTAATTTTTATTTATTTATTTATTTTTACGTCCGTCCGTCCATCGGGTATCAACAGTATGGCGGAATGCAGTGAGAAACGGTAAAAAAGTAGTGTTGCCCCTATTTTCGGCAAATTCCATGTGCTTTCGAAAATTGCAAAAGTACAACATAAATGAAAGATATTTTTTACTTTATTGCCCTATCTTCGTAAGAAGGGAAAGTATGTATTGTAATCGTGCGCCGGAAGTCGGCGAATTTTCGACAGAAAAACTCTTTTGCCAGACTCTGGTAACGAAATAGTGGATAAATCTTGTTCCCATACTATACAGTAAATTACGTCCTCAAACATGTGGTGTAACCAGAGTCCATGTTTTGTGTGTACTTGGCACCAAAAATCGATTGACGGCAAAACGTCTGTCTGCCTGTATGTGAACAACGCTAGCCGAACTGTTCAGCCGGTTTCCTTCAAAATTTATATTTCTGGTTACATTTAAAGAAACTCGAGGCCCTCTGAGTTTGAAACGAATATTTGATTGGCATTTATTCAAAGGACTCTGGATCCGATGTTCCAGAAAGGTCGTTCTGTTAGCCCAGAAAAAAACATGTTTATAATTTACAAACGATGTTATCCAAGAGCATCATCGATTTGAAGATAGAGCTACAGTTTAAAGATTTTTTTTTTTAAATTCTTATAAGCTTGGACATTTTAAAAGTTCTTCGCGACCACTCTCTTCGAAATGTGTAGTGTAGAGTCGTTGTTATTTCCTGGAGAAGGGTCTACTATCCCGATGCATCTTGCCAGTTGCATAAATTCCCTTGGACCGACAAAATACGGGGGCCTCTTAATTAAAGACATGTCATTAAGACACTTTTGTGATTATAAATTGAACTGTAGCAGTGAAAACTACTATACATTTTTACAGAAAATAAATTGTCATTTTTGTAATTTCATGATAAAATTTAAAATGTAAATGTTGGTATTTTCTTCGCAATTTATCAATGATATATTTTTTCAAATAAACACATTGTTTTTTCAAATTCAATTGATAAAATACTTAAATTACACATTCTTGTGTCATTCTACTTACTAAATAATTTTAATCACCTTTAATTTTTACTTTTCCGTATACGTACGTATATACGGAGTAATTACGTAGTATAGGGAAAATTATGTAATGCTGCAGAATATCGATTTCGAGATTTCCCCGGAAACACACGTTTTGGAGTTCCCTGATACCGAAAAAGTCTCTTTTTTCAAAACGTCCGTCCGTCAACACTACTAACGCCTACACCATACAAAAGATTTTTTTCAAATTGAAGAAACCGTTGTCGGTCTGGCTCGAATTATTTGAATATTTGAGATTTTGGAAACAATTCTTTAAAATTTGGGGTACTTTACATGAAGCACCGCGAACATTTTCAAAATTTTCTCAAATACGGCTCCAATTTTTTTCTTTACATTTATTGTAAGAATAGAGTAAAATACTTATAAAAGTTTCATAGGTCAGATTTTCATGTTGAACTCTGAATTTTCGAAAATTTTAAAATTTTTCTGGCGTCTTTTTACCACAACAAAATTGCAGACACATTTATCTTTCAAATAAAATTTGTTCTCCATAATGGGTTCTTTCATTTAGGTCATGTACATTTTTTTTGAAAATTTTAGTAGTTTTCGCGCAATATTGCGAGCAATATGTGCAATTTTAAAATATTAACAAAACAAGATTTTCTCACAAACGGCTCCAAATTTTTTCTTCAAACTTTTAGAAGGGATAGTTCTAAATGTACTACTTATACGCTATATTGGTCTAATCTTTTGTTGTTTTTCTTCAGATTAAAAAATGTAATTTTTGGACTTGTCTCTCATGTCGTTAATATTTATATTAGCGGCAATTTGTTCACATTATTGTATTTATGAGTACATGTGCTTTAAATAATGTCATCTAAAGCTTCTTGAAAACTCAACCGTTTTCTGTGAAAACTTGCTGAAAATTCTGCATTTTCAGAAATGCTCAAACACCATTTTCTCAAAATCAGCTCCGAATTTTTTCCTCAAATATTTCGAACGGATAGTGCTAATTCCACTCTTTAATATGACGTAATGTTCATTTCGGTGAATTTTTGTTGTTGTTGTTTTCCAAAAATTACTCAAATGTAATTTTTCTGAAAGATCTCTCATGCCGTTGATAAGAACATTTCCCGCAATTTGTAAACACGATTGTATTTGTGAGGTAAAATACTTAAAACTTCAAGTGAAGTTTTTCGAAAACTCCAAAATTTTCTGTAAAAAAGTTTTAAATTTTGAATTTACAGTAGGCTTAAAGGCCACTTTAAAAAAAATCGGCTCCAAATTCTTCAAAGAAAATTTCCATTTAGGACGAGGTTTTACTGCTCTTTAATAATCTTAAAATAATATTTCCGCTATACAATTAAAAAACCGAAAAATTAAGAAAATGTCAACAAAAAAATAAATAAAAAATAAAAAAATGTATTTTGGACGGCAATGGATGGCATTTGGGAAGAGTATTGGCAAGTCCGAGTAGCTAAGACCAAAGAAAATAAAATACGAAAAAGTGTGTGCCATTCTGTAGCACCACTACGTACTCATTTAACGTAGCTTTTCAACTACTATGGATCTATAGCCACCACCGTAACATTCGACTATCAAAATTCAGACCTTATGCTGATCGATCTCCGACATTCCTAAATGCTATGAAAGATTAATTAATTTTTATTTTACTCGGTTTGCCAGATTATTTTTTCTTGATGGATACACATTGTAAAATTTAACTTTGTTGGTCATCTTTTGATATGTTTGCGTTGTGTCCATTGTAATAGAAGAAACAGATCTTCATTTATTTCTTCTATGATGATTTTATCGGACCCAGACTGCGTCTGATAAAATATAAGAGTTATGATTTCGTTTTGAATATGTAGGCTTAAATAGCAGAACGGGACCCCCGGACCCTTGGGACATGGTCCTGTCTGTCCGTATGGAACTTACGCCACACCGCTGCATCATGCCTGCTACAGAATTATTTACAGTTCTGACTGGCTACTCATATACGACAGTTCTGACTGGCTACTTCTCGAGCCGAATCATTAAACAATCTCAAAATTTCTGTCTTATGTAGTCTTACAGCTTTACAGTGGCGGATCCAGGCGATCTTTTTTTTTTTCGGAGGGGGACAATTTTATTGATTGCATATATCTAACAAATAAATATTGAAAATTATAAATTAGCAAAAAGCCACAAGGAAAACATATTGCAATTCAAAGATAAAATTAAAGAGTCTTGGCATCTTATATAAAATAATACATTAACATCACCAAAGAAGATGATATTTGATATATGATTTTATTAATTGCATATATCTAACAAATAAATATTGAAATAAATTTTGCTACATAAAGGAAGAGGCGTCAAATTGAAATATGTAAGAATACGCTTCCATGGCTTCGTAACCTCCATGAAGTCGATAAGATCTATTTGTAAGTTGCTCACGTTTGCCGTGTCAAAGGTACGAAGTCTATAGTCCTGTAGACTTCGTGGTCAAAGGTCATGAGCATATGCTTATTCTGCGACAATGTGTATCAGGACTATTGACGCTCCCTGTCGCCTTGTCTATAAAGTAGAAAAAAGGAAGGATTGTTCATGCATGTTTTGTTAAAATTATTTGAATAAATTTATTCCTTTGCCTAGTAATATGAATGGTTGCGATATCCAATAATAATTCTCTTAAGACCTGAATCTATCTGACATCAAATACAAGAAATACAATGTTTCGATTATTTGAACCACCTGATCTGTACTCAGCTTCCGCATGTCAACTTATATCACCCAAACGTTCGCTCGTTTAAAATCTTCCTCTGCCTCAAAATTTGAGTACGCATAACTCGGTGATAAACCATAAATATTGCACACGTATGCATTTCATGTGGAGGCCTTCATCTTCCTTGACCTTATCCTATTCCTAAACTTCTGCAGTTCTCCCCGGCTCCCCGGAATTTTGTATTGAGAGGGCTGTGACCCACGTGAATTGCGCGGGAAAGTGTATGCTGGGGCATGGGAGGTGTAAAGAAAATAGGGGAAGTGAGGCCGAGGAAGTCCTCTAGGCAGTGTAAACAGACCGAAAAGGTCGTCGTGTGAATGATACAATGAGTAGATGAAAGAAAGTGAGCAGATTTGTTCACCTTCACCAATTAATGTACGTGTTTTTGTACCCAAAATGGAACAGTTTCTTAAAATTGAGAAGATTGGCGAAGGCACATACGGTGTAGTGTATAAAGCGAAGGATAGAGTCACTGGGAAAACAGTGGCATTGAAGAAAATTCGTCTGGATTCGTAAGTTTCATATCACTGTGTAATATAATATTTGTTTTGAATGTTTTAGTTTCTGCATTTTATTTGTAAGGACATTAATACCCATATGCTTCTTCTCAAAATTCCACACCTTTCATCTTCTTTGGTGATGTTAATGTATTATTTTATATAAGATGCCAAGACTCTTTAATTTTATCTTTGAATTGCAATATGTTTTCCTTGTGGCTTTTTGCTAATTTATAATTTTCAATGTAAACTATTTGATACATATTTTCTCTGAAAATTAATTTGTATGTATTTGTTAACATAATACATTACCTAATAATAAGTTACATATTATTTCTAGAAGGCTTCAAACTTTTCGAGTTTGCTGCTGATAAACAATAGAGATGCAAGTGTTTGGTTGAGTGAAAATGTAGTCATATTGTCTTTTAAAGGTAATTAGCTAGGATTTTGCAAACTTGGTGTGCTATTTGCAACTGAAAGATTTCTTTTATACACTAGTGTTTTTCTTCAAACACGATGAACTTCATTATCTATTTATTATTACTCAGGAGAAGTAAGTTTTATTAAGCAAAATAGAAAAAATATTTTATTTACACATATTGATTGGATTACGTTCTTAAGTTTTTTATTTAATGCAATTTTTGAAAAATGTATTGATGCTCAACTTTGGATGAGTAAATACAGGTGTACAGACTTATTTATTGTGCATAATAATTGGAATATAACAACAAACGTTTTATGCACATTTGAAATGTGTAGTCTTTCTTATCTGTATCGAACAGTATTAAGACATCAAGAAGAATTCTAATGTTTTGTGTATTAATGAATCTACAATTAAATTTTGAAGTAAATACAATTAAATAATGAATTAAATTTTAAAGTAAGGAACCTTTTTCTGTAAAATGTAGTTGTGTATCATTTATTGAAAGCAGTTGATTCAAAATTAATGTAGATGCTGCAAATTGGGACTGAATATTTTAGTATTCTTGTAATCATTTTATGCTAAACATGGGGTCTCGTATTTATTAGACTTAATGAGACTATGTAGAATTGCTAATAATTGTACAAACACTTCATGTGTGTGCTCAAAGGGACTTTAGAATTGTGTTAGTTATCTTTTGTGGAAATTAGTAACTTTCAGATGTTTCTGATATTAATTTCATAATTGAATTCAGTTTATACTTCCAAATTCTTTTATTGTATTTCTCATCTTTTTTACATCTGAATAATTTTAAGTTGTACTTTATAGTGCTCTTATTTTTAAAATATTTTCTATGTATTTAGGTCCAATTACTAGTTTTGATTGAACTACTTATACAACAGTTTATATTGTAATTAGTCTGTCTTTTCTGAGGACTTCAAGACAGATTTTTTATAGGTTTCAAATTTAATCACTTTTTCTTATTCATTTTCTTTTCTTTCTTAAAAAACAAAAGAAACCCTAACGGTAATAACCCTTTGGCAATGACTAATAACTGCTATTTGGGATTTAGATGTTCATAATTGAATTGTACTGTTATTTTCATTCCCTGTTTGTCTCCTTGCCGGTTTGGAAGTCAATATAAAACGGTTGTAAGTTTATCTGGTCATAATTGTTAAAATGTCAGTTTCAAACACTTGGGGAAGATCCTTCAATGAAGTATTGTGTTTGTGAAAGATAATTTCATTGAAGTTTTAAATATTGGTTAGATACACTTTAGATATAATTCCTGGTTGAAGTACGAGGCAGTAAGTAGAGGATTTAATTTCATTACCTTTTTTGTAACTGGTGAAATTTTGAAACTACCTTTGTACTTGTTTTGAAATATTGCGCTCACTGATATAATGGTAATTATCACTCGAGTCCATTTCTGACATTTTGTCATTTTATAGAAATCTTTTTCATGCCTTTTTTATATACTCATTAAATGAAAATTTCTGCATTGTGTGAAGTTAACTAGATACTTTTAAGCTAGAATCTGAATACATTTAAAAAGTTGCAAAATCATTAGAACGATGCTTTTTCAGAAAGATAGTGTGTGGAGTTATGAATTATCAATTTTTGAATTGAGAAGACTTACTGATTCCAGAAACCTCATAATTAGTTTGCTTATTTTTAAAAGTACTTATCTCTTCATTAGATTTACTTAAAATCAGGGTGTGTGAGAATTTTGAGACACAGATACCAGTTTTAAGCAGTTTTATTCTGGGAGTTTATAGCAATATTAATGTGTTCAGAAGCCTATGGTGTCGAAAAATTCATATTGTTTCTTGGGCGTTAGAAAAACAATTAAAATCATATTTCAGGCAATATTTTTAGCAAATTTTTTGAAATAAGAATTGCTTCCGCACGTGGAAAACGAAAATTTGCATTTATTGTGCGTAAATACTAAACGTTTTGGAATTGAACTTTTAAGATACGAATGGTTACATCGTTAAGTCATTCCGAATGCCTTTGTTAGTATCCAATTTAGTGATAAACGTTTTACAAACTGAAAAGAGTTTTCTCAAAGTATTATCCAACTTACTGTTTTTTTTGACGCAGAAGTTTTCGTCATTGTGCATATTACGAATAATCTGTGCACGAGATAGCATGTGGCAACTGACAGGAAAATGTTTAAGTGTATTTTGCCATTCTTGAAAGAGGAATTGCAAAGAGAAAATTTTTTGTATATTAAAAATGATATTGAATATAATTGAGATTATGGTTACGATGGTACTTTTTAACGAAAGAAATTTGCGTCCCATATTTTGACTCAGTTTGTGATCCCCCCCCCCCTTTTGGTTCCAAAATACGTATTGCGTTTTGCAATGTTATTGAATCGCGCCTAACTTGTGTGTATTATTTATTCTGTTTCGGTTTTTGCAATTTATCTCGGGAATATCATCGTGATACCGATAAAAGTCGATAATCGCTGTTTTCAAACACGCGTTTCTGGAGAAACCAGAATCGTGTTTTTTGCTCAGCGCTTTTTATTATCAAAACAATAAAATTGAAATTATAAAAATTAAGATAATATTAATTTTAAACAGCTCGTCACTTTCTCAACAATTGAGTTCTCTGACGTGCGTGCCGTTTCGTTTTGATTGTTTGGCCTTTTGCGTTTGGACGTTGGTAGACCTGGCGCGGCCACTGGATGGTTGAAGATGGGTACGTTAGTAATGGCTCATTACACAGAAATTGTTTAGCTTGTGATCAACCGCCATAAGTTACAAGTTCGCTCAATTGGATAGTGCGCGAGTACAATACCAAGCTTGTGTTGTTATTTAGGGGATATGTTTGTAATTTAAAGTCGGTTACTTTTGAAACGCATGTTGCTGTCATGTTTGTATGATCTTAATGATGATCTTTGGCAAAAATAATGCAACATATTTCACTGAAGAAATCGCTGCGGTTTTCAAGAGGACAAATACCACGTGCCAAAAGAAGTTTAGTTGAATATAGAGCTTATAAGTTGCTGGCAATCGATTCGTGTTATGCGTGAAGGAAGTGTTCAAAGAAGTCACTCATGGGACTTGTTTATAAAATAATTGTAACGCCAATTTTTACCCGTTATAAAGCGGTTATTCTAAAGCTTTCTTTTAATTTTTATTCAGGTTTTCATAAAGTCAAAATCACATGTTAATATGATTGACTTCTCGTGTTGACTATATCTGTTGGGAGTTTGCATGGAGTCTGCTTAATACATTTGTTAACAGTTTCCTGATATGACAAGATGTCTTAACACTCCTTTTGATCTTTAGCTGGGCTGAATCTTGTAGTGTCACGTTGCATATGATGCGTAGCACCACATGATTCAGCTTAGTTAGGGGTTGCTTTGCCATCTAACCAGCTTCTGCTTGCATTTAGACGACTCAACATCTTCCTGTGGCATGGCACATTAAAAGTGTGCTGTTTCATTTGCGTTCTGTACAAAATCTTGCAGGAACTGTGAATACAGCCACTTATGTAAATGTAAATTTTATCTATTGTTTCCAATGACTTGAATTAAAATTTTCGCAGGAGCAATTGTGAGATAGCACCAGTGAAGAATTTTGGTGAAGTCGTAATTGCATATTCGTTAGTTTCAATTATGAGAGAATAAACAAATCATAAGTGTCATTGGTCATAATCCTTGTAGTTTTTTGGAAGAACCGTTGAACCTTTTTAAGATAATGCACAAATTGTTTTAAAGGAGAGAACTGGTTAACTTTTCTTTTGAAAAGTGGTTCGGTGCGTTTGTAATGAAGGCCTGCTCTCTTGAAAGATATAAGTTTGCGATTTTGTAATTTAAAAAATGCTGGAGGTTGGATTTTTAACTAAATGGTTGATATTTAAAGTCTGTTTAAAAAGTCATTTTAGAAACTTTCTATTAAACATGTTGTTTGAGAATGTTCTATACATAATGGATATGTTGTAGTTGCTGCTGTATCTACTCTTATTTTATAGTGCAGTGTGCTGTTTTTTGTGCACTTGCTGTTTGTAATTAGAAAGCTTCAATAAAATTCTAACTTACAGCTTTTGGTTGTTTGTTTGTTTTATTCCAATATCTGTAATCTTATTTTTCCTGAATTCCTTAACCTTCTTCCTTTGACTAGCATTGAGGTGGTAATTGCCCTACTTTTTTATACTTATAATTTTCTGTACAGTGATGCATTGTATTAGCCCATTTGTTGACATTGTGTTGGAGACAAATTTTTCTGAAGTATCAAATGTTGAAGTGTAATTGGTTGTTGCTTAGTGCCTTAGTCAATATGAATATGGGATATGGTAGGAACAACAGTAAGTGATGTCCAAAAAATATTATGACATTGGGTTGTAAGTGATGGTATCATCTCTCCTGATAAGGTAACAGTACATAATTGCTGTGTTATTTTTGATATGAAGTTTTAACTCTGTTGTTAAATGCATATTTTGCAGTACTGAGGATTTTACAGCCTTTCGTGAAAGATTCATCTAATTAGTAACTGGATTTAAGGGAGTAGATTGTTACTGAATAGGAAATTGGATTATGTTTTAGAATTTTATAGTCAACATTTTGTTTTAGCCATTTCAGGAAAACAAAATTGGGTTAAAAATATTGAAATTATCCAAATTTTTAATTTTAACTTGGTTGTGTTCATATTAACTACTTTTCTAACAATGCAAACATTTTGATTTTGTTCTTTTTCCTAATACGTTAAAGGAAAGTTATAAGATGTTAAAGAATCATAGTTTGTCTTCCGGGGGCTTTTTCCAGTTTCAGGGGATGCCAATTTTCAAGTGTCCATGCCAGGCAGACACATGTCCTTCATGGGGACCTTTTACACTAGTCATTTGCAGGCGCCTTGGTCTGTGCCCAGCTGGCTCTCAAGGCCTTCCACGACAACACATATATTAAAGACAAGGGGCAAACAACCACACTGGGCGGGACTTGAACCTGTGTTCCCTCTGACCAAGGCACTGAGTCAGCACACACTAGCTACCTCAGGCATCCAGGTCAGCACATTAAAGAATCATATAAGCAGTAAAATAAAAAAATGGAAGGATTTGAGCTTTGGTTAAAAAAATCACTATTTGATCGATTTGTCATTACGCGTTCTGTGAAAATGAATTTTAAACATAATGGAGTTGGTGGGAACACAATAGATGGAACTTGTGTGGAAGTAATTGTTTTCATTTCTAATTTGAAAAGAAATCCAGATTTTGACGTGAAACTTTCTCATGGGTATAAAGGATTGTAATTGTAATTTTTATTTGGTCTATGAAAAATGAATTTTTTGTTCTCTGATATTTGTTTGTTGTGCTCTTGTTGGTCAAATCTTATAAAATGGGTTTGTTTTTTCTCACTCCTTTATTGCCTGTGTATTGTGTATGACAAATAGAAATTACATTAGGTAAAAATTGCAGTTTTGTTTCTTTGCTATTGGATATTAATGTTATTTATTGACTTTAAAAGTGCCTAATGATCCTTACCAAGAATAGCACTGCTTGTTTTTAAGTGTCTTGATAGGAATGAAAGATACGTATTTTGTTCAAAGCGTAAGGTTCTTTGATTGAAAAATGTATAAGCTAATACCTTGCTATCTTGAATAAGTGATGTAGTTTTTAATTTCTTTTTCTAAATATGTGATTTGAATTGTGCTGAAAAGTGAACACTTATTGAATTTGTGATTATTTTGTAAGGGTTTTGTATTTTGAACACATACCTGTTGGTAAGTGATCAGTTGGTGTACATAGGTTTCAAACTTCGCTAGCAGCGCTTCTGAACTATTATCTCTCAAATTCTGTCAAAACTCTGTTGTGGAAGTTTTTCTTAGGACAATGTTTGAGGTATAATTTAGTTTTGAGAATAAGAAAAATGTTTTGCAGTGGGATGAGATAAGTCTGAGTAATGTAGCAACAAACTGCATCTCCTGAAACAGCTGTTTTTACTTACTTTTTTTTTACAGTTTTATAAATTTTTATTATTTGTGAAGTTTTGTGTAAATATTGGATACTCAACCTTTAAAAAACTTCAGTAAATGACTATCACCTGTGAATCAAATGAGATTCCAAGGCTTTCAAACCGACATGTTGGGTATGTGGTTGGGAGTTATTGCTGTTAAAGAAACGAAACTTTTGTTTGGGAGCCTTGGGTTCTGTATTGAATTAACTTGTGATAGTGTATCTCTTTAAAATATATTTGTGTCAGTGCTATCAAACATTTCCTGAGCATCAGTAAGTGGTTTAAAATATCAGAGAAGAGAAATAAAAATATATTTCGGCTACTAAGATAGATAGCGATGATGATGATGATGATAATAATAGTAATAATAATAATAATAATAAAAAATTGCTAGACTGTGTTAATTTTGCAATGATAAAAATTTGATTTATTTTCAAGAAACAATAAAGAATATATATGAAGTTTGGTTGAGAAGTATAATTTGTGCATGTTTTCTTGAGCTTCTGAATTCCTTCACCACTATTTTATTCTACATAGTTCAATGATGTATAAAAGTGCCAATAAAGTGATAAAATTTCAAGATTTGAAATTTTTGTTTTCATGTAATAGAAAACTTTATTAGTAAGTGAGCTAAAGAATTAAATTTTTTTGTATTGCTATCAAAATGGCAACTCTCACCCGTGCTCAATTCCTACCATGACAGGAGAGCTCAACAAAGCATGTGCAAAGTGAAGCTACTGATAGAATACATATGTATATAATGTTTTCAACACATGTATCCTTCTCCACTCAGAGAAACTGAAGGTGTTCCATCCACTGCCATTAGAGAAATCTCCCTACTGAAAGAACTGAAACATCCAAATGTTGTGAGATTACTGGATGTTGTCCATTCTGATAAAAAACTGCACTTGGTGTTTGAGTTCCTTATGCAAGACCTGAAGAAGTTCCTCGATACAACCAAATATGAGCTCTCAGATCTGCTGATTAAGGTAAGAAACTGCCTGTGTACGGATAGCATACTATTGTCAGTAGTGCATGACAACAATGTGTTTGATTTTTATGAGGGCGTGTTGTTTATGACATTTCATTTTGCACTGAAATATTTTTTTGAGGAATTAACCTTTCTTTCACTATGGAATGAGACCATGAAATATACAGTTATGATGGTTTAGCGTTGTTTTTTGCCTAAATGAAATTAGGGGCCGTAACTTTTGTTAGTAAATATCACCTAGTTTAGTATTTTAGCTATCAAAATTCTGCATTAATTTGAATTTATTCTGAAGAATTAGTTCTGTAGAGTAGAAAGAGTACAAAAAATATGTAAAGAAAAGTAATCCTATAAAATTCATCACATAATTGTTGCAATTGCATGAGAGTTACTGATGAAAAACTGTTATTCCCACGATAACATTGAATTCAAGTGGATATCATGTTGCTTCAAATTATTTATTTTTTAGTTTTCATCATTTTTATTACAAATTATGTAATATTTAAATTATTGATAAACCTGTAATTGTATAAAAATAATTTATTAAAAAAAGTAATTCGGTAACATTCTCAATCATTAGTTTCTTGATTGTTTGGAGGAAGCAAAACTCAGTTCTGCTTCTTACATTAAAATTATCACGAGAATATACAAACATATATTCACAAACATAATGTACATTTGCACAAAATATACAAACATTTTTTGTTTATTGTTAATTTATAAGAGTTGCATTAGTTTTTATTTATGGAATGTCTAATGGTTAACACATTTTTTACAGTATTGACCACGTTGTATGTGATTTTCAGCATTCAGTATTTATTTATTTAAAATAAAAAAAAAAAGCCCAACAACAATTAAAACAAAAAGTCTCAAGTGTTTAATATTTTAAGTATTATAAGCAAAGCACTAGTAACAGAAGCTATGATTTTTCAAATGATGTCTTATAAAGTTTCTTGAAATCTCAAAACTGCATTTAGAAAAAGAGCTCAAAATTGAGCATTTTCAGAAACACTCAAACCACATTTTCCGAAAAATGGTTTCAAATTTTTCAACAATAAATTGTGTGTAGATCCATGTTTACTATTCTATAGTATTTCTAAAGTCATGTTTCATTTCTACTATAAGAGTATCGAGAAAAAGTGAAAAATAGTCTTTGGATATCAATAGATAGCAGCTGGGAAGGGGGTGGAGCAAAACCAAAAAGTTAGCCCAGACTAAAGAGTCTAGAAAAGTAAATAGTATGAGAAAGTCTTAACACCATTAGTTTTTAATTTAGATGTCTAACTTCTTCAAGCCATCTTCAGAATTAGCATATCAAAATGATATCATTCACCAATACGGGTGATTATTGTAATGTTCTCTCTGAAGAAAATTCCTCTTTTTAATTCTTGTGAGTAGAACGTCAATTAAACAATATAGGTGAAAGTTGGCACCCTTGTGTAACAATTCGATCAATTTTAATATTCTTTCATCTATTTGGAAAATTCACACATAAGTCTCCTCGAAATTGCTTTTTATCACCTGTAGTTTTTAGAGATTTTGTTTTCCATGCTTGTTCTATTTGTCTTATTAACCTGTCAATTACCTTTTCAAGATCATTAAACAGAAGATGGCTTACTACATTAATTTAACAATGATTGTTAATAAATTGTTTGAGTGTAAGTACTCCATCTACACAAGACCTTCCCTTTCAGAAATCATTCTGTTTCTTTTAGAAGTGTGTGTTCTGCAATTGCTTGAACTCTTTTAGTTATTGTCGTGGCTAGAATTTTATAGCCTGTATTTAACAAGCCAATTCTTCTCAAGTTGGTGCAGTTATCCTTTCTAGAAAATAGGTGTAACCATTCCTCGCTCCCGATCTAATGGTAGATATTTTGTCCAGTACGTATTTAAAAGATGCGAGAGTTGGAACTTTGGAAAATTTCCACCATACTTAAACATGAATTTATTTCTTGTTGTCCACAAGCTTTCCTACATTTTATTGTTGCAATTGCTTCTTCTAGTTCATCAACTCACAACAGGTCCCATTTCACTGTTCTCACGTGATCATTTTTCTTCATGGCATTATTATCGAATGAGGCTATTTTTCACTCATCCTCTTTGATATTGATTGAGATTTACATGCCTTATTTTTTTTCTTTATTCAAAACTTTACAAATTTTGTAAGCTGACTACTGTCTCCCATGTTTTTTTAAAGTCCTGTTCTAAATCAGACAAATTTTTACAAGATTGTTGTTGGGCCTGTCGGACTATCATTTCTGTTTGATTTTGTATTCTATTGTATTTTATTTTGTCTTCTTTGGCATTAATAGGCATTCTTCTTTTCAAAATTGTTTCAATTTTTACTTTCCATATTGTCAACTGTGCCTCATCCTTCTCATACCTAACACTTCAGATGCAGTTTTTTTAACGCAATACTTGATGTTATTCGTGTTATGTGTTTCGTTGAAATTTTAGTTTGTCTAATGTAGCAATTATTGTGTTGATTTTGAACGGTACAGGTTGTGTTCTCCTGTCTTATGCCAAATATTCTTTAAAATTTTACAGGCAGTTCCATTAAAACATTCCTGTTTGTTGATTTGAACTTTTAACCTCTCTTTCTTGTGGTCATAA
This sequence comes from Gryllus bimaculatus, assembly GCA_017312745.1. NCBI lineage: Eukaryota > Metazoa > Arthropoda > Insecta > Orthoptera > Gryllidae > Gryllus > Gryllus bimaculatus. The sequence goes on along the minus strand of BOPP01000058.1, from coordinate 1,545,302 downwards.
TGTGGATACTTAAAGAATGTGGTCAGAACCTCAAAAAATCCTCGTACCTTTGACTCAAGATACCAATTTTTATCTTACTAGGAAGTAATCAAGATTAGTTCTTCACTCTCTGGCTGTCTGTATTTGTACATATATTTGTGGATATCATTCTTTTAGAAAAAAAACAATGAATTTTTTAAAATAATTAATAGTTGCAAGTGATCTTAGATCTGTTCCATTTACAGTTTTTATCTGTTCGTCGTCTGTCCTGATTATATTAGTTACTTATTTGGCGGAGTATTCTGACATTGAAGTTGCCACATAAAACTAGGAAAACATTTTGATTCGTTTTATCCACAATGTGATGACATTCTTTGTAAAATTTATTACACTCCAATAATAGGACGATATCTCCTTTTATTTTTACTTTCTCACATACTGATTACACAATATAGAGAAAATATTGTAATGCTAAGGGAAAATGGTGATTTTTCAACAAAAACACTTTATTTCCAGGCCCTGGTAAAGAAAAAGTGGATAAGTCATATTTCTACAAGAAATAAATTACTTCCTTTAACGTTCAGTAGTCAGAAATCCATTGTGTGGGTTCTGTTTTTTGATACAGAGAAATCAATTGACTGCAAAATATCTGCCTGTGTGTGCACCTGTCACGTCACCTGTTTCTCCACAATTTATATTCCCCAAAAGTAATGATTTCATATGAAGTTTCTTGAACTCTGAAAAGTTGTCTAAGTTAAGTCATAATGATGCATTTTCTCAAATGGATTCAATTTTTTCCTCAAACCTAGTGATGAAAAGTGAGTGAGCTCTCTATGATATTCCAATATTATCATTTCGATTAAACAATTGGATTCTAAGAAATTGAGACATTAGAAAAATACTTGATTTTTATCTTACAGTCAGTAAAATGTTCATTACAGCAATGCATTACAGCAATAAAATGTAAACCATTCATCAAATTAATTAAAATGTTTTATAAATATTGTGTTTAACACTTTCTGTATGATCTATGAATTTGAAGAGAAACTTTAAATATGAGAACGAATGCTGTAGAATATAAAGCTGAAAAAGCTTTTGGGACTTTGCTACCATGACTACAATTTTTGTTGAACATCATTGAGATATAAAGATACAATGTGCCAAGAGATTTACGAGTGTTACATTGTTGCCTGCAGATTTACTTTATTTGATTTGAAGTTATGAAATTGGCATACTGAGCAGTCATTCAAGCTATTTGGTTGAAAAAGGTTAGGTAAGAGATGGCAAAAGTTTATTAGTAGTTTATGAGTGACAATATAATTATTAAAATTTTATGGATAGATGAAACTTTTCTTCAATTGGACATACCTTGCCCATTGACAGAAAAACAAACAAAGAAAGACAGAAATTGACAGAAACATATTCTCAATACATTTACAAAGAAGAATTGCAATACATTTACAATAATACACTAATTATTCCACATTCTGTACATGGCAGATTCTAATGGCATTTGTGGATATATATTGACATACCAAATACTCGCACATGTACATGTATGCATACAAATTCATATATGAACAACTAAGGGATTGAAATATAAAAGTTACACATAAATGCCTCTACATTTCTAGATACTAATTCTTGGGAATGAAATTTAATATAAACATAATTAATACATAATATATACATTAGCATAGAAAATATCATGTCTCTTCCCCATGTACACATTATAAATCACTTTCTGTTTGTTCCCCTACAACACATTTTCTCAATTTTACCTGTTCAGTACTTTGTGAGTACGAGGGTTTTCTTTTGTGTTGGCAGCAGTCTTGGGATTCTCAATTTGTCTGCTCTTCGAATCATTGACCATAACTCTGTAAATGTTGTGGTTTGTAACTTCATAGTTGTGATCAATATCTCGTTTAAATGTGTATCAAATTTTGTACATTGTCATCTTTGCAGAAATTTGAATTTGAAATAAGTAGTAGATTTAAAAGTTTGGCAAGATCGTGTTAATGTATGCATTTTATGTTGTGTTTTTTTAAAATTTAATTAATTTATTTTTTATTTATTTATTTGTGAATTGTTACAGAGTTATTTGCATCAGTTACTAAGTGGAGTAGCGTATTGTCATGCTCACCTTGTCTTACATCGAGATTTGAAGCCACAAAATCTTCTAATCGATGAAAGAGGCTACATCAAATTGGCAGATTTTGGCCTTGCTCGAACATTTGGTTTGCCTGTTCGTACATATACACATGAAGTTGTTACTCTTTGGTATAGAGCTCCAGAAATATTGCTCGGGAGCAAGTTCTACAGTACAGCAGTTGATGTGTGGAGCTTGGGGTGCATATTTGCTGAAATGGTATGTCAATGTTATATGTAAAAATTGTATCAATATCTTTGACCCTGGTGAATAAACTTACAAGTCATGAGAACTTAATCTTACAGGAGAATAAAAAACAACTTTCAACTGATGCTGTAAAACAGGGATTAATGATATTAACAAGAAACCTACACACAATCAGTTTTGAGTATCATTAATCCCGGATTTACTTCAGTTTTCATGACTTCATCAGCTTATTCACCAGGATCAAAGAGTCCCTGCACAATCACACATGATATACAATGTCATGTGCAATTTTTTAAAAGCATGAGTAGTTTTCACGAAATTTTGAACGAAAGTCGCAAAAAATGGAAAAAAAAAAAAAAAAAAACTACAACAACAACAACACACATATAGTAAGTTTGTTCTCCATACTTTTTCTTGAAGCTTTTTGCTTGATTGGAGTGAAGTTTTAGGTCCAATACGACTTACAAGGAAACTAGAAAATTAGATGGCACAGATCTTATTTGCAATACACATGGTGGAAGTTTGGAAATTGCAAATGTTCGAAATTTTCATACAATGTGTGTGTGTGTGTGTGGGGGGGGAGGCAGAGGAGTTGGAAGCCCTGAAAATTAGTGAATCTTAGTTTTCCTTGGTCCCTAACATATTCCACTCGGAATTCACTCATTATTTTTAATATTCTTGGTAATTAATTTTACATGTTCCACAGCCAAAATAATGAGACCCTTTTTTGTTTTTGTCTTTCTTGCCAAATGTTATTCTCTCCATAGTTATGATTTTTTAAAACTTTATGTGCAAAATGCCATTTCCAGTGCATCTGCCAGTTTTCTTGAAATAAAAGAAATACCATTAATAGGAGTTGGTCTGGATGGCCGAAATCGTTAAGGAAGTAGTGCTGTAGCGATCCTGGACCGAAGGATCACAGTTTCAAGTTCCACCTTGAGCATGTTTGTATTTGTGATTGTCCTTTCATCCCCTATCGTCACCAAATTATGTCATCTTCTCAGTTACCATACCGTTAAATGCAATAGTGGTTACTAAAAACCTAGATGGTGTTGCGACCAAAAATAATAACAAAAATAATAATAATAATAATAATAATAATAATAATAATAATAATAATAATAATAATAATAATAATAATAATAATTGTAATAGTAATAAAAATAATACAAATAAAAATTAACATGAGAATGTTAAACATTATTTTACTGAAAAGGTAATAAAACTCTGGTTTGTTTAACATGAAATAATATTTTTTTAGAGCAGGGATACAAGATATAAAATTATAAATATAGAAAACATTAAGCTTTATTTTTCATATAGTAGACCACAAGATTTTTCATTGGAGTTTCTTGTACAATCTATTTTAAATGCTCTACAGATACAAAAGTAATTCAGAATGGAGAAAATAGTGGTGCCGATGAAAACAATTTTTATGTTCTTGAGTGCATTCAACCCACTGTGAAGGGTCGTGTCTCTGGCTGGGTGCCCGCCCCCAGGGACACACCCGTTGGGTCTGTAAAGTACTGTCCAGTTACTGGGAAGTATGTAAAGCAGAGTTGAGCCTCTTGACAGTTTTGTTTCCAAAGAGTGCATTCTTTGTTGCATCGCAAAGGTCTCTCTCAGTTGCCATTGTGTGTTACTTGACGAAGGTTCCGTGTCCCAATTTCGCTAGTGGTTTTGAAGTGTAGTAGCTGTAAAATGTCTGAAATGTAAACATAAACTCTGTTATTAGTGTTTTAAAATATTGTAATATTAGTGACAAAGTTTCATGCTCCAATTTTGGTTTCAATTCTTTCAATTAAGTAAAAAATATGGGAGGAAACATGCCAAAAATTTGAGGCAAGTGATTCCATTGATGTTAGAAAAGTTAAATAGAACGGATATTAAGTTGACCTCACGTTTAAAAAGTATGCGATTCTTGTCAGGTGCGAATTTTGAAAATTTCAACTATCAGAAATATATTTAGTGACCAAGAGGAAGAGAAGGTACACACAGTACAAATTTCTCTGTTCCTGGCACATCAACAGAACAGGACAGTGATAAGGGAGGTATGACGTTATGGAGTGAGTGTTAACGAATGTCTTGTATTGCTCGGGGTAACTCCAATTAATATATCAAAATTATTTTAAAAAAGCATACTCTGCGAAAGAAGAGTAGGTACAGAAAGTGCTAGAAAAAAGAATATTCAGACCATCCGAAGATGAAAGGGAGGGGTATGATGTAACTCAAAATCTGGTAGAAAAACTGAAAGAAGCATTTCAAGCAACAAAGATGGAAATAAACAAATAAGATTTCTCACATTATTTGAAGACAAGTCAAATAGACAAATTCGAGAACATTTTGACTCATCATTTCGCATGATCACAATGGCCAAAAAAGTAGCAAGTCAAAAAAAAATTATTTCAACTCCTAATATTCAAATGGGAAGGCCTTTGTCGATAGATGTGAGAACAGAAGTAAAGGAATTTTATGAATTCGATGAAATAAGCTGCATAATGGCCGGCAAGAAAGATCATGTATCCGTAAGAAGGATGGCAAACAAATTCAAATGCAAAAGAGGTTGGTCCTATGCAACTTAAAAGAAGCCTTCACTTTGTTCTAAGAAAGAAATTCAGAGTGTAAAATATGGTTTTCAAAATTTGTTCAAACTCAAATTGTTCAATTTCAAATTTGACCGAAACAATGCAAGCCGGAGCAATTGGCACGCATTCCATTCGTCAAAATGTCAAATTAATGATAGTTGATGAACGTATTCTGGAACTCACAGAAGAAACCTCACAACCATTACAAAATTTCGGAGAATACTTAGCTCAATTTATTAGCCCTACATTAAAGTGTTATTAACTACACTGTAGTGAGTACCCTGAATCATCTCAGTTTGTTTATACAACAAATACTGCAGTTGTTTGAAGACAACATGCTCAAAAATATAACATACAAGCAATGGATGTCAACAGAGCAAGTATTTGTGATTTAACATAAAGAGGGCATGGAAATTAGGCATAACACTTTTGTTGCCATTTCGGAATCTTTAAAATATGATACCACAGCGGTTTATTTATTCCAATTATTTAATAGAATTCATGAAAGAAAAATTAAATGTCATTAACAAAGTAATGTGGTGGTTTTTGATGGTGCAAGTTCTCATTATGAAAACAGAAATAACTTATATTATAAAGAGAACTTTGGAATTCCTGCAGATTGGTACTTTGTTTCGACATCTCACAGCAAAGAACTCTGTGATGAAGTTGGGGGAACAATTAAACGTTTGTCGTATAAGTTTCACAGAACCAATAAATCCTCCTCCATGTACCTTTTTTTACCACCAAGGATCATGTAACAGAGGAGAAAGCACTTGACACCAGATTTTCAACTGCACAAAGAATACCTGGCACCCAAACATTTCACACATTTCTACCACACTCAAAATGTACCATAATTGCAAAAGTGTTCTCAAAATATGAAGATATGGTGATAGTGTAGGCTTCCGCTGCCAGTCGGTATTTACTAGGCTGTCCGGGTGACGCCTCGACCATGGCGAAGGTGCCGACGTTTCAGTCGCCATTCTGCGACCATCCTCAGGGCCTAGTAAATAATGAAGAAATGGTATCTATGATAATATGCCATGATTAAAACTGGTGCTTGTGTGTGTATATTTTAAGTAAAATGTAACTTAAAATAAAACTTTGTATAAAATTTTAAGAACATCACTTTTGCGTATCCAGCATCTGCCTGCCAAGATATGTAGCTAAGTAATAAATATATTGTTCATTGTCACATGCTCCATTGTTTCTCCATCTTGAAAATTATTTCACAAAAAGAGAATTGCATGTAGTTTTATAAGGTGAGAAGAAAAGTGAATAAACGTGTGGTTATCATTTTCAAAGTTGGGTTCATATTTTTGTCAAAAATAATTTTAATCAAAAATTTATTTAAAGTTGTAATACACATAAAAAAGCACATTAAATTACCTTTAAAATGAAATATAGTGTATCTTTCTACTTTAAAGACTTTCTAAGTTCTTGCATATTCAAAATATTGATGCATCAGAAGTCTCTGTTTCATTAAACACACACACACACACACACACACACACACGCACCACATATCTCATTAATTTGATTATAGTTGACATAAAAAAAATTACGATGAAAATTACGAGAGGTAAAGTTCAAAATGGTATTGGATTTTACATGGAATAGAAATTTTATAGAGGTATAAAATATGTTGAAGATTGAATGAAGGAACTTAAAAGAATTTCAATAATGAAGCAGGATAAGTTATGAAAGTTGATGTATAATTGTGATTGCAGCTGACTCGAAGAGCTCTATTTCCTGGTGACTCTGAAATTGATCAGTTGTTTCGAATCTTCCGAACACTGGGAACACCAGATGAGGAGGTATGGCCTGGTGTATCACAATTGCCCGACTACAAGTCAATGTTTCCTCGCTGGGAGGCTCAGGACATAAAAGATATTTTACCTATTAATGATGATCTGGGGAAAGACCTTCTTCAGGTAAGTTGGAAATTTTTTCCCTTGTAATTTTAAACTTACAGTTAAGAAAATGAAGGAATTGGATGTTATGAAGTTAATGCATGTGCTCATAAATTTATGTATTTTATTTATATAGAAAAGATTGAAGGATATGAATTATGATTATGAAATACAAATAGAAATAATTTCAGTAATGTGTTTTGGTCCACGGCTAGAATCAATTAACACATTTTGGAAAATAGTGCAAACTTCATTTTGGGTGTAATCTGTGAATGTAATTTCATTTCGGAGTTTTGGTACTGTAGTTAAAGATATTATGGTATTATGATGTGGTGGTGGTAATCAAACTTCAGACTGTTTGTGAAGGATTGTTTGATTATAATCTTTGATAATTGCAAGGATGCTTCGTGTGCCAGTTAGTTTCACATATTTTTATTAATTTTTTTAATGTTTCTAGAGTTGATCAAGTTGACTTCTGAGTTCTTATTGATTCACCATACTTGGGCATTGATTTCTCAATTTTTTATAAGATTCAGTTTTAATGACTAGATCTTTAGTATTCGTCTCAATTGTTCCTTTTATAAACTTTTTTAAATAAAACAGGTATCATCCAAGTTGTCAAAGTATCTAGGATGTTATTTATGAGAAGAGATTAGTTTAAGTATATATTGGTGGTACATTGATATCAGAGTATGCTTGTCATGTTACAGAATAAATATTGTCATAATTTGCTTGCTTAAAGTTTTTGTTATATTTGGGCTTTTTATTTTTATATTGTTGAGGTTCATTTGACATGATAAATTGCGACTTATAAATAAGGTTCATATGATTTCAGTGAAATTTGCTCTTTCCAATTGCTGATTTAGTGGTAAACTTCAAAATCAGATTTTCTTAATTTCTATAAATTAGATCCTATGAAGGGCAGTGTCGTGAGGTTGGAAACTTTTTGTTTCTTTGACAAGCTAATTGTGTCCATCCGCATTAATGTATTTTCCTCCCTTGCCTCACCCCACCCCCTCCCTTTAACAGTCTCTTATTCCTCTGGCACTCCATTCATTTGTACCTTATAAAAAGAGAATTTTCCTCTTCAGACATTTTTTTAAAGCATTAATTCCATTTAGTAATTGATATTCAATGGCTTTTTTAAAACATTTTCAGATGATTATAGTAACTTTAACACATTTGGGTCGTAGCTTCAGACCAACTTCTACCCACCACGGGTCGTAAGGTTTTGAGGTATATTTGAAGGGTCATATCTTCTAAACCAATTATCATATAACTATGATTCTGTTTTTATTTTAAAGAAAAAATCTTGTACTTTTATAAGAAGTTCCTACTTTATTGTACACATCAATAGGTTAAAATAATTTTTTAATATAAATTACAAGAAATTAAGTTTAAAAAAGGTGTAATATGTTTATTTTCATTAAATTCTTATATATTAGAACATTATATATAACATTACAGTAGTGTCTATTGATATAATGAAGAAAACATTACTTTTTATTCACAATAATTGGCTTCAGTGTGGTAATTTTGAAGAGTGCTCTTTAGGTGATGTGGCAGAGAGCATGTTCATCTGTGTATTCCAAAGCTATTTAATACCACTTAAATGATAGATTACGAAATCTAGCAGTGTTTTTAGGTTCTTTATAGATGTAGATATGTCCATGAATAGACAGCAAATGTAAAAATGGCATGATATAATCAGATAGAGAGTATGAATGCACTTCGATTCAACAGGCATCGTAATTTAAGGCGACCTGCTGGCATCTGTAGATTCTACGGGCTGATGATGTGAATAATTAATGCACAAACCACTGTGCAGTCATTACTGTCTTTTATTAAAAAAGGATACTTTGCATTTGAAACATTTTGGAAATGAGATTGTTGGTAAACTAGCAAAACAAGCTGTGCAAAATCAAAGCATTCGCAAGATCTCCAATAAAATTTTCACTAAAGTAACTTAAAGAATCATGAAACCAAACTGAAATAATTGGCCAAAAAATGGGAAGTATCACCAAACGGTCTACAAACCTAACAATTTTTTCCTCGAGTAAATGAAAGACTTACTTCAAATTCCCGTATCAGCTATGATATCTTTATTAACTGGCCATGATCACCTCAGAACATATAGACTTAAGATTATGCCCTATTATGCCCCTTTCCTAACAGAACAACAAACAAAGCAACATGTAGTATTCCAATGCAAGATCTTACAAAATAAAATAAAATATTTGCCAATCTCCAAACTTGGTAAATATTTTCTAGAATAGTGTTGTGCTATGTGGTAATGGTGGGAGAGGAGGTATAATGGGAGGTATGGAGTAAGCTTTGTCAGCACTGTCTTCAAACCAGAAGACTGTGAGTGAGTTTGTGGCAAGGATTCTTTTCTCAATACCAAGAAGGTTGAAAAATCAGGCACCAACTGGCCCTAACATTCTTTTGAGAATTATGGTATGACTTACCACCCCAGTGAACTTGCACCATAATGTCATGTAAGCCAGAAAAGATAACACCCATCTCTAAGGAAGAGGTACTGTGTGCAATCAGCAGAATTACTAACACTAAAGCTCTGGGACTAGTTAGTTTCCTCTGAACACTCCCAAGACTGTGATATCAACTCGTACTGAAAACATTGCAGGTCTTTTCAATTCATGCTTGGGGTGAAATATTTCCAGAGAGATAAAGAAATAGCAAATGGTACTTTTCCTAAAGGGAAAGAAACCTGAAGAGCAGTTGTCTTCAATGTCACCTGGTATGCTTGAATCAGCTGGTAAAGTTTTCGAGTACCACATTAAAAAACCCAAGGAAAGAAGAGGACTCCCAGGAAAGCGGTACAAGTTCTTCAAGTGCTACTTAACAGTCAGTGCTGTTCAGATAGTTGTTGACACTGCCTGACATGCCAAAGCAGCTTGTATAGGCACTATACAGATGCTCAAAAAAGTACTGTGTAGTGATACCATTGGACAATAAGAATGCCTTCAACTTGGTGTGATCAAGTCCCTCTGCTGGGTCAATGTTCCAACATTGTTGAGGAGGATAGGAGTTGAATACCATAGTTGCAGGATTTAACGGTTTTGTAATTGTTTAAATTAAGAGCCTAGTCCACTGCTGTGGAATATCATCGCAGGCGATATTGCCATTACAAAATTTATAGAGAGGGTAGTGAGTGACTGCAATGAAGGCATCGCTTTTTCCAGATGATGGCAGGAATCATAGGATTGCAGCTTGCAGAATACAAGGTAGAAGAATCATTCATGAATGAAGTCTGATCATCATCAGAAAAAATATATACAAAATACCATATCTACCTGACTACAAGTTGACTCTCAATAAGACAACAACCTTATTTAGAGAGGCCTCCTTAGAATTTTTTAAATTTTGAACTATTTCTTCTATTGCATTCACATATTCTACATTTCTTCACATATTCTTTGCTGTTGTATAGAGTACCATGTACCTTTGGAGGTAAAAGTAGCGGTTTGAGAAATAAGCATGTTTAAAGAATATGATTAAATAAAAGTGTGTGTGATTGGATAGAAGAGTAGTTTACTCTTATCATAGGTTTATTAAATAAGAGAAATAGCTAGTAAAGCCACAATGTAAATATTCTCCAAATTAGGTTTAAGAATTATAACTATATTTTCTTTCATTTAATTAACTCCTCCTATAAGTTTCTCTTTTAACACAGCATCCCATTTACTTCCCGATCAAGAGTTATCTTCAATACTTTTGAATTCAAGAATAGCATATTCTGTTATTAATTCAAATTATTCTTTTTGCAGAAATTATTGGTTTATGACCCCAATAAGAGAATCTCTGCAAGGATGGCTCTCCGGCATCCATATTTCAATAATGTCAAGCTTGTTCCTCCACCTTTATATCCTGATAAAGAAAACAATGCTGCTGCTGCTAATGGTGCTGTTGATGATGCTGATACTGATGCCAATGCTGAAGGTGATGATGCTGATGCTGATGCTGATGCAGATGCTCCGTCAGAAAATTAATACACTTTGTGATACATTTGCTGTGTGAATGAGATTGACTGAATTGATGGTCATTGTGTATTTAAGACTTACGTGAAAAAGTATGTTTTGGGACAGTTTACACAGTTTTTGAGAGATAGTGAAGACTTTTGGAAGTTTTCTATACAATTTGCATTTTGCATTTTTATGTTATTCTATTTGTATATACTTATATTATAGATTGTGTGGAAGCAGATGAAAGTACTTTTTGTTCGTTTATTTGATTTTTATTGTATACATATCATATTGAGTGTGAGAGCATGTGAAAATGAAGTAGGTGAAAAATGTGCCTTAGAAGTATGGTTATGGGGTTATTTGATGTTTTTGTACCAGGTGGTATGGAAAATATTAGTTGCAACAGTAAATTTGGAATTTGGCAATTTCTCCTTAAGTTTCATTTTGTTTTTTTGATCTTTGTTACTGTCAGAAATGTTTTACTTGCTAATGGACAACCAGACAGTTACAAAAATAGTATTAATGAATCTTTATTGAGATTTGTTTGGTTTTGGGGGTATTGTATTGGACAGTTAAATCTCAAATTCAATTTTGTTATTGCTTTGTTAACTTCTGTAAATAGTGCTCATTATATGTCGTTGGTGTCAGATTAAAGTTTCAGAGATGTGTTTAATGTTCTGTGACATGTTTCTTGTATTTCATTTACAGTTGCTGAATTAATTACAAGCATCTATTAAAACTTATTCTAAAGGTAATGTTTATGTCTGTCCAATGGTTCATCCATTAGCATAGTTTGATTCAATACGGATCTGATAATTATGTGAGACCCGTTTAATAAAACGGTAAGGTTCTTGAAAATCATTTGCCCAGTCTTGGTGACCAGTAAGAAATTTATGAACTATTCCCAACTTTCTTCATGTTAATATTTGAGATTTAAATCAATATTACATGAATATAATTGATGGTAATAGTTAAATTGAAAGAGAAATAAATTGTCTTGCTTGAAAAGCACGAAACAGATTTATTAGACTTCTGATAAATGTTCATAAAACCTTTGTTTTTTTGGTATGCTGTGTTTCTTTATGTAATTCAGATGTTGCATTTTTCATTTTGCTAAATTGACCTTTCTCTGATTTTTTAGTATTAGTTATGTTTAGTATTTTGTACTTGTGTATTGGTTGAGACTATCAGCAACTTGCACTGTATCTATGTGTAATTGTTCTATTTTGTCACTATGTTGTTAGTAATTTTGTGTCAGTTAATTAGATGCTTTTTGAGTGGTTCATCTAAGAAATCAAATAAGTAAAGTTAATAACTACCACTCCTAATTGCCTGTGCATGAGTGAAATTGTAATATTAATGTGAAGATGCTTAGAAGTTGTCATAGATGAGCCAAAACTTCTCTTTTCTACTTGTTGAGTCAACAATTTTTTCATTATGTTGCCCCTGCAGTTTTAGTTAATGACTGATGTTCCAACAAACAAGTCCATGCCAAGTTTTATATTTTATATAAGTAGTAAATTATGAATGTACTTTTTGATACACAAATTTAAATCTGTACCTAGTCAAAGAAAATGGGGGAAATTGTAATTTCATAGACAAATATTGTTGCTTATGTTTTTCATAAAGTTTTAGTATTGTCAAAAGACTGGAAATATTTTATAGAAAAATAAAAAAAATAATATATTAGTTGATACGCTTCAGTATGTGATTGTAAGATTTTGCTGCACCTTATCAATTTTTTATTTTGAAAAAGTGATTGTTATTGTCTGTTAGCATTACAGCTAGCTAGTGTAGCATTACACTGATTCCTTTTTTAATTTACCAGATATAAGTTTACATGGTGATGTGTAGCAATATTTTCATTATTTTTAACTTTTGGAATATTTTTTTTAAATAAAACATTAGTTGATCCTTCTAGTTCTCAAGATTTGTAGAATGTATGATACAAAGAATAGTTGTCGGGTCAGTGCCTTATCTTAATCTATGAATTTTTGTTTCAAATAATAAATATGAAAAACTATGGGAGTTTTATGCATATATTGTTTTTATTTGTGTTTACAAAACTGATTTGTGTATAATGAAAGTTCATTGAGACTTTGAATTGTAGGTGGTAGGTATTTTGAACGTGCAGATATTTGTTACAGTATTGAATGTATATGCTAAGAAAATGTTGAAAAAACTAACATCTATTGTCTAGGATATGAAGTTATATATTTTAGATTTATTAATTTAGTATCTGCTCACCTTGCAGGTATTGACTACGTTCCGAAAGTTACTAACGCTTAGGACATGTAGCTGATTCTATTGTGGTTAGTCACAGATTATAATAAGGCTGCTAAGGTCTGAAAGTATAAATGTAGTATATTGTACACTTAGCTATATTATTAGTGCATTGTTTACTTAGCTTTCTAAATTTTTAGAACGGATCAAAAGTTCAACTTATCTGATTAAACTGATTAGTTATTTCCTTCCCCTAAATACGCGGAGTAAAGAATAAGATTTTAATAGGCCTTTTTAATTTAAGAATTTTCAGGAATCCTTAAATAGGTGTGGAGTCCCAAAATAGGGTTTTCAGAATTTCATTTGATAGTTCAGTAAATGCAACTGGTTATTTGTAACTATATATACATTAAAGTAAATAAATTAAATAGTAAAGTTAAGAGAGTAAGCAATAGTTTTGGTGATGGAAAGTAGTACAGCAGAATTTGTTGTAGTAAAATTGATTTATCTTCTTGCTATCAGTTCTTTATGATATTTAATACTTGGTCTCACCGGGAGAGATGTCTCTGCTCATCATCTGATGTCACTTCAGTAGGTTCGAGTCCCAATGGTGGCAGAATTTTCGACACTAGCTTGTCAGCTAGATCAAATTCAGTTGCTGTCTGGAGGAGAGTTCTAGTGGAAGTTGATTAGTTTGTTTTCTGTTCTATGATAGTGGCTGTTAAGTGATAAAAGAAAGGAAGTGAAAATTGTTTAGTTGTTGATCCCTCATGTAACCTCATTTTGGGTATAAGCTTCAACAATTTCTTGTCTAAAATCATAAATGGTGCCAAACTCGGACTAGAGAAAAGCCTTCTTAAGTATTCAAATATGTAATTATATTAAATATAATATTAGCTATTTAAAGTATAATTAAGCAAAATATTAAGTATTAAAATTGGCATCTACTACACGCAAAATACAATAAACTTTGTGGTTCTGTAGCGAAAAAGAACAGAAATACGTTCATTTCAAGCATGAAATGGTATTTCTTGGAAAGTTACAGAAATTATGTAAACAATTATTTCAAACAATAAATACAGAAAGAAACACTGCTTAAAATTACAGTGGAACTCGATTATTGCAAGAGTATTATGGAAGTCAGTATTCAGTTAAGTGTAGGACAAGACAAATTAATGCAACTAAAATTATGTGAAATTGTTTCAATGGAAGAGCGTTAATTTGTTTTGAAGGAAGGCTGCTTAAAGTTGTAGTTTATCATCAATATTTGGAATAAGCATTATGAGAGTCATTGTTTTGAATGACGTAGAAACATTTTGAAACTGCTCTAGATGAAATACTGGTAACGAAAGTTGCGTGAAAATGTTTCATCAATGTAAGTTAGTTAAAGAGATTGCAATTGTTGTGACAAATAGTTAATGAAATTCCAAAGTAGTACATGAATATTAAAAAGGTTTTTTGTAATTTAATAAATTTTGCAGCAGTGGAAAGCATTGTAGTTAAGTTAGCTTGGCAAAAATTGTATGATTACTGCAAATGACATCAAACATGCTGAAGATGTTTGAGGATAGGATGATCATTGGAAAAAAGGCTAGTAGATATGAGGGTGTCAGCGCAATAGTGGCCTATCCCCGGATCCTGTGTTTGGAGAAAATGGCTGATGAAGTTATTGGAAAAATTAAACACTCATTTGTAAGTGTTTTCTTGTGTTGTAAGTGCTAGCATTTTAATAAATAATTACTTTGGTGTTGCACCTTAATATTCATAAGAGTGCCCGTATTGAAAAAGTATAAATACAATTTTTTTTTTTTTTTTGTGGGTTAGGCCACTAATGCACTTAGTAATTGCACAGACAACTGGAATGAAGGTAAGTTGGGGCATTATCGACACAAAAATAAAAAGAGAAGTATATTGCAAGTTTTTATTTTATTTAAAAATTCATTAACAAGCAGTATTTCTGCACTTTATGTTACAGAAAATTTTAATGTATATAAAATGGATGGTATATAGATGGTGCAAAATCCATCAGTCATTCTCTTCTTCACTTACTGCTTGTCCATTGGGATACAGTAAATCACGAAAGGTAGTTACATTGGAGCCACGTTTTGCAATAATAACTTTCCAGAAAGCATCATCCTCAATGTTCAAATATTTAACAAATAATGAATAAGGGAATGATTTTTCCAATTTTGTCTACTGCATTTTCAGCCTCACCAGTTTTGTTTTTCTCAGGGATATCATTCTGTTTGTTGTATTATTTTCTAAGGATTTTGTAGATAAAAAATCATTTTTTCCATTAACACAACATTAAATGTTTTTTCTTGTAGTAATAATGACATTTACCCAATCAGCCGGTGAGAAAATATTGGGGTAGAATTTTTATTTTTTTAATTAGACCGAAGTCTGACTGAACATTTGTGGTGGATGACATCTTGTGTAAAACAGCATCGCCTATACTAAGGCCACTATTGCACAAAGAAATGTAATCGTAAGCTGAGTGCAATCGTTCTTTTTGTAATTATAACTTGAAAACTATCGACGCAAACATGCTGAAACTGTTACACATTGAAGTTAGGGAGATTAAGATGTGATTAACACGGAGAATGCAATTTCCTAAAAATGTGGGATAGGCCACTATTGCGCTGTCACCCGCATATTTTTTTAGAAAAAGTATAACAGTTGAAAGGGAGATTTCAATTATTGTAGATATGGATCAGTCCTATTTCAGTCACATGTGGTTGCTTGACCGTTTTGAAACTAGTGATGCTAAAACAGCATGTACTTTCTTGCCATTAGTAATTGTTATGCAGTAGTATTTAAACAGAATTTCTCTCCAAATTTTTTGTAAAACTCATTTGAAATCGTTAAACATTTGGTGCGAAAAAGTAGTAGGTAAGCAGTATGCGAGAAAGTAAAATAATTAAAATACTATACTATACTATTTGCAATTGACAAACAATTGCAAATAGATCGAAACACTTACAATAGAAATTATGAAACACTATGGTTGTATAATATAAAGATATATAAAAGTATTTGTTTTTATTACCGCGTACTGAGAGCAGTTGTTCTGTTATCTGTGCGGGGTAACAAAAATGGGTAACAACCACCAACAATTACCACGCATCTATTTGTTTTCATATTTGACACAATTGAAGAATGCAATGTAAAATGAAATAACAAATATAATAAATAATAGTAATAAAATGAAATATGGAATATACAAATTATAACTTACTGGTATCCAACTGCATAAATTGGGAGCGGGTGACTGAAGGCAAGCAATCTTTATTTCATAATTATTTAAAATGGATTTTACACATTTAACACATTATTTTAAACATTTTTGAGACAAAAATGTTTAAACAAAAAATGCCTATATTTCACGCCAAATTACGCGAAAAATATTCAAATTTTTCAAAAAATCGAACATGACCTTATTTTAATGTGTTTAAGGAACATTTTATTAAGGAAAAAATCACTAACTATAATATTTTAGTTGTAAGAAGACCCCGAAAAAATGAATGAATCTTTGAATGTTTTTTCAAATTCTGAAAAATTTGAGTTTTTAACCAAGATGAGACGCGCGTCATTCTCTTAAACGTCCTTCAGACTATCCATCAACAAAATTTTATTAAAATTTATGGCGCAGTTTTTTTGAAAATGCCCTAGGCGCTCCATGTAAAGTAAATTAAAATATCAGTTTCAAATTCAAGGGTCCGTGACATCAGCCAGATCGATAATTGAATATGTTTTGGTGAAAATCGGCTGAAGAGTTAAGCCCCTAGCGTTGTTCACTGACTGACAGACAAGGGGTTTTGCCATTATTGAATTTTTCGGAATCAAGGACTCACAAAACGGATTCTGCCCTTGTGGCGCAGCGCCTACTTGTTCGCGCCTGTCCCAAGAGCCCCTAAGCCAGGAAGGACAACGTCTGACAGATCTATTCGTTGTAACACAATGTTTTATGTTATGGTAATGTAAAATGATATTTGCTATGGACCGCGCGCGATCTTTCCTTCCCTTTCCTTGTTCTATCATCACCTCGTACGTACACACATGCGCGCGCGCGAGCACTTTCCTGCACTGCACTGCCACTCGCCGACAGGCCAGACGGGAGCTTAGATCTTGTCCTGGATGGTGTGGTGGATACTTGGATAGGAAAACTCCGCAAAAGAACGTGTAGGCCAGGCTGGATTCTCGTAATCATCTCCGCTACCTCCCGTGATAAAAACATGCCATACACTTACGGAACTAATGACCATAGTAGGTGGCGCACCTAAATACGAACTAATCATAAATGGGTCATTCCACGTCAAATCTCACAGATTTAACCTTCATGTCCTAGGGTTTTAAACTGTTTTCTGTGAAGAGTGTAATAAAAAAATGAAACACGTGATTTTAATTTCTTTCACATCCCGTTTTGTAAATTTGATCACGGCATTGGAACTTCTAGCCGTAGTTAATCGCACAGTTTTTGAAGTTAAATAAATACCCGGGGTCGTATTAAATGTCCGTAAGTTCCACACAAACAGCCAAAAAAAGGGATGGCCGACTTCTGTGACATAAGTAGTAGACTTCTTTGATGAGTTTTTATATTTTGCTGTTCCAAATGAACTGTAGTAAAACGAAATGTGTTGATTTAGAAACGGCTTTATTCATAAACAAAATTTCTTTAAAATATTGTATTCAATAAAATCAGATCTATTATTTTTTAAAGTTTTTCTGAAAACATAAATTTGCGTTCAATGCTAATCAGACTAATGTATTATGTGGTGCTAGGAATATATTCCTGGCCTCATGGTGTGCTGCATACACTCTTCGGTCTTTACGCATCTCGATCCATAGCGTGACACCCTAAGCTTGATCACGAAGGAAGTTACTGAGAATTGTTTTGAAAACAATGTTCGATTGTTGGGTTTGTGAGTATTTACTTGGACAAAAGAGGGTTTTCTCTCACTACGTTAGTTTCTCACCGCCGGCCTCTCATCAAGCTATTGCTTGTAGTTTGTGTGTCGGGAAGCTGTTGTTTCTACGCCAAAATGGTTAGATTCATGACCTCTGTGGTGTTGGGGGTTCCGGCGGAGCATGTGTTGGGGAGGATGGCAGAAAGGCGCTATAAACCAAGAGGGAAGTCGGGCTCTCCGAGCCAAAAAATATCCTACAAAGAGAGCCAATTGGAGATGGAAGAGGAAGACGAAGTATTCGTGCCATACATTGAATATCCTCTGGGGGATTGCTTTTTCTCAGTTTATTTGCATTTTACTATTTTCGAGAACGTGATAGAACATTCCGTTGAAGTAAAAATTTGGAAAGATGCTTTTCAGGTAGGTGAAGATATATACCACTGAAGTACGCGGTAACTAATTGTGAGTGAATTAATCGGGTAAAACCCACTGATTTTCCTTGATGTGTTGTTTTTCGCGAAGATAATGGCTAAAATAGTGATGTGTGTCAATTTAGATAAACATTCAGGTCACATTCTGGACGATGTGAACGAATCCCCCCACTACAGTCGCGCGATCGGCACGGCATCAATTGGATCCCGGGGCAGCTGGGGCCCCCGCGGAATGGGGAAAGATCACTGCAACACTCGCGCGAGGGTTGCACAAAACGATGCCCACCAGTAAACAACGTTTGTGACTCTTATCAGTTTCGCGATGTCATGTTCTATTCCGTGTCGCGTGCCGGGTCTATCGGGGGGTTCGTATATTTTATGGCTACCCGACAGTCCACTCCAAGGAACCACTGGTTTGGTTGATCATTGATTAAGTATCATCTTTTCTCGCGTGGCGCTATACACACGGCGTCGAACCTAATACCGATCATTAATCCGGCGGGCCCCGGCCGGCGCGTAAGTGGTAGTGAAGACTGTTGCGCCCTTTCTTAACACCTGATGCATGGGGCACACTGCCGCGTTGCACCGTCCTCCGGCTCCCGTTGGCCTCGAGGCGGGACTGGCGGCCGTCGAGACTTCGCTCACGCTTCGCGGGACGCTCCTGCGCTCTGTCTAACGACGCCGAACCTCTACTGGTTTTAGGTCCTAGGTGCCATATGTTGGCCCACTTCGCGCCCGGGCGCTCCCGCGCACCGGGGGGGGGGGCGGGTGCACACTGTGTTGTGGGGCAGAGTGCCCTCACAGTCATAATAGGTCTCTCCACCACGGACCGGGGCCTGCCGGCCAACCGGACAGGCGCTACTACAAAATAATTCTTTATCATTTTAATCCTCATCATCAATTAATTGGAGTCGTATTATATGCTATTTGTAATTATAGGAATTTATATTACTACGTTATTGGGATCCTGTTGAACCTGCAAGCTCCTTTGCCAATAGCCCATTGTTATATATCTCATTTTGAAGTTAGGAACACTTCAATGAGCAGGACGCCACTATATTAACCTTTACGTTTGAAACTTATTGTGGGCGCCACAGGCGAGAGCCGTAGAAAGTTGGTTCCGTTTAGTCAGAGCGGCGCCGTGGACGAAGGAAAAAAAAAAAAGGTTGAAACCCCTGGTCTATGTTGATGGTTTGTCCACCTCCTCCTTAGCCACGAAGTGTGCCCCGTCCCTGTTTCACTTCTCAAGGTTAGTCCGCCTCTGTGCGGTGGTCTGTTCTGCCTGCCTCACCACCTTCAGGATTCTGCACTGCTTGCGCCGTGCAGGTTTTTTGTCGTGAGCGCGTCGTGGACTATGCGTCCTCGTCACCTCCAGCGAGAAGGCCACGCAGGATGGACGGCGGCCCGTGGGACAGCCGGTCGCGCCTCCAATCCGCTGTGTTTTCTTTCTTCTTCTCTTTTGTCGGCATAGGGCCTCGGCTTCGTGATCCGGGTACCGATGCCGGTTGGCGTATTCGTTCGTGGGTCGGCGACACACCGAGGAGTCGGTCTGGCCGGTGACGCCCCGTGGCTCAGGAACCGGGGCCCAGCCAGTCCATGCCAGGCACACCGACGCTCAAGCGGTTATAATCGTGGGCACCGTCCGGTGCACGCGCGAGAGACTCGCGTCGGAGCGCGGGAAGCCACGCATCGCGCGAGCCCGCTTCCGCACCACTGGCCGGATTTTCTTTTTTTTTTTTCTTTTTTTTTTTGCCTTATCGCTGACCGCTTACGAGAAGAAGTCCAAAGTTACGGTCCATGCCTGCAGCGAAAACTAAAATGGCGACTTTTCGGGGTCAGAAAAACTCTTTATTGCCGGTTCCCGGCACGAAAAAGTGGGATACATCCAGTTGCTGAAAGTTTAGATAAGAACGATTCTCTACACACCGGTGGAGTTTGCCAGAATCGCATGTTTTCAATTGGTCCTGTCACCGAAAAAATCGTATTGACCGGAAAAACGTTTTGTGCTCCAATTCTTTTCTTTCAATATTTTGGTTTCCACAGATAGAAGCGGAAGCTTAAAAAAATTTCGTTTAAAATGAACATGCGAGAAAGTCACTGTTGCGCTGTTCGTAACGCAAGACTGGTAGTTTTTTTAATGTTTTTCTCGAAAGCTGGCCTTATGTTTCACCAACAGACTACATCGGCAGATATGTTGTGAGAATTGAGAGACGAAACAATGTGGATCGTAAAACTGGATACAAGAAACCGAATGTCAGCGGATTTTTCGACAAGCGTTTTCTCGTGCAATTTTCGAAGTGCAAGGAGTTTCCTAAGTCCCGGTCCGGTCGGGCGAGCGAGTTTTCTCGAAAGATACTTCTGCTTGCGGTATTCCCTGAAAATTTTAGGCGCGCCGCTGTCACGGGTACCAGCAGTGGCCGACAAAACTGTGTTGAAGTTAAGCCCCGTGAAACAACGCTTCAAGCTCTGATTAGCAACTTGCGTCTAATGTCATTGATATCTACGTTAAACGTCTTAGCGAATTTTTGAAAGTATTACAGTAGTCCACATTAGTGGATTTGTTGAGAAGTTTATGCAAAAAAACCTTTTTTTTAGCCTCTCTGAAATACTGCATGCAATAATGCCAGAAAATGTTTGAAATAATGTCAGAATAAAGTACGAAGCCTCCTAGGGTTATTTCAAAACCTTCCGTTTCGTTTTCTTCTATTTGCCTTTCCCCATCTCAGCCTAGAGCTTCGTCACTGGGGAAATTATCCCTTGCCCTCATGAATAATCTTCCCATGGTGCATCTATTAAGGCGTTTCTCCGAAATTCTTATCTTCTCTTTATAAACCGATGACACCATCTATCTACTTCGCGGCGGCGTCGACCTGGCCCGTCAGTGGTTTGTGAAAAGTAGATTTTACAAACTATATTTGTCCCCCGAGGGCCACAACATCGTC
>BOPP01000058.1:1513686-1523958 GCA_017312745.1 Gryllus bimaculatus | reverse complement strand
GGCGTTGCGGAGCGGGCGTCGCGCATGCGTGGGAGGGCAGGTGCGGCTGCTGGGGGCGTCGAGCCACGGGCGTCCGGCGTGGGCGCGCACGGTGTCCCACGGGCCGCTCATCTGCGTGGCCTTCTCGCTGGAGGTGACGAGGACGCTGTCCACGGACGCGCTCACGCACCTGCACGGCGAGCAGTGCAGCCTGGTGGTGGAGCGCCAGCCGACCACCGCCGGCGACTACTTGAGGTGAACAGACGGGGCACACTCGGCAGTGGCAACCATCTACTAGACCAGGGGTATTCTAACATTTTTTCGTCCGCGGCTCCCCTGACCTAAACGAAACTTTCTACGGCTGTCGTGGCGACAATAAGTTTCAAACGTAAAGGTTAATATAGGACTATTGAAGTTTCAACTCAATGAGTTATACAATGGGCTATTGGCAAAGGACTTGCCAGGTTCAATCAATCCACAATTAAGTAGTAATATAAATCCTATATATTACAAATAGCATATAATACGATAATTATTATGATGATTATTAAAATGATAAAAATTATTTTGTAGTAGCGCCTGTCCCGGTTGGGGCAGTGCCCGGTTGGTGGGAGATATATGATTGAGGGCACTCTCCCCACAAAGAGTCCCATATGATAAATAAATAAATTCCTGATTGAAGACGACGCAAGCCGATGTACAAGTTGACGCCGCATCCCGCCTTCCAACGAGGGAGGATCACCGATTCATCACATGTTAAAACATTCACTACACTTACCGGATTAATGATCGTAGTTGACCGTAGCGCCCGGAAAAATGATATAATCAATGAATCAACCAACCCAGTGGTTCCTTGATTGACTGGTGATTCCGGGCTCGCGAACTGATAAGGTCACATAAGTGTAGTGCATGTTTAATCGCGAGATGTTGCAGTGATCTTTCCCCATTGGATGATGTGATCGCCGACTAGTGGGGATTTTCCCCAACCAGGTGTCTCCCTGCGGCGGGGCACCTCCCCAGTCGGGAAGCTCTAAGATGCCGAAATGTACAATAGTGTAGTGCGTGTAAGTGTGTGCAAGTGAGGTTAGGAAAAGGAATGGAAAGCAAATATCACTCGCGGACCGTGGCCCGTTTGTTATGGTACTACTCTGGCGTTCGCCTGGTGTTGATCGGAGAACCCACGGAGAACTACAGATCAGAGCACTTGACCCCTAGAATTCTCCTCCAGACAACTGCTACATAATGCCTTGTGGGTGATGGACGGTGATAGAAACTAATGTACATCATAAGGTATATGGGTTAAGTTAGCATGCAAAATACTAGCAGGTGGGAACGGATAGGAAGGATTCTAATTTGCTGAGCACTGCTAGACTACATGACCCATAAAATGAAACCATTGAGGATTTTCCAACTCTCAAAAACCCTTTCACGATTCCAGAGAGTAGACGTGAAGAATGGCAAGTGAACCGCATATGAATCGTAATTGACAAGCGGGCCTTGTGTCTCGAAGCATGGAGGAACCTCCTTACCTCCAGACACTCTTGAAGTAGAAAGTCGAAAGTTAGCGGAAGATTCGCAACAGAAAAGTGCTACGCTATTATGATTGGCACCATTTGCATGTAACGTAATCGTGGTCGAAAGAACTACTACCGATACCGAAGGTGCGCAGTGAAATTTCTGTTTATATTCAAATAGACTCCTGAAGAAACAAAAAATGTGCTCCACCAAAATTCGAGAGATAGCAACGTTTCAAAACGTTTAGCAATAAATTTCCAAATGTAAATTATGATTTTTTAATTAACCTTGTGGCTTTCAATATCTCCAGTTCTTGACAGTCTAAAACAATATTGGATGCGAAGGTGCTCTTCATTGGGAATATCGCCAGATAGCGTTAGGCACCGCGACAGCCATGCCACGCCTTTTAGGCGCCTACTGATACTCGTACTCGTAGACAAGGGTTGGAAAAATCCGAAAAGCTAGTCGAGATTGAAGAAAATAGGGAACTAACATTTACGAGAACGTCAGTTCCGTTCTGTCGTACCACTTAAACGAAAATTAAAACGAAAAATCCGTCGATGCGCTGTGTGGCGCGGGGTCCGTAGTCCGCCGTCGACGCTGTACGGCCCGCGGGCGGCGTGGGTGCGGCGCTGGCGGGAGACGGGGCCGGAGGCGGGGGCGGAGGTCGGGGCGGTGCAGGCGGAGGCGGAGGTGGAGCCGGAGGCGGAGTGCGGGCGGCGGTCGCCGTCGCGGTCCGCGTCGTCGCTGTCGTCGGGGGCGTCGGGCGAGTCGTCGGGGGCGTCGGAAGTGATGGCGCTTCGCCGCGCCGCGCCGCACGCGCGCCTGCAGCAGACGCGCTTCCTGGCCGGCGTGGGCGACGTGTCGGCGGCGACGCGCATGGCCGACCGCCCCGAACCCTTCCAGCGGCTCTTCCAACAGGTCTCTTCGTACTAATGTGGCGACCGACAACTAAACATCGCAACATTAAATTCTCGGCTATCTGGGAGACGCCGCGTCGTTGGTTGGGGTGCCAGCCAACGCACCTCAGCCAACGACGCGGCGTCTCCCGGATAGCCGAGAATTTATGGATTCGAGCCGCGTACGCTTACGTGTACATCGCAACGTATTAGTATACATCGATGTTAGAAATTAAACCAAACGTCGTTGTTCACAATACATCAACTAAAAACCATCGATGTTTTTCATTATTGTTTTTTAACTGGTTTACTAACCTCTAAGATGACATTCGTGTGAATTAAAATTTAATTTGATACTCTTCGTTGTTTTAACAATTCACCGAACGAGGGGGTAAGAGGAGAAGCGGACGGACCCTACGACCACAGCGCATTTGTTAACCATATCTCAATGTGAGAAAGGAATAAGAAGAAAGAGGAAATATAAGGGCATGGAGTTCATCACGGGCGAGAAAGTCTGGTTGATGAAGGTAGTGCATAGTGCTTCTTGGGTTCCAACACATGAATACCAGTGTTACTATTAGGTATTATTACATATTTTAACGTTTACAGTGTTGTAATCATAGGAACTGTTCATTTAGAAACAAAATATCGGAAAAGAAAAAAACATCGATGTTAAAAAACTTTGGCGTTAATACATCAATGTTTAAAACATCGATGTTTTTACAAAAACACCGATTTTTTAAAAAAAATCGACATCGATGTTGCGTCCCTAGTACCTATGCGCCTCCGCAACCTCGCTCGACTGTTTCTCGACTACTCAAAGATAATCTATGAATGTATGTATTTATTTGGCATTTTTGGTTTGGATTAATCATACATTTGCCGGCTCGCCGATATTTTGTTCCCAGGCCTGTGCCCTGTTTTTAATACGTAGGTTTTATTTCAGTCAATAAATAACTCGCAAAACGGGGTAGAGGAAATAATTGACTGATCGATTATCGATTCCTGGTGTCTCAAGTGCTAAGGTTATTGGTTCCGGAAGAGTAGTGCATGGTCTTTCCCCGGGAAGTTGCAGTGATCTTCCCTGCTAGATGGTGAGATTTAGCCGACCTACTATCGGCTAGCGGGGTTTTACCAAACCAGATATCACCCACCAGCGGGTACCGCCCCAGCCAAGACATGTTAATAATATGTGTGGAAGCGTAGGTAGTGTATTGCATGCTAGTGTGCGTATAAATGAGGGATGAGGATAGGACAAAGAAAACGAAGAAAAGGTCTCGCGCGATCCGTGGCCCGTTTGCTAGGGTACTGCTCCGGCATTCGTTAGGTATTGATTGTAGAAGACAGGGAAAACTACCTACCAGAACAGCCTGAACGTTAGAATTCTCCTCCCGACAGCGACTGAACTCGACTCACTTATATAGCTAGTTTCGAAAATGCTGCCTCCGTCGGGGCTCCAACCTACGACCTCCCGGTCAGGGGAGGAGCACTAAAGTAACATCAATTGATGCTCAGAGATAATCAACATAACTTCCTGAATTTTTTTTCACTTTTCTTCGTATTCACTCCGTACATTCCGGCTCTTTTCCCATCTTTTTACAAGCCCTTGAAAGCCGGCAACAAGAAGTTTTTTGGTTGGTGACGTAGCAAACGTGTAACCTAAGCAGTTTTGTCATCATCATGAAGTCGTAGGCTTCCGCGGCCAGAGTCATGTGGGTGATCTGGGCTGTCCGGGTGACGCCGCGTCGAAGACTGTGTTGCCGACGTTTAGACCATCCTGTCGTGGTCTTCCTCAGCCTCCTCCTCAGCCTCAGCCTGGCTGGCTGCATACCAGCCCTGAGGAAGACCACGACAGGATGGTCGAAACGTCGGCAACACAGCCTTCGACGCGGCGTTACCCGGACAGCCCAGATCACCCACGTCATCATTATTTTCAAAGCGTCGGCCACCCAAATGTGATTTTAGGGTCCCGGACAGATGAAAGTTATTAGGGATTAGTGGGGCCTGTAGGGCGGATATTCCAAGCATTCCGAATGAAATGGACCTAACAGCTCCTGCGTTTATCTTGCTGTGTGAGGGCGGACATTGTCATCCAGGATAATCACTCCCTTTGTCAGAAGGCCAGGGCGTTTGGTTTACGTGATAAACACTTGTCACCATTCACGGGCCCATTTCGCGATGCACTTCTTCTGTGAGCAGTTCTTTGCCCCCCTCCAAACAATCAAAAAAAGAACGAAAACAAAAAAGAACGGTGAACGGTGTCCTCATCTACTGGTGTACACTCATGCTGCACACCCACCATCTTACGCTGGCTGTTACGGACTGACCGTGGTCTCGACCACGATGTCCCACAGCCCGATGTCCCACAGCCCGATGTCCCACAGCCCGATGTCCCACAGCCCGATGTCCCACAGCCTCTACGACAAGCGTGCAAGGATTGCTATAAGCCGATAAAATAAGCAGGCGTAATGTAAACATGGTATAAGGTAAACTGACGTTTGACTTATTGACTTATCTTCGTAATTATCCACACCTGGGGGCAAGGGAGACACATGGAGAGAATAGGTCTAATCTTTTTACCATATTTAGCGTTCTTGAACTGGACATACTTTATATCTGTTTTGAATACTTTGTTCGTAATCTTACAGATTCATTAAAAAAATATGAAAATATTTCTATTTATTGTGACAATTTACATATAATAAATTTAATTCATTTACATTGTTAAGCAAATTAGTTATCTAATACATTCACGTTTTGGAATAAGACAAAAGTAATTATTTCAGCAAATGTTGGAAACCGTAAAAAATCACTGTGATGTAGTATCGCTAAACTAATACCCACAACCCATGTAACACCGAATAACGTTGCTTCAAACACCTTCCCCATCTTTTGCATTACGTATTTTATGGACACTCTCAAAAGATTCGCAGTGACTGGTAAAAATACATCGAGAATAGGTGCTCCCGGACGTGGGTTGCGAGGTAAAATAAAGATTCTGTACAAAGCGTGAGGGGTAAGGCTACTGTAACTAATACCCACCACCCTTGTAACGCAGCGAAACGTTGCCTAAAACTCTTTCCCCTTCTTTTGCATTACGTAGTTTAAGGACAACCCCAAAAGATTTGCGGTTATTTGTTAAATTACCGCAGCGAGAATAAGTGCTCCCAGACGTGGGTTGCGAGATTCTATATAAAGCGTGATGGGTTAATCTACTGTAACTAATACCCACCACCCATGTAACGCAGCGTAAAGTTGCCTCAAACCCTTTCCTCGTCTTTTACATTACGTATTTTATGAACTACCTTAAAAGATTCGCAGTGATTTGTTAAAATACATCGAGAATAGGTGCTCCCGGACGTGGGTTGCGAGGTAAAATAAAGATTCTGTACAAAGCGTGAGGGGTAAAGCTACTATAACTATTACCCACCGCCCATGTAACGCAGCCGAACGTTGCCTAAAACTCCTTCCCCTTCTTTTGCATTACGTAGTGTAAGGACGACCCCAAAAGATTCGCGGTTATTTGTTAAAGTACCGTAGCGAGAATAGGTCTGATTTGCGAGATAAAATAAAGATTCTGTGTGTAGCGTGAGGGGTAAAGCGGCGTGTTCCGCGCGCGCGCAGCCCACCCAGGTGCCGGACATCCTGGTGGGCGAAGCCATCGAGGACGAGGACTACATGAGCGTGAGCACGATGTTGTCGGAGGATCCGTACTACGAGGCGCAGAGCGGGCGCGCGGTGACGTCCGCCTTCGCGTCCCCGGGCACGGCGGCGTCGTTGAAGTTGCCGTCGCGGGTGCCGTCGCGCGTGGCGTCGGGCGCCTCCACCGGCGGCACGGTGTCGGCCGGGGCGGCCGGGTCCGCCGGGACGACCGGCGCGGCCGGGGCGGCCGGCTCGTCGGGCGGGCCGGCGCGGGTGACCCACCTTCTGCACCCTTCTGCCTCCCTTTCTGCTTCCGCTTCTCCTTCATCTTCACCCTCCTGCTTTGTCACCCCGTTCTTTCCTTGTTCTACTCCGGCCTCTCCTCTTTCTCCTTCTCTTCTTTTTCTCTCTGTTCCTTCTTCTTCTTCTTCTTCTCTTCCTTCTTCTTCCTCTTCTTCTTCCTCTCCCTTCTTCTTCTTCTTCTTCTTCTTCTTCCTCTTCTTCCTCTTCTCCTCCTCCTCCTCCTCCTTCTTCTTCCTCTTCTCCTCCTTCTCTTCTCTTATTCCTTCCACTTTTTTCTCCACTTTCTATTTTTTCTTCACCTTCTCCTTCCCTTTGATCTCGTCCCCCTCCAACGTCTCCTTCCCTTTTCCTCCTTCATACTCATAGTTTCTATCAAACCACATGAATTTTTGAGAGCAATAAATCCACATCACACAACCCATTATTATAGAGCGTGATTCAGTGCTCGTTGCTCATATAGGATGCCGTAATAGGGTACACTAAGTTCTTCATGGGTTTAAAAGGAAGTCCATATTAAAAGAAATTATATTTTTTAAAAAGCATTTTTTAAACACATTTCAGTTGTCAACCTCCTCGTGGTGCGTAAGATGCGAAAACTATTTCTTTTAAAGCTAATACTGTGACGAACGCATGTGAGTAGGTTCGTCCCACATGCCCACACGTCGTGAGAACGCCTCTGACAGAACGAGTGAATGAGCGAGCGCGGCGCAGTTCAATAAGGGCGCGCCCGCCGCCAAGGAAACTTGTTGCCCGCAGTACCCGCTGGACAGCGCCAGGAAAATGACGTGAAGTCAGCCGGAGAGGGGGAGACGCCCCGCTACCCCTACATCGGAGGGCGCGTTCATAAATACGCGAACCCGCGAGCGATAGCTGTCTTTCGTTCCCGTTCGCCGAGCCAGCATCACCTCGCCTTAGATATTGTCCGCCGCAGCAACGACTACGTTTATTAGATAGGAGTGTCGGACGTCGAATAGACGCTTAGCCAGCCGTCCGCGAAATTTCATAGTTTTCCGGAAGCAAGTAATTCTTCGGACCACGACGCGGGGAGTGAATTTATCCGTTATTAGGAATGTAGTACGAGCTGAGATCTGGTAAAGTGCATGTTAGTTTTTTTTTTATTTTACAAAGAAGTTATTGTAAAGTTTATTGCTTAGTACAATTTAATACCTTATTTAGTCGTGAATAAGTCCAAATTCAAATTTTAATTTGTATTACTGTTAATACTATGAAGGGTCGGGGCGCGCATGGCGCCCATGGTTCACATGGCGCCCACGTGCACATTGTGCCCCTGGTGCCCCATCGGCTGTTCTGTCGCCGAGCCATCGCCAGCTTCAAAGTGGACTTTCCTATTTCAATCGGGAACAAGGTGCGTATTCATGGCGGGAGATTCGAATTTGTTGAATATTGTTTGTTAATGAAAATGTGATTTGTATAAAACGTATCTTGCCAGCTGTTTTGAACACACCTGATATTTAATAATAATAATAATAATAATAATAATAATAATAATAATAATAATAATGTCGAGATTGCTAAGGCAGTAGTGCCATAGTTGTGTTGTATGTGTCTGTCTGTATGTTTGTGTGTGTCTATTTCATCTATTATCATCACAATTTCACTCCATCCCCCAGAGCTAACTACCCTGGAGAGTAAAACTGGATTCAGCGTTAAAGTGCTGATCCCCCTATTAGAAAGTAACGTGCACGATTTTTAAAGACTCTGCCCAGGTGGGATGCGCGTATCGCGTGGCCCCGTCATGGCCTATTCACAAAACAAAACATTCAAAAAAAATCATAATGTTTTTTTTTTGCGCAAGACAAGTTAACACTACGTACCGAGAACCTATGTAAGCAAATACGCGGAACAAAATAAACAGGCTTAAAAAACAATAAAACGTAAACAAATAATGAGGAAAAATATTTAATTAATTAGTAATCTAATCAACTGTGAATTAAGTTCGAACGGAAAATATAATTATACGCAGAGCAAAGTAAATAACAAATGCAAAAAAGACTGCAATTTATTTTCTGAAACGTTAGTGAAGACACAGAAAACCTAAAGGCAGAATGCTTCTAAACTTTGTATTACATAATGGATAGTAGAGGGAAGTTTGGTGATGTAATGAATGCAAACAGAAGTTGCAATACGGAAGTGAAATTGATATAAAATGAAAATAGAGGTCGGCGACGTGTGGGCGGATTTGCTTGATGGAGCCACAGCGGTCAACGACAAGGAAAGTGCATGACTATTTCAAACTTTTCAAATTGACTCGAGGATATGACAAGACCAAGAAATGTATTATAGTAGGGAAGTTAAACGTGATTGGTCATTAATAAGGGAAAAGGAATGCGCGCTCGCATGAATGAGTTCTGTATATTGTCATGTGTGAACGTAAATATTAAATGTTTCTAAGGGTAATATTTTTGTAATTTGGAACGTGTTCATGTTGTAGTTTTGTGAGAATATGATTTTTTATTAGCCAGGAGAGGTGGTAACGAGGCTAAGCGATTGTTTTCACTATGAAACAAGGTTTTACCGACACTTAGAGCAGCAACAACTAAGTTTGAAAAATTTGAAGTTTTTATTTGATCGTGAGCAAGGGAAGGATAACTTACCTGTCCAGTTCCAAAACAATCGATGATAAGAACATCGTTTCCCATATGGGAAGGCCTTCACGTACTCACTCTAAAATAAATTTATTGAACGGGAATTTAGTTCCAAAATTTAAGGTAATTGTTTATTTATGTTAAAGTGACCACATGTAGGTAGTATTTGCTATTGTTATAAATAACAATTTCAAGCTACAGCTTCAAACCGTTTCAGCTACAGACCAGAATGGGCGTAGTTTTACGTGATTGTAAATATAATTCCCTATGAATTCCGAACGAAAACCGCTGGTTCCGTTCAGTTGATTGCTCAGAGTGGGGAAAAAGAGTAACGTTTTTTATAATTAAGAATAATTAGGAGTTACGGATAGGCGGGAACCGTTTCAATAAAACATCTTAACAAAAACACTAGCATTTTATTTCTTATCTGGTGTATTTATTGTAACAAGTTAAAGAATGGATAAACATAGGCATTTTTATGTATTGTTTGGCTCAGCATCCTTCTGGTTTGATAAAACAGGCATTTTTTAAAATTCAAAATTAACGAGTTTTTACAGCACAAGCCTCTCTATTGTTGCCAATTTTTATAAAATGACTAAAAAACACAACTTTAATAAGAGATTCCCCCAGTTGCGTCTCAAGACCATGCAAACATGAATGTTAACACAATGCGAATAACCACGGTGTTAACATAAGTATTAAGACTACGTCCATAAGCAGACTCATTCACAACGCGTTCGCATAAGACGTTAATTTAAAAGCTTGCAAGCCCTATTCTTACGGGATTAATGGCGCACCTAATTGACGTTCCCGGAATCACGAAATAATCCACCAATCCATCCTCCCAGTTACGTCTTAAGAAGTTAACTTAAAAGCTTGTAAGCTTCGAGCTTCTGTGCTTATGGTTAAGTAAGACATAAGAAATGAACCAATCACAGAACGTTAACTCAAAAAATCATAAATCGAAATAGGATCGAAGTCGATAGACACACTAACGCTATATGGACCATGGACACAGTCGATACCTCAAAATCGATTCTCACATCCAACCAATAGTAAACCAGAATGTCTCACAGCCAATAGAAACTTTTATTTTACTTATGTTTATGTTAGACATTGTGAATACTTCAGTCTATATCTAATGTTAAGGTTTTTCGTTGTGCTTATGATGTCGTTGTCTTCCGCGGCCAGAATCATGATCTGGGCTGTCCTGGTGACGCCGCGTCGATGGCTGAGGTGCCGACGTTGCGACCGACATATCGCGGTCCTCTTCAGGAACCTTCAGGCACCTGAAGGGGGGCCGCGATATGTCGGTCGAAACGTCGGCA
>BOPP01000058.1:1495350-1506237 GCA_017312745.1 Gryllus bimaculatus | reverse complement strand
AATTAAGGAATAACATGTTTTCTTAGTTTATCAGGGAAATCCTAAACAGATCTTGATCCAAGTTCTGGGAAGTGAATGATCGCTGACCGAGGTGATGCTACCCAAATTGGAACTGGAATATTTAAAACAAAACAAGTATTACATATTGTGTAGTTCAAACATTACCAATGATTTGTATTTTCGATTTAAAATCTGTATTCAGCATTGATTTAATCTTAACAAAAATTCAATAGAAACAACTACCCACACTTTAATAAAATTCCACATTTCAAGACCCTAATTGTAGAAAAAGATTTCATTAATAAACAAATCGACTCTTCAATGTTGTAATCCGTGAAGAGTAAGGGAAAAATGATATAAGATTTTGTAGTTTTTCGAAATAAAGAAGTTATGATGAAAGGCAATTAGCAACCCATTGCTCCTAATTTTTCTTTGCATTATTCGAGAAAAAGAAAAGTCCTGAGACATTTATGAGTACATTTTGAAAATAAACGTATAGAGTATCCTGTAAAAATATCACCAACAATTAAATATGTTGTGAATTCGAGGGGCGCGTAGACACCCAGATTGTCGAGGATGGTCATTTCGGTGAAATCGGTGTGTGCACCACATTGTTCCAGTGTCGGAATGGACTAATACCACGTTTTGAAAAAAAAATTAGCAGTATGTAGGATCACAAAACGTCCAATATGCTGTATCTGTGTATTCAAAAAAAAATTCACTACAATAGGATGTCCTCGAGAGGTGGTTGTGATCTGCCCTGTGGATGGTGAGATCCGGCCACGACCTACACGTCCAACTAGGCGCGTTTCCCTAAACAGATATCTCCCTACCGAGACAGGGAACTTCCCCAGACCGGAAGCCCGCCTACTGGCCTCCCCACATGGTTGGGTGACGTAATTTCGTGGAAAGTGTAGTGTGTGTAAGGGCGAGTACAGGAGAAAGCCGCGCAGGTACGCAGCGAGCTGGCGAGGCGGAGCTGGGCGAGGCGGAGCTGGCGAGGGGAGCTGCGGGCGATGGCGGGACGGACGGGAGGGGCGGAGGGCGGGGCGAGGGGGCAGGCGAGGCGGGCGAGGCGGAGGCGATGGCGGGGCGCAGGGCGGGGCGACGGCGAGCGGGCAGGCGGGGCGAGGCGGGGCGAGGCGTGGCTGGAGGCGAGGCGAGGGCGAGGCGGGGCGAGGCGGGGCGAGGCGGGGCGAGGCGGGGGCGAGGGGGCGAGGGGCGAGGCGGGGCGGGGCGGGCGAGGCGGGGCGAGGGCGGGGCGAGCGGGGCGAGGCGGGGCGAGAGCGGGGCGAGGGGGCGAGGCGAGGCGAGGGGGAGGCGGCGGCGAGGCGGCGAGCGGGGCGAGGCGGGGCGAGCTGGAGCGAGGCGGAAGGCGGAGGCGGGGGAGGCGGGCGACAGAGGGGAAGAGGGACGGGGCGAGGCGGGCGGCCGGGATCCGAGCGGGCGAGCGAGGCGCACTTGCCGTGGGCGAGCGGCGAGGCGAGGCGGGCGAGGCGGGGCGAGCGGGCGAGGCGGGGCAGGCGGAGCGAGCGAGCGGATGGAGGGCCGAGCCGGGGGCCGAGGGCGGGGCCGAGGCGGGGAGAGGCGGGGGGCGCGGCGAGCGGGGCGGGGGCCCGGCCGCGCCCACCGACGGGTCAGACCGCGGAGGCTGCTTAGAGGCGGGTGAGCGGGGCGAGGCAGTGGGCGAGAGCACGGGGCGAGGCGGGAGCGCAGGCGGAGGCGAGGCGGAGCGAGGCCGAGAGCGAGGCGGAGCGAGGCGGAGCGACGGCGAGAGCGAGGCGGCAGCGAGGCGGAAGCGAGAGCGGAGCGACCGCGGCGAGGAGCGGGGCGAGACGGGCGAGGCGGGGCGAGGCGGGCGGAGGCGGGCCGATGGCGGCGGCACGAGGCCGGCGCGACGGCTGAGCTGACGGCGCGGGCGAGGCGGGGAGAGCGGCGGGGAGAGGCGGCAGAGGCGGGGAAGAGGCGCGGGCGAGCGGGCCGAGTGAGGGGGGAGGCGGGCGGAGGAGGCGGGGCGGAGAGGGGAAGAGCCGAGACGGGGCCGGGGCCCGGCAGTACCGGGATCACTGACGCGCGCTGCAGAAGTGGCGCACCGTTCCGCCCGTGGCGAGCGCCCCTGCGTCCACCCTCAGCCTCGGCCAGACACCACGTGCAGCGGCGGCGGGGCAGAGCTGCCACCGCCCGCTCGCGCACCCCGCACGGCCGGCCTTCCGGCATGCGCGCGCCACGCAGCCCACACACCTATGGCGGCCGAGACGCGCTAGTCCTCACTCAGCTCTGTACGCGACCGTGCGACCCTCGGATCGTCGGCTCGATGTTGGCTCTCCTCCCCGGCGCTGTCGCCATTGTGTTCTATTTAGTATACTGCGCGACACGGTTGATGAGCAGCGTCAGATATCTCTCATGTGGATACGTATTTGCTTACCAGTCTGCTCGCGATGTAAGTCGCCGTAGAGGTGCGCTTCGATATATCTGAACCTTGCGCGGTGGAGAACATGCGGCATTGTACCACGTAACCAGATCTCTTCTCCTTTCTCTCTGCATCGCCCTACCTCGCCAGATGCTATCTCTCCCTCACATGTTGTGCAGCTTTTGAGAGAGCATAGCAGGGCCACGCATTGCGGCGATGCCCACACTGGTGGAGAGAGATCTGGCTTGGGGAGAATGCCCGCATAGTGTTAGGGTCGGGTTTCCACCACATCTGGTGTCTGGCAGGAAAGAGCACCTTCTACCCTCCCCTGACTCGGATAAACATTGTCGCAATACCGCTGCGGGGCTTATATGACCTGCATCACGGTTGTCGCGGCGCTGGAAACACGAAATTTAAACAGCCCCGGCATCGCGGTGTCTGCTTTGTGTGGCGTTGCCGGCCGCAGGTGGTCGGGTGTCTGCGCCCGGACAACGGCGCGGCCCGCAGGTCGGCGCCCGTAGCGTTTCGGCGCGGCGGCGGCGAGCGCAGCTGGGGCACGCGGCCGCACCATAGCCTGCGGCGGGACTCAGTGCGCGCGCGCGAGAGGCCGGCGCGTGCGCGGCCATACATGCTACCAGACCGTGCGCGCGGCCGTGCGCTGCCGCCGCCGCCCCCCCTCCCACTGCACGTAGGTGCTGGCTCGAGCTTGAGGTGGACGCGGCGCCGCTCGCCCACGTGCGAAGCTGCGTGTGACTTCTGCCAGCGCTCAGGATCACGGTACGCCGCCCCGCCCGTCTCGCTCTTCCCTCTCCGCCCCGCTCCTCCCGCCGCGACTCCCCCCGCTCCACCTCGCCCCGCCTCGCCCCGCCTTCTCCCCGCTTCTCTCCGCCTCTCCCGCCTCTCCCGCGGCCTCGGCCCCGCCTCGCTCAGCCTCCGCCTCCGCCTCGCCCCGCCTCGCACCCGCCACTCGCCCCGGCCTCCGCCCCGCCTCGCCCGCCTCGCCGCGCCTCGCCCCGGCGTCCGCTCCGGCCTTCCCGCTCCCCCTTGCACGCTCGCCTCGCTCCGCCTCGCTCCCGCCTCGCTCCGCCTCGCTTCCCCCTCAGCTCCGCCGCGCTCTCGCCTCGCTCCGCCGCCCCGCCTCCGCCCCGCCTCGCCCCCACGCCTCACCCCGCCTCGCCCAGCCGCCCCGCCTCTCCGCCCCGCGCCATCTCCCGCGCCTCTCCCCGGACCTCCGCCCACGCCTCCGCCCCGCCTCGCCCGCCTCGCTCCGCCTCGCTTCCGCCTCGCCCCGCCTCAGCCCCGCCTCGCCCCGCCTTCGCCCGCCATCGCTCCCCCGCCTCGCCGCCTCGCCCCGCCTCGCCCGCCCTCGCCCCCGCCTCCGCCCCCGCCTCGCACCCCGCTCGTCCCGCCTCGCCCCGCCCTCGACCCCGCCTCGCTCCGCCTCGCTCCGACATCCGCCCCGCCTTCGCCCCCCATTCGCCCCCGTGCCGCGGCCCGGCCTTCCGCCCCGACCTACGCCCGACCTCGCCCCCCTCCCCAAAGCCCCCCGGCCTCGCCCCGCCTCGGCCCCGCCCTCCGCCCCGCTCGCCCCGCCACGCCCCGCCTCGCCCCGCCTTGCCCGCCTTCGCCCCGCCTCGCCCGCCCTCTCGCCCTGCCTCCGCCTCGCCCGGCCTCGCCCGCGCCTCGCCCCGCCTCCGCCCCGCCTCGTCCCGGCTCGCCTCCTCGCTTCCGCTCCGAGCTCCCGCCTCCGCCCCCGCTCGCCCCGCACTCGCTACCCGCTCGCCCCGTCATCGCCTCCCCCTGCCTCCCCACCCATGCCCCGCCCCGCCTCGCCCCTCCTCGTCCCGCGCCTCGCCCAGCTCCGCCTCGCCCAGCTCCGCCTCGCCCAGCTCCGCCTCCGCCGTACCGCGCGCTTCTCCTGTACTCGCCCCTTACACACACTTACACTTTCACGAATTACGTCACCACACATGTTGGGAGGCCAGTAGCGGGCTTCCGTCTGGGGAAGTTCTGTCTCGGTAGGAGAGATATCTGTTTAGGGAAACGCGCCTAGTGGACGTGTAGGTCGTGGCCGGATCTCACCATCCAACAGGGGCAGATCACAACCACCTCTCGAGGACATCCTATTGTAGTGAATTTTTTTTGAATACACAATACAGTCATATTGGACGTTTTGTTGATCCTACATACTGTAATTTTTTTTTTCAAAACGTGTATTAGTCCATTCGACACTGGGAACAATGCTGGTGCACACACGATTTTTACCGAAATCGACATTCCTCGATCAATCTGGGTGTCACGGCCCCTCGAATTTCAAACATATTTAATTTTGGGTGATATTTTACAGGAAACTTATACGTTATTTTCAAAATGTACTCATAAATGTCTCAGACTTTTTCTTTTCTCGAATAAGCAAAGAAAAATTAGAGCAATGGTGCTAATTTGCCTTTCATCATAACTTCTTTATTTTCGAAAACTACAAATCTTATACATTTTTTCCCTTACTCTTCACGTATTACAACATTGAAGAGTGATTTGTTTATTAATGAAATCTTTTCTCTACAATTAGGTCTTGAATGTGGAATTTTTTAAAAGTGTGGGTAGTTTTCTATTAATTTTTGTTAAGATTAAATCAATGCTGAAACAGATTTTAAACGAAAAACAATTCATTGTAATGTTGAACTACACAATATTAATACTTGTTTGGTTTTAAATATTCCAGTTCCAATTTGGGTAGCATACACTCGGTCAGCGATCATTCACTTCCAGAACTTGGATCCAAGATCTGTAGGATTTCCCTGAAAACTAAGAAAACATTGTTATTTTAATTAAACAAATTTGCTTAATTCTCAGGACATTCGTGGTTGTGCAGTATAACATCAAAAAATCCTATAACAATTGCGTGAAATGTTGACAATAAAAACACGAGAACAAATTTTCTGAAAAAGCTTTAAATTTGTCATTTAATTTTGTTTCTAGTTCAAATAAATTAAAGTTCCATTAATAATATGGCGTAGGCTTGATTTTAATATAACCCCTGAAATTTCGAAAATTGTTAAAATTTAAAAGTTTTTCGACAGCCTTCTATGAATACATAATTAAATATATGTTTCTTTGTTCATGCAATTTATTCATGACTATTATATCTTTGTACAATTTCATGTACGTTTCTGTTTCAAAATGTAATCGTTTGGCAGAATTTTTAATTCATCGTGAGCGTTTTTAATGTCATGGTGGAAGTAGGACA
The DNA here is from genome assembly GCA_017312745.1 of Gryllus bimaculatus. NCBI lineage: Eukaryota > Metazoa > Arthropoda > Insecta > Orthoptera > Gryllidae > Gryllus > Gryllus bimaculatus. Next base: position 1,500,580 of record BOPP01000058.1, on the reverse strand, counting down.
GAAATTACAAAATTTATTATATTACGTAACCGTTGCCAATAATACGGGAAAGTACGAAGGTCATTCAGGAAGTCACGACCGTTTGCAGATGCCTGCCGCACGGATTATTCTCCCTTCTTTGATATCTTCGGCATTTTTTTCTCAGTATTCTGTGAGTGCAGTTTGCAACAAATTATTGCGCAGTGTGTGTTCAAAATGATCCCCAGAATAGAAAATCTCTCCGACTGTGAGGATAAGAGTGTTATTCGAGTTTTCACTTCTCAGAAGTTGAAACCTGCAAAAATGTAAAGCAATAATGAAGGAGAGAAATCACTGATGACTGAAGAATCAAGTGAACGACAAAATCTTGGCAGACAGACGCGTAACTTTTGCCCACTTGAATATGGCTTTCCCACGTGTTTCTCGTTCTGTGATTGGTGAAATTGTGGCAAAACGTCTTAGCTTTATCAGAATTTGCAAGGGATGGGTTACCTGGAATCTGAGTGATCAGTACAAAGCAGACAGAATGCGTGCAATATTGACATTTTTGACTCGGTATCACGCAAATGGAGACACCTTTCTTAATCATTCACTAATGATAAAACTTGTGTTCCTCATTTCACGCCAAAGTCCATGCGTCAATTAGTCGAATGGGTTCATCTGTCGTCATCCCAAAAATCGAAAATTGAACAGACTCAGCCAACGAGGAAAATTGTAACGTATTTTTGGAATCGCAAAGGTGTTCTCTTGGCCGATTTCGTGCCAAAATACACAATGATCAATACAATTCGTTATTACGAGACATTAAAACAGTTACGGCTATCGAATAAAAATCGAAAACGCGGAATATTATCTCACGGTAGTCTGCTTGACAGCAATTCTCGGCCTCACACAGCTGCAACATCCAGATATCTACGGGATACACTTGAATGGGACATTTTTTTGTCGTCCAGCTTATAATCCGGACCTCATCGAACAGTTATGGTTCCTGGGTGGAAACAACTTGAAGCCTGCACTGAATACCTGAATTAATACGCTGTTTGCCAAGGAGTACAACACGATGATACTGAAGCTCCCACACAGATACGATAATCATTTCAATAAATTTGGTGATTGTGATAAGTAAGATCAGCGTCACTTATATAAGGAAAATAATTTTTGGAAACAATTTTTTTAAATTAATTTTTTTTAAATTATTGCAGAAAACAACCGTTATTTACTGGATAACCCTCGTATGTTACAGTATTATTAGTTTCGATTAGCACTACAAATAATAAGAACTACGGTATGCGGCAGGCTGCCCACTACGGCGAGGGCCCCGGCGCCTTGTGGGACATCCATAAGCTAATGGAAGACTGGTTGGGGATCGGAGACACGACGAGCGCATCCGGCAACGAACCCGACCACGACCTCGCCAACGAGCATTTGCGGACGAAAGCCGACCCCCCTTGTCACGCATCGCCTCTCACCGACGGACACTTCGTCGAGAGCGCCTCTTACCTGCAGGTGAGTAACTTAGTCTTTACGCATTTCGACAATTATTTCACTGAGCTGAGCTTAAAATATCAAACACTTGCAGCACTGTTTGTCTTCTACATGATCAAATTGAGCAATACACGTGTAGTTCACTTAATTTTAGTACTGCTTGTCACTTTTGAACGTTTTGATATTTTTGAAGGTTTAATATTCTGCAGTGCAGTTATCACAGAACTTCATGAAGAATGTAAATTGATCATGTATACTTTTTAATCACTCGTATTTCATAAAATGTTGTGATCAAATTTCTTATATCAAATGCTCGTACGTATTTTTGAGCGTCTTACGATTTGAATTCCGCAGCCCTCTGCACGACCATTTGCACGACTTTATTGCAGCATTTACTTTCTCGCATTCTACTTACGTAGTATTCAGGTGGACCTCTTCTTTTGGTCTCAACGAATACCTTCAAAACGGTTTGAGATATTGGGGTGCGGCGATCGCTAAGTTGTTGTAGATGAAGGTGGAAGTAACATTAGTTTCGTAATATTTAAGTTTTTAAATTGAGAGATACGACACAACATTGATTTTTAAATGAAATAATATATTTTTACCATTCTGAAGTACAAAGGAGAGATGAATACAAATACTCAGTTGTTTGTAAACATTCCAACTCCCAGAAGAAGTGATCGAAATCCCTTAAAAATCGGTCGATGTGCAAAACAATGTATCTACAAGAAGTGATTAAATTTGCATACAGATGGTGTGCACGTGTCCTCCTTTGTGTGACAGATCAGGTCAGTGTTACGCCACAATCAGTTGACGTAGAGCCGCCAATCGACGTGGAAACGAGCAAGCAAGTGCCGGTATTCCTCGTCGACGCCAAAGTGCTTAATATCAGCATCTGAGAGAGTTCGAATTGTGGAGAATGTTCGGTCTCTGGGACGCGTGTTTGCCGTACCGTGACTTTGCGACTCGATCGGGGCGCGCTGCTACGACAGTGATGCGTACGACAGGGTCGTACACTGTGAAGAGCTGGTTTTGTACTACACAATGTGACCACAGCGCGAGATGACTGCCATCTTGTCGGGCTGACCGTAACCGACAGAGGGGCATCGTTCACAGTATTGACTCTACTTTGGAGCACTGCAACGGTTGTGGACATGTCTGCGTCGACGGTTCGACGCCGCTGCTGAGGGCTGGGTTGGGCTGGGGTTGGTTGCACGCTACCTTGTGCCGGATTCTGTTGGCCAGAAACCACCAACGCCTCAGACAGCAATAGATACCTTAACGCGTTCCTCTGTGTGCTGAATGGCAAAATAGAGTGTTTTCAGACGAGTCCCGATTCAATTTGTGCTACATCGATGGCTGCATATGTGTTCGACTGTACGTGGTGATCGCAGTCTGCCAACCTTAATTGTTCTGCACCATAGCGGACAATTGCGATATGTGATGGTTTGGCCCATTGGCTACAATGTGCGATCTCACCTCCTAGGTACTGAGGGCAATCTGAACAGCAACAGCTACATCAACGAGGTTTTAGAGCCCGAGGTACTTCCTCTCCTGCAATCAGCTCCACATGTCATATTTCAGCAGACCAATGCCCAACCGCATGTTGCGAGGAATACGCAAACTTTGTGCGAAGAACGTAGGGGTACCACTGCTTCCTTGGCCTACACGTTCACCCAAAATGTCGCCTATTGAACATGACTGGGACATGATCGGTGAGCAACTTATTCGTTCTGTCGGTGCTCTCGCATAGAAATCGCGTGGTAGTGAGTTCCCCAGCAGAATATTCAGGCTCTCTTTGAGTACATGCCACAACGTCTGCAGGCTCTGATGGCATCACTGTAGCACAAATTAAAGCAGGGCTCGTCCGAAAACAGTATATTTTGCCACTCAGTACTCAGATGAACTTTTTAAGGTACCTATTGCTGTCTGAGTCGTTGGTGGTTTCAGCTCGACAGAATCCGGCACAATGTATGCGTGCGACCAGTGCAGCCCCGCCCTCAGCAGCGGTGTCGAACAGTCGACTTAACACCGTACTAAATATTCTGGGGCAAAATTCTGGTTTGTATATTGTGATATTCTTAATTCGAGGAATACATGTCATTGCAATAGTATGTCTTCTTGTTGGTGTTGCAATATTGACGAAGAGAAGTGTGCATCTTTACGTTTCGCGCAGGTGGAGGTGGGGCTGGTGAGCGACCTGCGCGACGCGCAGTCGCAGGCGGAGGGCCCGCGCCTGACGCCGGCGTCGGCCTCGACGGGCGGGTCGGGGCTTGGAGCGTCGCGCGGCGAGTCGCTGGAGTCGGTGGCGCGCGACGCGGGCGTCCAGCCGCTGCTGGCCGTGCTGTGGGACCGCGCGGCGGCCGTGCGCCTCGCCGCCACCGCCTACAACGTCAACCAGGAGGCCCTGGGCGCGTTCTCGCCCGTGGGCCCGCTCAGCCAGCTGGCGCCGCGCGACCCCGACGCGCAGCTGCTGCACCGCACGCTGCGCCTGCACCAGCCCGAGCTCGACTCCATGTCGCTGTCGTCGCTGCGCAGGCGGCTCTCGCGGCAGACCTTTCCGTTCGCGGACGGCGACCGACGCAGTGAGCCGCGCCCACGCCCACCCTGCCGCTGGTTGCGTTAAGAAAACTAATTCCTCTGTGGTGTCGGAGGCCTTCGCTCCAATACAGCTCAAGGCTTCTGTTGCATACTAAATAAGAAATTGCAAACTTCAAATAAGAACATCAATTTATTCAGCCAAAATCCAAAATTCACAGCCACATCTCGTCGTCCAGAAGATGTAACAAATCCAAGTCAGCGTAAACGTAGTTCCCTCCAGTTTCCGTTCTCCGAATCCAGTAGCGCAGCGTCATTAGGGCACTCGTAGTTGATAGCTCGAGAGAGAGCGTAGGCTTCCGCGGCCGGAGTCAGTATTTACTACTCAATTCGCCCTGACGAAGGTCGCAGAATGGAGACCGAAACGTCGGCACCTTCGCCATGGACGAGGCGTCACCCGGACAGCCTAGTAAATATTGAGAGCTCGAACCCCACTCCACAACTGGACTGTCCGTTGTTGCTCTGCACCCCGCTTGTAAAGCGCCGCTGCGCAGGGGAGGCGCTGCTGTCTTGTCACCTACTGCGGGAAGGAGGGTTTCGCGATGTGGCAGGCTGGCTGGAGCACCCGCGACAAGAGGATCGACGACTAGCCCGGATGCTAGCTCGTGTGGGACGGCAGCGCACGTAGCGGTGGATGGTGGCACCGCCGTGCGAATGCCACAGCGTCAATGATGTCACTGCAGTGCCTCTGATCGGGATGTTGTAGGGTTTGAGTCCCAACTGTGGCAGTATTTTCGGCACTAGCAGAATTCTAGCGGCCGGCTGCTATGATCGGTGGTTTTCTGTGATTTGTTCGATATACTCCGAGCGAATGTCGGAGCAGTACCATAACAAACGGGACACGAACCGCGCGCGATCGTTTCTTTATCTTCTTTGCTCTTACTTTTCTTTTACTCTCTTTTTCAAATTTACACTTATGTGCACTATACTACAATACCAGACGTGAACTTAGTGCTTGTCCTGGTTGGGGCAATGTCTTGCTGGTGGCAGATACCTGTTTTGTGAAAACCTGTGTAGGTCGGCCCTGGATCTCGCCAACCTTTGGAGGAAGATCACCGCCTTCTCTCGCAATAGAATCATCCACTACACTTACGTGACTAACGGCCTTAGCAGTTTACGCGCCTGTAAACACCGATCAGTCAGTCAATTCGTGCTTAGTCTTCGCATA
>BOPP01000058.1:1462819-1486104 GCA_017312745.1 Gryllus bimaculatus | reverse complement strand
TATTATTATTATTATTATTATTATTATTATTATTATTATTATTACTATTATTATTATTCCTTTATTTACAGTATCTTGTGGTCGGTATGTCAACCACACACAGGAATCATGACCAGGTGTGTGGTTGCTTTACTGAAGGTTCAGATGGCTTCTGACAATTCATGTATTCAAAATTACTGACTTTTGCGTAGTGTATTCATTTCTGGCATCCAAATGACGACACTCCAGTGCCCGAAGTGTCATTTTCGGGATCACTCCTATAGGCACAGTTGTCACTTTACTGAAGTTCCACTGAGTTACGACTTCATGGGCGAGATCGGTATACTTCTGGATATTCTCTTGATATTTTCCCGATATGGTGTGGGTATTGGGTATAGATATATCGATAAGGAAAACCTGCTAATGGTTTCTATAAATGTGTGTTATATCGGGTCTATTGCCGCCGACGTGTCTGTCAGTGATAATGGAGCGATCCTATTAGAGTGTGTGCTCACTCCTTTCAAGCACTAATTTCTAACTCCACTCTAAGGCTCACTACATTCTAAGGCCCATATTTATACTACGACACGCAAGGATGAGTAAGCCCGTTTTCAATGCCAATAATTGGTGGACCTGCTTCGCCACTTCATCATGCCTCTTTTTGTATTCGAACTGTGCGTGTCTGCTACATCCACTTGTCACGTGTTGGATAGTTGCAGCCTCACATCTTCTACACGAGAGTGAATGGTAGAATCTCTAAGAATGTGTTTTCTGTAGTTCAATGTTGGTACCACTTGATTCTGGATAGCTATCATGAAGGTTCCTGCCTCCGGCAAGAGATCCCCGTGCTGGACCCATGCGTGCGACGCAGAGATGTCGACTGGTTTACTCAGCTCGTAGTGGTACCTTCCATGCAGTGCCTTTGCTTTCGATAAGGTTATCTCCTCTTCCGTTTCAGTGCCAGGCGGATCAAGCTTTTGCAAGTTCAGAGGTCTATAGTTATTATTAACTGTATTATTATTTATTTTATTTTTCAAAGAATTACATCTGTATTGTACATCAGATGTTACTTTTTTCATAAAAAAATTAGAAAGACAAAAATCCTTCACCATAAAAACAACAAAACAAGCAGAAAAATACGAATTTTGCTGGACTACATGACTTCATGTTTAACCTACTAGCAAAAATACTTTTTCTTATCAAATTTGTTTTATCCAGTACACTCCAAACCCTAAGTACTTTTTGTAATTGTGAGAGGGTGGTGTTATTTTGTACTTTTGTTTGATTGTGTGTTTATTGCGTAATACCGTTGTTGACAACGGTTCATCAAATCATCTGTACAATTTCCAATTACTGTATGCTGCGTGAACCGTTTCTACTGAAATTTTTATTTTTTCCAAGGAACGAATAGAAATTATGAGCCAAATAGCAACTAACGACACGACACGAAACGACACGACACGAAATAAATTGTCAAATTGCCTACAGTATACATTGGTTATTGAACAAACATTAGCTAGAAAATTATGGGACATTTAATTAAATAATTAGGAAGTGAGTAATAAAACACAATAAAAAATGAGTCTTTACAGTGAACAATTAACAACTGACATAATTACTAATTGAGAAATTAGAATCAAATTATTATTTAAAATAAAAAATATCAATGAAAATGAATGAGAGTATGCAGCAGTCGAAAACGGGTATTAAGGATCGAGAGCTTTATTTATTTATTTATTTATTTATTTATTTATTTATTTATTTATTTATTTATTTATTTATTTATGCCAATCGGCTTTATCCATTTATGTTATAATACAATTTGCATTTATAATATATTAATTAATTGCACACTGAATGAATACAGTAATCTGTAGAAATACAATACTTTATCTATCAAATTTAATGTTTTTCATTTTTGATAAAAATATAGATGTAGAACCTCCAAAAAAATTGATTTCTGAACAGTACTTATTTACCAGGCTAACTATCCTGTATACTATGTACACTGTAGGCATTATACTTAATTAACAAATCTTGTAATGACTGCAGTTAACAGTAAAAATGAAGGTTTAGTTGTACATAATTAACAAAAAAGTTTGTAATGACAGTACTCAAAAAGAAAAATGAAATTAAAATCATCAAATTATTATCTCCAACAATAAATAAATTAAACAGGATGGCAGTTGGCAACAGGCAAAATGAGAATTAACTTACACTTAATTACCATATTTCAAACTTAATAATAATAATAATAATAATAATAATAATAATAACAATAATAACAAATAATAATAATTGCTATTATTATTATTATTATTAAGTATGAGAATCCTTGTATGGGTAACAGCCTCTCCTTAAGGAAGATTGCTCTTAGTTATTTCCACAACTGAGCAATGTTAGTAGGTCTTACAATAATTTTCCTTCAATTATTTACTTTAGGCAAACGTTCTCAATGTTACCCTTCTGTCTCTAGTTCACTGTTATACTGCACTGAACTCACTCCTGCGCAACTATAGTACCGATAATGGAATGGAATTTATCTGGAATGCTTTACATCAAAGTGATTACACTGTACTACTTGATGTTTGTCTTTCTCCTCGTAACACTTTCCGCTGTTATATCTGTCTGTTTTCACATACACATACCCTGTCAACGTTACTCTTGTGCTATTATTCTGATTTCTACCATTTATTAATATGTTACACATCGAATTTACTCCAGTTGTTCCGTTTTGAACCACTAGCGTTTCTATACACCCGTTCAAGACGCTTCGATTCTTCATTGTATCTTGCTGTCTGCGGCCACAGATTGCCTGCAACTTTCTTTATATCATCGGCCAATCTTTTTCTTGGTCTTCCTTGTCTTTTTCGAATTCTCGGGTTCCATAGGGTTGTAATGTTGGCCTAACGGTTGTGATTCTACAGTGATACTACATGACCTGCCCATTTCCAATTGACTTGTTGCGCAGTGACTTGTTGCGCTTATGCGATCTTTGAGTGTTATTTGTATTATTCTTTCCATTTTTCTCTGCGTTATTTGAAGTGTTTTTTTATTTCCTGCTCGGTTGTGCCCAGGTGCAAGCCGGACATACCCACGCTAAACTGAACGTACGAGCCGTTTCTCCCTTTGCTACCGATTTTCATTTTAGCTCACACACTATTATTTCCTTTGGTGTAGTTTTCGCTGACACAAATGATAATCTGTTCGTGGTTTTCTCTAGAGTGCCGTCCTTGAGGTTCTTTAGGCTGCACTTATCCTTTCGGATATACATAATTCGGGTTCACTAGCCACTGCGATGTTAAGTAGTCAATGTTGAGTTAAGGTTCCACGGGGTGTAAATGGCCAGTAGAATAATGTAATTTGGCGCAGGGTGCGTCAGCTGGAAAGGGAGATGCAAGTCACTGCACTTACACTTTCACTGCACTTATCTTTTAAGATATAGATTAGATGATGTACACGTAAGCTTCCGCGGCTCGAATCCATAAATTCTGGGCTATCCGAGAGACGCTGCGTTGTTGGCTGAGAGGCCGGCGTTTCGCCTGACGTGTCACAGGTTTCGTCACTGTCCCGAGGAAGCCTGCGACATGTCAGGCGAAACGTCGGCCTCTCAGCCAACGACGCGGCGTCTCCCGGATAGCCAAGAATTTATAGATTAGAAGAGTTTACTAGCCACTGAGATGTTAAGGCCTGTGTCACACGAGCGTGTGTTGACGCGCGATGTGTAGCGCGGCCAAAGCGCTCGTGTGCCTTTTCGTATAAGATAGTTTTATTCTACGACGCGCGTTACGCAACGCGCGTTACGCAACGCGCGTTACGCAACGTGCGTCAACGCAACGCTCGTGTGTTGGACGGCTAGCGGTGGAGGTTGGGTTAAGGTTTCTTGAGGTGTGAAAAGCCAGCGAAATAGTGTAATGCTGATACGAGAGGCTGCGCGACGTTGCTGCTGCGTGCGCAGAGGGCCCGGAGGCGACGGACGAGGAGAACGCGCGCCGGGGCTTCGGGCGGCGCGGGCGCATCCACGCGGTGGCGCACGTGCTGGGGCAGCTGCAGGGCCTGCGCCCGGGCGAGCAGGAGGGCGACGGGGCGCTGGCGGGCGCCCGACCCGGTGCGAGCGCGAGGGCGGGGGAGGGCGCCGGGGCGAGGGTGGGCGCCGGAGCGGGCGCAGCCGCCGCCGCTAGAGCTAGCGCGAGCGGGAGGGCTGGCGCGGGAATGGGCGACGGCGCCGGCGCGAGGGTTGGCGCGGGATCGGGATCGGGATCCGGCGCAGAAGCGGGTGCAGGGGCGGGGGCGGGGGCGGGCCACGGGAGACGGGTTGGCGGGTCGTCGATGCCCGCTGTCGGCGCGCTGGCCCGCGGGCCCCAGCCGCCCAAGCGCCCGCGGCTGCTGTGCAACCGCTGCAAGCGCACGCCGCCGCTGTCCTGGATACTGGACGCGGCCGCTCAGGCGCCGCGCCCGCCGCTGCCCCCTAGCTACAAGAAGGGCGCCTTCAAGTCGCTCTACCCAACCGTCAGCAACATCCCCAGGTGCCGTGCCACTCAGTACACAAACATCATTCAACTATTAGCGTCAAACCGTAAGTTAAGGAGAACAAATGACACCGTATCTCTAAATTAAACCGAAACTGGAAATGAAACCGTAACCGAAACAGTAAACGTAACTGATATCGTATCCGAAACTGAGACCGTAACCATAACTGATGGATATACATATGATTGTTGATCTGTGGCTTGTGGCGTGGTGATTTTCCACTCTGCGTACATAAACTATTTGTATAACATCTCGTTCCTGGTGAATAAGTCCTACTCCTCTCCTCTCCTCCTCTCCTTCTCCTCTCCTTCTCCTCTACTTCTCCTCTCCTTCTCCTCTCCTTCCCCTCTCCTTCTCCTCTCCTTCTCCTCTCCTTCTCCTCTCCTTCTCCTCTCCCTCTTCTCTCCCTCTCTTCTCTCCCTCTCTTCTCTCCCTCTCTCCTCTCCCTCTCTCCTCTCCCTCTCTCCTCTCCCTCTCTCCTCTCCTCTCCCTCTCTCCTCTCTCACTCTATCCTCTTCCTCTGTCAATACAGCTCCAGCACTAGCCATGTAACTTTCCCTAGAATATTTCTCAAAAGAATAAAATGAATATGAAAAATAATTTTGCAAAACTGTTTTATGATTAATTTCTATACGGAGCATACTGTTTGTTGAATAAGGAAACGTCTACTTTTAATGCTTATAATGTGTAGAAAAAAACCTCAAATTTCAATTTATGTATTGAGAATTCGATAAAAATATATGCGATTGGACAACATTGACAAAATCCATTAAGTGTCGAAAAATTTGATTTTGGAACTAATAAACGACAACACTTACATTTCAAATTTCATGACCATAAAGGCATGCATTCTACATTCTTAATCATAATTTTTCTAAATACATTCTCCTAAATTTGAAAATTTTGGAATAAATTATCTTTAAACGTAAGTTATGTAAGTATAAGTAAGATGTAAGTGATTGATTAACTAATGTTAATTAATTATTTAAACTTTTTACTTTCTCGCATACTATGCACTGACGTAGTAAAGATAAAGTATTGTTATTATGCTGCGAAATATGACGTTTATCAACAGAAAAATACGTATTGTGGATCTCGGATATCGAAAAATCTAATTGTTTCATTTTGTAATAAATTACTTCCTCCAATACAGGGGTGTCCAAATTGCATAGCCTCAAGGATCACTACTGGTACCACACGGTTGCATTTTTTCATTACTGAGGTGTTACTCACGCGACCTCGTATTGTTGATCTCGGCAGTTTGTCCGGCTGTTCTGGAACGGGGGTGATGGAACCATGCATAAGGAAGTGAATCCGAAATGGATGAGTTTGAATTTCTGAATTTACTTGAAAAAAATCCTTAAATCAAAACGTAACGTGTTTGTACATTAAAGGACTGTTGCCCCGACCGGGCGGGTGCTCTAGACGCGATGTTCTCGCCCCACATCGATGCCAAGGACTTTTTGTTTGTCTAATAACGTATAATAAATTGCACCGCGCGCCACCTGTTGGACAGCTCTGCTATAATACATTGAGTTGTTTACATCCACATTTTGTCCTTAATTCCTAAAAATTAGTTTAGGGCAAAACGTCTGTCTGACGGTCTCTCTGCCTCTAGCTCAAGAATCATTCATATTTATTTTTCTTCTCGCCAGCCATGTCCTCTTTCCCACAGAACGTTTATGCGTGTGAATGGCCAATTAGCTTCCACTCGAATCTATCATACAACTCCTTTCGCTGGGACTATGCTATTACACGTAAAGCCTGACGCAATCAAACCGTGCATTTGAATTCACTTAATCAAGCCGCAACCAAACACCCCTTTCGGCAGTACTAGTAATGAAACACACTTACTCTCAGCATCGTAACACAAACACTCTATGACCAAAAACACATATCATAAAGAATCAGAAGAGCGCAAGAAACGTTACTTTTCGACAGAAACGTACATAATTACTTGAACAGCTTCCCAGGCCTATATAAACCATTATAATAAAACTATAAATTTACCGCAACGCAACTTTTAATTAGTAGTAGAGCTACGTGAAGGTACTGATGAAATGACGTAATGAATAAGATATCCTATCAGGAATTAACATTATTTTAGTAGCATTATTTTAATAATTTTCAATATTTGTTTACATCGGTCGGCGATTTTGAAGGTCTGCGGGCGGTGCAGCCTTGCCGACTGTTCGTATTGTAATTATTAGGGGGTTTTGATTACCTAAAAAATCATCAAAAATGAGCAACAAAATGCTCTTAAAATGTTTTAAAAGTGCCTTAAAAGCAAAGGAAAATGACGTAATTTTTTTTTATCGAAGCTACTTCAGATGACAACTCAAACTGTTGGATATGTTACTGGTGCAATCGAGCCATTTCCTTCCGTTCAAGGGAATTCAGCTTGAAAAATGTTGGTTTGGATTGGACGAGAAAATCTTTGTCCTTAGTTATCTTGAAATCCGCTGAACCGACAATTGTTTTGAATGCGACACAGTAGTCATAGATTACATTCTCGCAAAATATGTTTCAGAATCGCTAAGCACGAAACATTTTAGGTCGCATTTTGATGACTTGGACTTTATAAATATTTTGTATTCACAACGGCCGTAAAACGCCACTCAACTTACACCAATTGCTGCGCTTGTCTACATTTTCCCTGTCTTTTCGTATATCTTTATCATCGAATCTTAGGGAATTAATAAAAAAATGGAAGCGATTTCGGGACATACGTTACAATATAATGTCCACACCAGTCTGTAGCTCAAAAAGCTGTAGTGTTAAATGCCGTTGTTTTCGTAACACCACAAATATGTTGTATTCCTGTAGCTTTATTTCTGCATTTGTCTCTGAAGTCTCACGTTCCCTGTGTAACATAATCAATCGATCTATCGTAGATGCTCGCGACGAATCTATCTGGATGCTCCTGTAATTAACAATTTGATCTCTCATTTTGTTTGGAGATAATAATCTGCAATACAATAGCAGTTTTAGCATGTTTTTCACATTGTTTCACATCTGATCTCTGGCATCTAGCGGTGGTTCATTTTGCAGTTCCTGGTTCTTTGTACCAAACAGCGCCTTTCTTACCTTTGTAAGGTTCAATTCATATCGCCAAATATGTTTCATCTTTAAAGAAATTTAAAATATTACCTTCACTTACTAGTCCACTTATATTGTCCACGCACTGTTTCAAATTGGACTCACATTCAGTTACTTCTGTGTAATCGTCCTCTGACCAACTATTTCCACCGACGGTTTCATCGTCTTGAAAAATCTCCACTAATTCACGTTTCGTTATTTTTTTCTGTCCATATTTATGATAACACGACTATTCCGTACTGCACTGGTCACTAATAAACAAAAATTAGACTCCCTGTTAGGTGCCGCTACTCGCGTGCGGAATACAAAATTTTACTTCTGCGCAACAAAAAATACAATCGCGATAGCGGCAATGTTACACATCTTTTCGAATCTTTTATTAACTGTTTACTGAAATCATGATCAGAATAACTTAATTGAAAATAAAGGAATCATCATTTTCCAAAATTACATACTAGCCAAGTAATGAGTATGAGGAAATAATTTACCCGGCGCTTCATGAAGGGTTAAAGATCTAATTTTGAAGAAAAGATATCATTAAGTAATTAATCAAAAGATATCAAAAACCTCTATCATCTGTATTGAATTTCGGCAATTTTCGTTTCAATATTTTGGCATATTTCGTAAATCTACTTTTTTGAAATTTTCGTAAATACCGTTATTTTATAGAAAAGGGGCATTGCGTCATTTTTATTAGCCTATTTTACTCCACTCGACAAAAAAATTCAAGACAAAGTTTGAACCCTTTGAGAATTGTTCATTGCCTTCATCTCACTTCAACCAAACATTACGCAAAAACGATCATTTTTTAAAAGAAATGTGCATGAACTTGATTAAAGATCAAATTTTTTAGATCACAGTTTATAAAGGTTCAAATCTCTACTTTCAATATGGCACTTTGGAAAGTCAATGTTTTGCAATTTACAAAAATGGAACCTGAACCATTTTTGTACACGTGCTTTGATTTGTTCGAGCAAAAGATAAAGAAAAAACTGAGATCCAGAAGAATGTTTTTAATAGCCCATATTTCAAGCAAAATTACGCAAAAATACTCATATTTTCAAAAAAATTGTACAGTACATTATTTAAAGAGCTGTCTTTAAAGAACAGATTCCATTAAGAAAAAACGTCTATATATTTGTAAGAAAACGCCTTTTTTTATTTCAAAAATGTAGAGCTCAACGAAAATGCAACCTGCGCCTCTTTTAAATGTTTTCCTGTACAGAGGTACAGAGACCTGGCCCTCAAAAATCAAAATATTAGTTTCAAGTTATCATGGGGATTATTCATTTTCGATAAAATTGTCAGAACAATCGAGACTCTAGAGTTGCACACGAACAGATGGACGGACGTTTTGCCGTAAGCCAATTTTTCGATATCAAGGATCTACAAAAAGTGGATTCTGAGTACACAATGTGTTAGGGGAAATAATTTACTACATAGGAGAACAAGATTTATCCACCTCGGTATTATGTTTCCACAATACGAGACTGTCAAAAAATTACCGTTTTTTTTCTGCAGTGTTGTAATACGTAGTACGCACGAAAATAAAAATGCATTGCATTTCACGCAAAGTTCTCATTTTGAAATTTGATTTTACATTACATGGACAATGGAGTTAACCACATAAAAAATTCTTTGCAGCATGATGCATACGTCTGATGCGGAAGATCTAAACATGTGGTTGCAACGAGATCAAGAGGAAGGCGAAGAGTCTCCATTTGATTCGAAACGCAAGAAAAAGGGCAAGGTAGAATCCTATATCTACTCACTTTCTATACTTATCTTTTGGCATTGTATTTTTTCCTTGTCCTTTAACTATTTCATTCTTCAGACAAAGTGAAGATATGTACCGTCGTCACAATCAAATCATAATTTTGGTTCTGTAATTATTCAAAATTCAAATCTTCTGTAATTACACAATACCATTTCTTTTCTATACGAGTAAACTGATTAAATTTCCTCTTAATGTATGTTATAAAATCACAATTATATCAACGATAAAGTTTAAAGTTTATATACGTCAACTTCAATTTTGGAATGAAGGAGAGGAAACAAAAATTTAACTTAACACCTCATTAAATTTTCAAAGAAATAAGTTTTGTTCGAGAGGTAGTCGTGAAAGATATTCTAGAGAGGTTCGATTCGAGAGAACATTGTCACGTTCTCCACGTCACATCCACATTTGTGTCAAACCAATGGGATGTTGTTCCAGTCTCATGTTCCCTTAAGAAGTAGACACGGAGGCAAAGTTCCTTTTCTGTGTTACCAAGTAACAATGATTTCTTTCTATTCAAGTATATCCTGATCACCAAGGTAGATTTATTGAATGGTTTTTTTCTAAACAGTTTTAGTCTTTCTGCTTTTAATCTAAACAGAAAGATTACATGAAGAAGAGAAAAGGTATGGTGTAGTAGTAAAATCAATTGATTTTAAATATTGCGAAATGGCCAAGTTTTCATTGGTTATTTTCATTATCTTCTAATACACAAGTTCATTTTTCGGAATTTTATGTCACATTTCGTATTAGAGAAAAAAAACAAAAATAGAAATGCTTCTCGAAATGATGTAACAAAAAGGTATGTGAAAACGCCTCGTTTTTTTAAACAGGGTAATGGGAAGATATAAATTTTCAAAAATTACCCGTCATTTTAAATTATTCATACGAATGAAGTACTCAAGGAAACTCGCAAGGAAAAAAGAGATGTCCCTCTCCGAACCAAATAGTGTTTACCATAATAATGGAAACTCGGGCAAACTAGCTTGGACGGCACAAGGGACAAGTGACTGTTGCCGCCTAGCGGCCTGAGGTGTACACTACAGGACTAACGCATATGACACCAATAGTACACACCCGTTTGTACGATTATTTTTGACATAACTTTCTATGGCAAAGAATGGATTTCTTCCTCTCTATTTATTAATATTTTCTAATAAAACTCAGGACTTAAAATATTTGAAGAAGGTTCTGATCAATATCGTTAAGACTTCTTATTAGCATGTAGGACAAATTCTAGAATGGGAGAGAAATAACAAGACTTTTTTTAGAAAATCAATAAGATTTTTTATTTGAAGCACAGGGTAGATGCAAATGGTAACTCACAATGTGTTTGAAATCATTATACTGTACCTGTTATCATGAATGCCATTGCATGATTACATAATGCACGAGGGTTTGTCAGAGCTCTAGGAAATTGGCCACAACACATACCTCCAAAATCTATATATACTTCACATACATTAGTTTGAAGATGGTAAGTTGATAATGTTTTCAATGACATTTCATCAAAAACAATGGACACATTTGTTCTCTTTCTACTTAGTTTTTCTGCTTTAATGCAAATCTGCAAATCTAGTACCATTTTTTTGTTACCAGATTGTAAAGCTGCCATCTGCAGCCAGATTCCTAATGACCTAGTGGTAGGTAAACAGAAAAAATTCTCTAAAATTGTAAGAGATTTTGCTGAACGATAATGCAGTGCCAGTGCAAAACTTATATCTTGATCAGAATATCATCGACTCTGTTTTTTTCGATTTTTTAACTTCATTTGCGATAGAAGAAAATTTTTGGCGGTGGCATTGTCAGTAATACCATCTATAAAATTACTTCTGTCACTTAGTTTCTTTGCAATTAATTCTGCGCTAATGTTTGCTGCAAGCAGTTTATATTTTGATGCCATTTCTGTCGGTACTGTAGTTTATTCGACGAAGAGATTAATTCAGTTGTGTTTTTTCTACAGTTGGAGATTTTTCGTTTTCAATAGTTTCTAAGTCCACTTGTACCTTCTTCCTCTGAAGGCCTCACTATTTCCGACATGTTCCTTCAAAACACGACGCTTCAATGGGGGCTTTGTATTGAAAAAAACAACAATGTAGGTATTGCTCCAGACCAAAGCCTAAAACGAAATGGCACAACTATTTCAAAATCAGTCCATATAATCTCAATTAAGTTTCAAGAAAAGCAGAATTAATCACGCACAAAAATATGTTATGTTGAGTAGTTTGTTAGCATCAGTATAAAACATTGACATTGAAGCAATAGTTTTTTCAATAATTAACACTACATCTTTCTTTAAAACAGATGGAAAAGTGTGCCCTTTATTTGGGAGATTTTTATTCCTAAAATATTTTTCTGAAAAATGGTCAGAACACACAACAGAATTAGCATTTAAATGCTCATGTCCTTGTTTCTTTAACATCACGTCTAAATCTTGTTTTCTGCGTTTAACAATCCATTGGGAGTGTCTATAAAATAAAATACGATTAGCAGAATGGAAAAACGCACTGAAATAACAAAAACTGTGCTTAGCCAATACTTTAAAATGCTTATTTTTAAAAAACCGGTAAAATTACATGCGATCCTTCTGCAGTTTGTAATTACTGTATCGGCAATCGCTACAAACGCAATCCCTTCCTCCCATTTGGACAAAAACGAACGTGTCGCAACTAATAAAAAGTATGCCGAAAAATATTTTTCCCAATATTATTCCTTGATCGATTTGATTTAACTTATCAATTAGCGTATTAGAAACGGAACTTTTAATCTTTGGGGGTACTTTACATTAAAGTATTTTATACTGAACTTTTTGGAGGGGGAAATCACAATACAATGAATTCAGGCCAATTTGGGCAGCGAGGTCTTAGGGGTCGAGTACATTGCCTTACTCTAAAAATGAAACTTTTACCTTGCTGCGCTTACTCTAAAAGAAGCGGTTTTACTAGCGGCTGTTTAAAAAATTCTTTATTAAAGTTCCGTAGACTTATATTAATTCCGAAAAAATCCGTTCAAAGTCTGACTTTTACTAAAAACAGAGAATATAATAAAAAAATATTGTTGAATTTGTGTTCCTGTATTTGCTTTAAAAGCTGCAATATGATAATATTTCGTAACAGTTAGGTAAGTCACTTACTTATACATGTATACTGTAACAATAAGCTTATCTCTTATTACTTCATATTGAGGCTACGTGTTTTCTTATAAGTTGCATAATACAGCCTGTTATTCAAAATTTTTGCCATAAATCGTATTTGGTTTGGATTTGTCTTTTTAATTAAGTAGTCTAAGATGGAGGAATGGTTTACTGAGTCTACTACATTTTTCATTTCTGAGACAAAGATTTTTGGGAGCCTATGCAAAGCTATGAGGTCATTTGGTTATTATTTATTTGAGATCTCGCTACCGAACACAACTTCACTAATCATATGTCATATGTTGGCACGTGGACCGCCAAATTAATTCAAATTTGGCGCCATGCTTCGAACAGCTCAGTTTCGCTGCTCTTTGAAGGCGTTTTTGAGGAAAAAAAGATACATTTCAAACTTCCCACCTGCCCGCCGAGATAGTATAATCAGGCTGAAAACCCGCACAAAGTCCTTCCCAATTGAGCAAATACTAATTTTTTTTTGTAAAAGTTTCTTGGAAATCGATTGTCAACTGATTTTATTAGTTCGAAGAGTCACTCATAGATCACTCCACCTCCTGGGAGACCACGACGAAAATTTTACTCAGTCAGATTTCTCGGAATCCAATTTTTTCCTCATTAGACGCAACGAACTCGCATTGTTTTGAAAATCAAAAGAGATGCGAGCAGTCTCGTAGTGATAGTGCATAAAAGTTAAGTGAAACTTGTTAGTTGAAGTTAAGATGTGATGTGTCTCAAAAAATCTTGTTTTTATAAGTATAGTTGTGATTCATATGTGAGGTTATAGGTGTTTAGTTTATGTGCGTAGTTTAATAGTGGCTGTTTCAAAATACTTCATATTCTTTCCACATACCAGTGTTTTGTGGAGAGGTAAATAGCATAAGCACTTCATAAATTGCTAGCCAAAAATGCCTGTTAAATGTCGAAGAGAATCTAAATTCTTTCCTGGATCTTAGCAAACCAAACTTGGAATGTTTGTTGGACGGGGTGGAGAATTGTGGAAGAATATTAGATTTACAGTTGATGAAGCTATCAAACAAGAGGGTTTAGATGACTTAATCCCCTCGTTTGAGAATTTAGAAAGCAGATACATGAATTTTAAAAGCCAATGTCTTTCTGAATTAGAAAATTTATCAGAAAAAATGCATGTCAGTGAGCCAAATCCTGCAGGAAGCTCACCACACGTGAAATTGCCAACATTCTCGGGTATGTACGATCAGTTTATGCTTATTTCTTGATATCTTTGTAACTGCAGTGATGAAAAATGATTCACTGAGCAATATTGAAAAATATATGCATTTGCTTTCATTATATATCAATTGATTTTTTAATAGCGCATGTGTGGCATTGATGGTTCTTTATAGTGCACTTTATAGTCTGTTCACTATAGAGGTAACTCACACCTGTCACAATGGTATTATAGTGATGTTAGGTGTCGAGAACCGGATAAGTCCACTCATTACTTGGATAAGGCTAAGAAATTTCTTTTCCCTTAATATCAGTGGCAAACCGGAAGTGTTGTTGAGAATGGTGTGTAGGTGTAGTGCCTTCTGATAAAGTGTAAATATGATGTTTTCTGTGAAATGGTTATTTATGCTGAATTTAAAATTACTTTATATCTATTGATTTAGTAGTAGTATTAGCGAAGCTCTTTACATCAAACGCTGTTTCTCGCATCCCAGTCACCAAGTCCTTCGATCGTCCTATTCTTCCTCTTGGATATCTCGTTTCTTCATCGCCTTTTCTAACTCATTTTCCCATGTTTTCCTTTCGCTGCCACACTTCCTATTTCTTTGAAGTAACCATTTAAAAATTGTCTTAGGCCATCGACTTTCCGTCATTCTTTGGATATGGCCATACCATCTTAAACTTTTAGCATGTTTTACGTCCATTATATCAATATCAATGCCCATTTGATGTTTTATGTCAACACTCAGTACTTATCCAGTTATGTGAGGCCTCAACAGCGTCACCAATAGTTTATTGCCACTGATTTTAATTTTTGTTAATCACTATGATTTAGAATCCAAACGTCTGAACCATATGTACATATGCTTACAACCAGCGATTTGTATATTATCTATGTGTTGCTTGTTATTTTTTGGCTGTTCAAAACGTTACTCAACTGTCTTGTCTCTACTCTCCCTTGAGAGAACCTGATTTACTTCTTGTGCACATCCACCTTCCTTTGATATACACACACAACTGTACTTGTAAGCTGTTGTATTTTTAATACACCTGCTTCCAGTTATTAAGTTTGTTTCTTGCGACCCCGCAACAACATACTTAGTTTTCGATAGATTCATAGTTGAACCCCAAGATGCTTATTTTTCATTTCATTTCCTCATCATATAATATATATTTTGTTCATTCTCGGCATGAATAACCTGGTCATCAGCGAAGTGAAGAGTAAAAAACGAATCATTGTCAACTTTTATTCCCATATTCCTATATTCAATTCAATTTTCAAGACCAGTATTTAAATATATTTTGAAAAGGGTAGGAGCTACACAGCATCCTTGTCTCAGGATTGTTGATTGAAAGTTATTTATAATTCAATTGAGACTCTGATTAATTTTCTCTGAAATATCGAATTAATAAAAACTACTTAATTTAGCGTCTGGGGAGACTGAAATGAAGTCCCGGAGCATAGCTTTACCTTGGATGCGCCCCAGTGTCTAAAGTATTCAAAATTCAGCAAAATCGGAGAGGGATATATCGAGATGTTTCTTTGTTTGTCAAAGAATCAGCAGGTTTGCCTCAGTTAAGTGACTGCTTTATGAAAAATGATATATTCATTAATTTATTGTTGATTTGTTTGACTTCCTGTTTGATATGTCTGAATTTATACAAAAAGCTTACATAATCATGTCACAAAATGTTCCAGAATCTCAGGAAATAGCTGCATGTCAAAATGAAAGATAAATATTAGTATCGGAAAAACAGATATAATACAGTTTTGCAATTTTCGTGTGCAATTTTCTAGAGTTTCGATTTCTGGAACAAAACAGCTAATCGCGAAATATTATAATGGTAAAAATAATAACAAAAAGTCTAATAACTAAGTATACGTGTAAGCGGTGAAGTATATGTGATCACGAGATTAAGACACTACACATACCTCAAAAACAGTATTTGAAATAAAATAATATAATGGTAAATTCGTGAAATACTTTAATGGTATTAATAAAATAAAGAAGTCTTTGAATAATGAGTAGCATTCGTGACGTAGATGTGGTGACGAGATTCAGTAGATAATACATACCACACAAATAGTATTTGGACAATTGAAATTCTTCTTTTATGAAATTTGGTTTATTGGGAAAGGTCAGCCACATATTGTGGAGTTTTTTTATTTTGATTAAGAGTATTATTAGTTTATTTAAAGTGAATATGTAACATTTGTTCCTCCATGTTTTTACCTTCTGGTTACCCAGGGTTCCTCTTCCGGAAAATCGGATTCTACTTCTGCGACCACAGATTCTACGAAAAGTACTAAAAAATATAAGGGCAAAAAAGGTGGTGGTAAGAAGAAAGACAAATCTAAATTGAAAGATAAATCGAAAGATAGCGGCGATTCCGATAAATCCAAAGGTAAAGAAAAATCCGATAAACTTAAGAAAAAAGATAAATCTGATAAACTTGAGAAGAAAGATTTATCTGACAAGACCAAAGGCAAAGAACTATCCGATAAATCAAAGGACGAAGATGATAACATGAACGGCAAGGAAAAAATTACGGACAAGGATGACTCTGATAAGAGCAAAGGCAGAGAATCTTCTGAAAAACCTGAGAAAGAAAGTTCAGATACATTGAAAGGCAAAGAAAGCTTAGATAAATTGAAAATCAAAGAAAGTTCCGATGAACTGAAAGACAAAGAAGGTTCCGATAAATTGAAAGGAAAAGAAAGATCCGATAAATTGAAAGGTATTGAACATTCTGATAAATCTAAGGACGAAGATGACGCAGAAAAATCCAAAGGCAAAGGACTTTTTGATAAGACTAAGGGCAAAGAAATGTCGGGCTCGACGTTGGGGGACGCGTCTTCGACCACAAAGAAGAAATCGACCGTTACCATTGCTCCATTCGGTAGCGAGTCTATGGGGAAATCGGATACTTCAGATACGGATCTTGGTAGGAAATCGAGTTCCAGTAAGAAATCGAGCAAGTCCTCCATAACCCTAAGAGGCTCCGGAATGGGATCCATTAGGAAGTCGATCGCGAAGACACCGAAGACCAGACCTCTTATGAAGAAAGTAGACAGTGAGGTTCAGACTGAATTGACTGTGCTGCAGAAGAAGAAAGGATCTGTGTTGTATACTCGAGTGTCCCAACCTCAGATTGGGAGAAGAACTCTTCCTCCTCTGCGTCCTAGATCTTCCACCAAAAGAGCATCAACGCTGCCTTCTCCTCGAGATCGACAAAGATCGCTGTCCAGAAGATCGTCTAAGAGAGTTTCAACGGCTTATTCCCGACAATCTAAAGATCTGGCTAATCGTAGAAGCAGAGGGGCGTCTATGCGAACGGCAGGTGGTAACTAACATGAGATGCAATAAAGTTTAAAGCTTCCTACATTTGTGTCCTTGAATGCAAGTAGTTTTGGAAAACGGTTATCAATGAACGGTGCTCTTCGTAGATGTAGTGGTAAGTCGTCCACAATGTGGACGCTAACATATAACAAACTAAGTTATTAGTAAAAACATTTGCAAAATATTTCAATGTTATGTAGAACTTAAAGAGTATCAGAAGTAAGGTTTTTTGTGTTTTCAAGATACTGGTATTTCTCAGAAAACGAATAAGTTCCGTTAAAAACATGCAAATTATTAAATTCGAAATTATTTTCAAAAGGTACATTTGAAATAAGATTACCACTGTTTCTAATTAATCTCGAATGATTCTTAAAATGTAATTATATTTTTAAAACTCCAAATTTTGATTAATTATAGAAACTTTTAACCCCTAACCATACTTTTCAACAGTAACAAATACCCCTCCTGGAATATCCATGATTGAAAATTAAATGTGATCACAAAATTAATTTTTTTGTGTGATATGAGATATCAGAAGCGAAAGCCTATTTAAGACAATTGAAACTTCTTCAGCTATAAAGAAAGATTACGCAACTTTTTTTTAAATAATGAAATTAGCTTATTTTTAAATTTTAACGATAAAAATATTTCCATTTACTTTATGGCTTTTTGCATTGTGGATATACCAAATTGAAAAAAAGTTTTTTTAATTATTTCCTTTGTTACAAGAGAACCAGAATGAAGCGGAGCCTAAACTCATTATTTGATTGCATTATAAATACAATACATTAATTAGTCAATCTTTTAAAAACGTTTATTTGCAGGTCAACAATAAAAAAGTTTTCAAAAGTATTCAAAATTTCGTTCAATTTTCTAAATAGAGGGTCAGGAAAATAATGAATTTGCCGTTAATTTTGAACCCTGAAACTTATCTAAACCGTCTGCTGTCTTTTAAAATATTACTGTTAAAATATTTTTTTAATAAAAAAAGAAAAGGTTCATGAATGTGTCTGAAGACGTCAGCCCGGAGGTTGGTTGATTCTTCAATGCACCACCAAACAGAGATAATGAATACTAAGCAATTTCGGCAAGGTGTCCTATCATGGAAATGGTGGATAGAAAACTGGTGCGAATATGAACAGTTTAGAAATAGTGCTTACATACAAATAGTTTTGTGCTAGCGGCCTGAAGCAGGAAAATTGTGTTGAACAAAACCACACAAAAATGTTATCCAATAAAAGCACGCATACTGCTCAAGGTCGACAAACAAAATTATATCATATAACACCGCAAAAAATTAAATATTTTAACAAAAGTCTTCAGGAATACTCCAAGAATACTATACTACATACGGCTCAACAGTTCTTTACAAGTGTTATCAAACATTTTTCTATTCCATATCGTAACATGTAAAAAATGGCGGTCGGCCTCATTTTTGGAGCCCTGTCGTTTGCTGAGACGTTATCACTGAATATGAGAATTCAGTCGGTATGTTCTGCATGTGAATAGATGAAATAAGGGAGCTCTGGAAACAAAAATTAACCGTGTCGTTTGTGTCTTAGTTAAGCCTTTGTTCTGCTTGGGCAGCCCTGGTCATCATGAAACGTTGCATCCGGAACCTCACAAATAGCCGCAGCCAATCTCAAAGAGGGGAGAAGTGGCCTAACAAAATGACGTCGTGGAAAATGGCGGACGTTGCTAATTCAGATGTGAAAATATATTCAAATAAAAATACGTTGAATGAAACACCTTATTGAAAATGAAAGTAATTACATTAAATACATGTTTAACCACTGTTAACACATTTCTTATTGAAGAAATTACGTTTATGTGAGATAAAATAACACTAATTTCAGAGGATTTCGTTTCTCTTACACAGTTACTTTTATTATTATTGTTCACAAATAATCAAAAACCATGATCAAATATCCAGTTTACTATAGATTTTATTGATAACAAAACTATTATAATTGATGGTTTGCAATTTTTCATGTGTTTATAAAATTTGCAAAAATTGCAAATTCTTGTATTTTTTGAATCGATATAAGACTCATAAATAACAATTGAAAATAAAAAAAGCAAAATTCGAAGATGAAATCTATATAAAATATTCTAGCAACAATTAAAGCATAAAATTAGCAATAATTTTGCATCTATTGTAAAAATTGTAATTTTGCAATATTCAACTCAGACAATTTGGGAACATCCCTGGCAGGAATTGTGCGGATTTCGGAATTGTTTTTAAAACTGTTAAATATTGCAAAATGGTTAATTCGAAGTTTTCTGTTCTGAATATTCTGTTCCAACTTCACAATTGCACAAATAGGAAACTCTTTACAAATTTTGCAAGAAAATAATTATTGCTTTTTCTAAATTGGCTTTGAAACGAGATTCAAAATTCCGCAAGTCGATTGAAGCTATCGTCTTTCGTATTCAAGCAATGTAATTGTTTACAAGATACAGTAGTTTTATTTGGATATATTTCCACATCTGAACTAGCGACGTCCGCCATTTTCTACGACGTAATATTGCTAGACCACTTCTCCACATTTGAGATTGACGGCGGCTGATGGTGTGGCTCCAGCTGCAACGTTTCGTGATAACAAATGTTGGCCAAGCCGTGCAAAGTTTGAACTTACCCGCAGACGGCCCGTTTATTTTTTGTTTCCACAGTTCTACCATCAAATATTAGCATTCTCACTCAAAATCAAAACTGTTTAATTGTTTTTGTATTTTCTCGAGTTCTTTGGTATCAACTCTCACGTGATCGGAACAACAAGTACCTCTCACGTGATCGGAAGTTTAATGTCTTTAATGTGTACAACCATCAGAAATTAGTAGTATATATCTTACATAAAGAAATAGAGTAACACACGTGTGTCCAGTAATCATTCACTTCGGCGTTTTCCGGTCCACCATTTAAGGCAAAAGTGCCAACCACCCGTCTCTACTTCTGGAGTACTGACCATTATTTTTCGAGTTCTTCGAGTACATTCAAAGATAATTATGAAGGCTGTTTTATACGGTATAGTTTTTGTGCAGATTGGACGTACAGAAAGCGTGCAGTCTAAACTGAACTAGAGTATACTTTTGAGCATTTTTGATTTTTTCTTACGGAAAACGTACAATTTGTCTCTAGCGCTTCTAACGGCAGACTCGCACATTAAAAGCATTCTTTATGGCGGAAATCGCCCATCATTTTCAAATTTTGTGGTCAGGTTAGGAACGATTTGTGAGATTTTGTGCATTGAGTGGCGGATTTGGGTTCTCGGCTTTGCTGGGGAGCTTGTTTCACGGCACCTTGCAAATGTGAGGTTCCTAATGCTCACTTCTAGACTTCCTCCATTCGGAGCGTTTTTTCTGCGCACTCTCTGAAGCCTTGGTAACTACGACCATGCCTGTAGCAACAACGATGACGGCCTTTCTATTTTTTTCTCCCCATGTTTCATTTTTTCCACATTAGTTTTACAGCCCTTTGTGGGTCTTGACATTCTCAATTAAGTCCATATTTTTCTATTCTCTAGAATTGCTCTCCACATTTTTTCGCCCAACACCCTTAAATATTAGCACACGTCATCCATTCACCAAAATGTAGGTCGGTCTTCCTCTCTTTCTTGCACCTGCTGTTACCCATGTTGTACCACCCGTTGTCACCCCACCTGTTGTACCATTATCTTGGGAATCTCTTCTCTTATTTGGGAATCTATTTACCTGCATTCTTTGAGTATGACCCAGCCATTTAATTCTTTGAGCATTAATAAATTGATACTTTTGTAAGTAAATTTCTGTTCCTCCCTTTATGTTTAATTAATACTTAAAAAAGTCTTAACCAAAGAGCTCAAAACACCCGGACACTAATGTCGGGAATGAATGTACTCGAATAGAACAATTCAGGAATTTATTTGAGTCGGTAGATCCCCTGGCGGCGGCGTATGGTGGCAAATTGTCTGGAAACTTGCAGACCATGTAATGATGACTTTCGACTTTTATACTTCTAGTTTAGGATCTTGAAGTTTCTGAACAATTTCTGTTTGAGTATCTGCACGAAAACTGTACCTTGTAAAAAGGCCTTTAGAAAAGGGTTTTGAGGGCAATGCATGTCCTAAAACGTGTTAGGGGGATTTTTAAGACACCTCTGGTGCCAATCAAGTGCTTATTCGATTCCTCTTGACTAGAAGAATCAATTGGTATCATTTTTAGACGAATTCTTTTAGAATATTCTGGAATAATTCTAGAACAAAAATATGTTTTGTATATCACGTGAATCTTAATGTCACGATTCATAACATTCAGAGTTAAACCAAATTATTAATGAAACATATTAACAAAAAAATCTTATCGATACTTTTGTTAGTAAATTTCTGTTCCAAAGGATAGACGAGCCAGATAACCGTTTTGTGTTTAATATTTCTTTTTATTATGTAATTCCATAGCAGGAATAAAAATTTCGACATAAAT
Organism: Gryllus bimaculatus; assembly: GCA_017312745.1. Lineage (NCBI taxonomy): Eukaryota > Metazoa > Arthropoda > Insecta > Orthoptera > Gryllidae > Gryllus > Gryllus bimaculatus. The sequence continues at coordinate 1,464,587 of BOPP01000058.1, read as the reverse complement.
GTACACGCTAAGCTAGTACTTACGTGTTGTATAGTCCTTTGTGTGTTCGCCTCTTCAGGATGAAGTAAGTGAAGTCATCTTCGTCATCTTACTATATTTATTCAGAGAGCCGTCATCATCAGTCTCACTATAGGTGGCAAACATTTGTAGACACCTTAGGCGACAAAGATAACTTTAATAATACCAGTATACCAACTTAATAGCATTCCAACAATTCGCCTCTTCGGACGCATTTTTCCACAAATCTCATTTTTCACTTAATTCCACGAGTTCTGAATTGCTAATGTATTATGATATTTAAAAGCTTAAAGACGGAACTTACTCTTACGTACACGTACACGTAGACAGCAGGTTCTGCGTGGTACACGTAGACAGACAGCTCTTCCCAGTAATGCTGATAACAAGGACCGTTCCTAAATGAGTTCTCGAGTATTTGACTACTTTTTTTTGTATTAACAAATTTGCGTTTGAGATAGAGATATTTGACCGAAAACATTTATTTGTAATATTTTATTTAAAAAATCCAAAGTTTTCCATGGAATTATCGATTATTCAAGATTTGTGGACTCATTTGCCATTCTAAAAGTTAACGAAATGATCGGAATCCCAAGATGACTTGGATTTCGATGTAATCATTAGTTTTGCGATATAATTCTATAATATTTTATCAATTTTTCATGTGTACGATGTTTTTTAATACAATCTCAAGACGAGGCGACATTTATACTGATATTTTGTGTATATTCTCGTACTACTTTGTAACAACACATTCAGCTGGAATTCGACCATGTTATGTCAACATGTTTCACTGTTTGGAGCACGATTTTATTTTAGAAGCTCTTATGATTGAACCAAGAATTGAATAAGATGAATATTTTTCTCTCATTTCTCATTTGCCAGAATGATAGTTCTTAATAAAATACACTTTAACATTAGGTATTTTACTATAAGTAGTTCAGTAATGTTTCATATTATTATTTGTGGTGATCAATGGTAATGTCTGTGATAAACAGAAAATTTAAGCTGCATTTAAGTTAAATTTGTAGTAATTAGTAGAAAGTGATGAAGAGAAAATGTTGAATTTTGTCTTCATAAATAACATAAGATGAATAAAAATAAATGATGAATAAAAAGAGAGAAAATTATTTTAAAATGAACAATTTTTCAGAAAGAGTAAAGTGAAATAGTAATCAATATAAAATCTTCATCAAAGGAAAAAGAAGTCATGTAACTTGGTAGAACTGCAAAATAAATAACTGGACGAAACACATTATATTATTGGTTTCTATTCACAAATAGGACTGTTTTAGATTACGTATAATCAACAATGGCGCAGAATTGCGCAACAATTCATAAAACGAGACACGCATGTTATTTGCATTGTCCTACTATCACTCGCATTCACATTGTTCTTCACGACATTTTTAATTTTCACATGAGATTCCAGTTTTTTTTCACACTAGCTTCTACTTTCACACAAGTTCACTTAGTTTGTTTTTTTTATTGGAACTCTACAAACCAGGTGCCGTCATGTTGAGTGTCTCCTTCTTTCGACGCACTAGCCCCGTGTAAGTGCTTCTTCTCTCGAGCGGACCGGCAGGGCGCGTCCTTTTCAGGCCGGCCACCGTCGCGCCGGCCACCCTCACCCGTCGTGGGAGCCGGTGGGCGAGGACGCCCGGCGAATGGAGGAGCTGGCGCGGGAGACCATCGATATTCTTACGCCGCTAGCGCGGGAGCCTCGCGGCAGCCGCGACTCGCGCCGCAGCAG
>BOPP01000058.1:1422826-1441066 GCA_017312745.1 Gryllus bimaculatus | reverse complement strand
TCTCTCTCGCTCTCGCTCGCTCTCGCTCTCGCTCGCTCTCGCTCTCGCTCGCTCTCTCTCGCTCTCTCTCGCTCTCTCGCTCTCTCTCGCTCTCGCTCTCTCTCGCTCTCTCTCTCTCGCTCGCTCTCTTTCTCTCTCGCTCGCTCTCTTTCTCTCTCTCTCGCACTCGCACTCGCTCTCGCTCTCGCACTCGCTCTCGCTCTCGCACTCGCACTCGCACTCGCTCTCTCTCTCTCTCTCTCTCTCTCTCTCTCTCTCTCTCTCTCTCGCACTCGTCGCACGCAGAGGGTCGGCGCTTTCGTGACGTTCCGGTGATCGCTGCCGCCTGTGTTTGGATCAATGTCGTCGCCTCGACTTCCGTTATCGCTGCTGGAGCAGGTCTCCGTCGGCACGAGACTACGCCGACATCTGTCACTTTAGTATCGTTTACTTTGGATACGTTTCTTTTGGACGCTTTCTCACTAGCGCTTCCCCCGCATGTGAAGTTATGAAGATGCATTAGCGTTGCAGTTGGCATTACAATATCTAATTAGAGACGTACTTCTAGAGTTAAATGTCCGAGACAATTAAAATATTGAGGCTCCTCTGTTTTAATAATTGAAACAAACGAAAGGCGCATGGAGAAAGATGTTCTTCCATCTTGCGGGATAACACAGCACCTGAAATCGAATTTTTCCATCGATTCGCGGGCGTGTTTTTGCAGGAGACACGTTCATTCTGCACACGCGCTGCCAGAATAAAATTAAATAAGTCTTCCGCGCGAAATATTATTATTTGTTAACGTTTTTTATAACGTATTTGTTAATTAATTTGTTAACGAATTTATTTATATAAATTGGTGTCCACGTATTTGAATTGAATATTCCAACACTCCAAATATTTTAAATTCCAAATTAAATACATATATTTAAAACGTATATTAGTAATATAGTTGTAGTACTTAGGTGTACAACTAGTGAAATAATTAACTGGGGATGCTGCAACAGCACTTACTTTCTCGTATCATTAGTAACTTTGGAACTTTCGAAAATTCAGTGAGTTCAATGCAAATCAGACTTGTGCCATTCGTACTATCCAATAAAAAATTCAAGAAAAAATTTGGAGGCGTTTTTATAACCATTTCACCAAAACCACTCATATTTTGAAAAAAGTGTACATGATCTAATTAGAATATATAATTCAGAACATCTTTAATAGTGCAGTTATAAAAAGAGGCATTTTAAACCTTTGAAATTTTGGAAAATTTATATAATTCAGCAAAAATTTGACCTGAGTCATTTTTAATCTACATTCGTCTAACCGATAAAACAATTAATCTAAAATTTTTGAGCCATTTTTGAGAAAAATTTGAAAATGCTCTTGGTACTTCATGTAAAATATCCCGAAAAATTATATCCCTTTTTGGTGAAAATCCTGCTTACGGTTTAGTCGCTCGCGTTCACAGAGAGACACGTTTTTGTCAAAAATCCATCGGATTCAAAGACCTATAGAAACTGTATTTAATTGGCTGTCCGGGTGACGCCGCGTCAATGGCAAAGGTACGGACGTTTCGGTCGCCATTCTGCGACCTTCCTCAGGCATTACGCTCTGAGGAAGGTCGCAGAATGGCGAACGAAACGTCGGCACCTTCGCCGTGGACGCGGCGTCACACGGACAGCCTAGTAAATACTGACTCCGGCCGCGGAAGCCTACGCTCTCTCTATAGACCCTGGATTCTTACTACACGTTAGAGGAACTAATGTACTTCATATAGAATCAAGGGTTATCGACTTTTTCAACATAAATACAACATAAATTATTCTGCCGCAAAATTGCCGTTTTTTGCTGCAGTATTAAATTACTACCTGGATAGTAAGCGTGAATGTAAATTTGCCTTTCGTATTATAAACAATTTTTTTCTTAATTGTTAAGGCACCTATTAATATTCTCTTCTAACATCTGGGGCCCCTCTGAGGTTGGCCCCCTGGGCACTTGCCTTCTTTGCCTATGCAGCAATCCTTGCTTCTGATACTATGAGAATCAAACCTTCACGGCGAAGAATCACATTGGGCTGATATTTTATCAACTTTGTTAACGGACTCCGAACTCTTATCAGTCATCATCATTGCTACCGAAGCGGTCACCGATAGTTCCTTAATTTCAGAGCGAGGGATTGTCACTTGTGCCCTGAAACCGCTGACATAGGCGTGCGCAGCCACAGGGGGTCGGGAGGGCACTTACATTTCCGAGTCCCCTTTTCCATTGAACTTTTTTATATTTACATATGGCATATTGACTGGTTTACAAGGCTTGGAGAGCCTATTCTACAAATTATCGTATAACATTTCCATAATTTTCTGGTTTTGGTAAACTAATTTATTAAATTATTCTGCTTAATATTTCATGTTTGTTAAATTTGTAAAATGTTGTGTCTCTTGTGTAAAACAACATAGCTGTTGTTTTGCACTAATAGCACCTCGGGTGCTTGTGAGGTGGCCTAAAATAAAATGTAAAGAAACCCTGATTGTTGATTAAAGAAAGGAAAACCAAAAATTGAAAACATTAAAAAAAAACTAAATGTTTTATCATCTACTGCAATGCGGTGCGGTCCGATGGAAAATATTCTGAGCAGTCATGGCCTCCCTGGCTCGTCTTTGTGCACGACTAGGACCAATGATTGAATTTAGGCGATTCAAACAGACCATCTCTGTTGAATTGGGCAGTCATTTGCATGGAATTACTTATATTTAGCTATTCATCCCTTTTCTTCTGTAATCGTGTGAATTATGTACTGTATTATGGACTGTAACCCGAGAAAAGTGATACCATGGAGATCGTAACGTCTAAAAATGTTGTGGGATTATACAAGGCTCTAAATTTCAGTCATCCAATTATTACAAAACAAGGTAAGAAACTACAATAATTGAATTTGTTAGCAATGTATAATAACTCATAGTCACAACTGTTTAAATATTTGTGCTTGATTGTGTTTCACTATTCCGTACGATTGCGATCAACAAAATCAAAAAAAAATTATAAACGCTTGATCTGTCGTCCATGTTTTACCTCTGTAACTACAACCATCAATTCCAATATTTTCTTGAGTTAGACGTCCAAAGGTCATACCACGCTGCTCAAACTATCAGTTCCCTACTTCAAGTTGTCACATCAATCAACACATTGCCATTAATAGACCTGTCATCGTGTGCTGATATCCCAGTATTTCTGCCACCGATGTGATCTCGATTGCCATCGTATTTTGTGCTAATGGAATTGCTCCTCTTCCGTTACCCCATTGCCAAGATGTTTCCATCTCGTAAAAGAAGTTTACGACCGGGAGAGAAAACAGGATTTGAAGTGGGAATATACATGTAGTGCTGATTTCAATATTAGGATTAGTTCTTAAAACTGAAAATACTAACAAGTTGCTACGCGTTGTTGACAAATCTCAGGAAGTGGCGCTTCTCGCTCCGTTTGTCGACAGAAAGAAAAAGAGGAACCACGTGCCTCTGGCGCTCTCTCTCTCTCGCCGCGTCTGCGCCTGCCCTTCCTTTCTCCATCGCCGCCTTCCATCTCACCACGTCGCGAGTATTCCTATTCCATCACCGTCATGTACACCGTGTCATCAAGCCTCTGTGAACTCAAATATTTCCTCCGACAATCGCCGTAGATACGATTGCTTCGCCAATGCGACCGCCGCGACCAATCACCATTGCCAACTCCTCCGCGGCCCCCGAGCCGCAAATAGCCCTCGCTTCCGGGGCCCGGAATCGCCGCCGACGGCGGCGGCGAAGGAGCAGGAGGAGGAGGTGGAGGTGGAGGGGGGGGGGCAGCGGCGCTTGGCGCGGCGCCGCATATCAAAAGCGCGCCCTCCGCCGCCGCGGCTTTAATTTGGGACGCAAATAGCGGCGCGAGTCGCGTGGTTTGAACCCCGGCCAGAGGACGGCGGCGACGGCGCAGGCGGCGGTCGGGGGAATGACGGCAATGGCACTGGAGACGGCGGTGGTGGTGGAGGCGGAGACGATGGCTGTGGAGGAGACGGCAGCGAAGGTGGAGGGGTTGGCGGTGGCGGAGGCGTTGATTATGGCAGAGGGGGAGGCGGTGACGGTTGCGGAGGCGGAGGAGAAGGCAGAGGCGGAGAAACCGAGGTGGTGGTGCTGGCGGTATCGATGCCGGTGACGGTGACGGTAGCGGTGGAGGTGACAGTTGCAGTGGCAGAGTCGGCAGCAAGGGGGGAGGCAGTGACAATGGCAGTAGCAATGGTGGTAAGGACATTAGCGGTGGAAGTGGTGGTGGCGGTCGCGCCGTTTGCATTGGCTTTGGTTTTGACGGTGGCGATGGCGGTGGTGGAGGCGGTAGTGGGGGCTGGGCGTGGGAAGGACGGAGGTGACGGCGTTGGCGCTGGCGGAGTCGATGGCGGAGGCGGAGACGGATGTGGAGCGGAGGTGATGGCAATGGCGGAGGCGTAGGGGGTGGCAGTGGTTACGGCGGCTGCAACGGCTCTAGCGGTGAAGGTGGTGTTGGCGTTGGCTTTGGGTTGACGGTGGTGGCGGCGTTGGCGGAGGCGGAGGCGTTGGCGGAGCTGGCGATTGCTTGCGCGGATCGGAGCGGATCGGCGCGCAGAGCTCGGGCGCACCGTCAAAGCGGCTGCGACGACAGCAGCGCCGGAGAAAGTGCCAGCGTTCCCAATTATTTGTGGGCTTTCGAGGGTGAGAAACAGTCACTCATTTTGTCAACTACATCTTTACGAATCATGACATCAAACGAAAAACATTTTGACGAGGAACCTGCGTGTTGAGTTGAAGAGATCTGAAAATTGTTTGGTTTGCCGTTCATTTTCTTTCACTATTGTCTGAACAGTTACGGGAAATGTATCTCGCGTCTCCCGGACGGTGATCCAAAATAGAGTAGTCGTTAATCAACAATTTTTACATGCCGTGTTTCGGTGATTGTGAAATATGACTTTACTCTTCTGCGAAGGTCACCACGTTTGGCCGCTTCTCTGCCAATACTATGCTTCCAATACGTCATTGCAATAAAGTAATGGACAGATATTTTGGAAATTCATGAGAACTGAAATTATTAATGAAATGACCATGATTAATTCCACCAAGTTATTCTTAACTTTGTTATGAGGAATTTAAATCGATTGAGAACTTGCATTGTAAGTTCCAAATCTGAATAAAAAAACACAAGAAATTTCCTTCTGTGCATTCTCAACATAACATTTCAAGAATGGTTTTTCATTTATCTGCTATATTTAAATTCATATTCTGGCGGCTGCACGGCGAGGAAATATGTCTTCGTTTTGCTGCCTTTATATGCAGGCCCAGACTGAGAGTGATCGCTTTAGCCACAAAGGTGCTCTTATATGAGCAGTGTTTCGAACTAATATGGGGTGACAGTGACTGTCGATGATAACTGCCAAGTGTTAACACATAACTGACGACATTAATGTCTGATAAACGTTAAGAAAAACTGCCCGTGTAGATGCACTTGAAGCCCCTGTTTTCTGCAAGGTCATGGTTTAAAGGAATCCTGGCCGGGGCGACTACCCCTGCACGGAAGATTGTGAAATGGGACTGAACGGTAAGGCAAATCAAAGTATAAACACCACAGGATACGTCTTGCGTGCTACGTTCATTTACATCAAACATAAATATACATTTTGCACAAAATTAAGAATATTGTTCAAAATGACCTCCTTCATAGTGTAACATTTTTTTTTAAAGTGAAGGGCCAAATTTTCCTAATATTCTTCAAATAGATTTGCTGTTGGATACTCCAATATTTACGTGGAATTAAGCGTATTGATTAATTAGTGATTCCGGGTGCTTCAACGTCCCGTAAGTGGAGTGCATGTTTTTATCGCAGGAGGTATCGGCGATCTTTCTCCGGCTGGTTGACGAAATTCCGTGCCGACCAATCCGTCGGTTACTTATTTTTTTCTTAACCGGGTATCTCCCACCAGCGGGACATTGCTATATTATGTGTAAGATTGTGTAAGGGGAGAGGATAGAACGAAGAAGAGGAAGGAAATATCGCGCGCGATCCGCAGCCCGGTTTTTTGAGTACTGGTTCGGCATTCGTCTAGTGACGATGGAAAACAATGAAAAACTACGGATCAGAGTAACCGGCCACTAGAATTATCCTCCAGACAGCGGTTGAATTTGACTAAACTTTCTAATTCGACCTAGCTCTCCAACTGTGTATCTAGTGTAGAAAATCCTGCCACCATCAGGACTCAAACCTAGGATCTTTCGGTCAGGATCAATGACCACAGTGTATTAAATAAGTGGTTTCATATGTGTGCAACATTGCCACATATCATTGATAGAATGTAACATTGATACAACTCGAAACAAACATTTTGAGTTTTGATCGTTATTTTATAGCATTTTATAATAATTATTGTTAACAAATCTCTAATGAACTCTTTTGAGAATGCCTACTCCAAATTCCACCTACAATTTATACTTGCATGTGAACTACCAGCGAAAACTTTAAATATGTTTGTCTCAAATTCATTTTCATTTAATGCGTTGTGGCAGTATTGCAATCCATTAATAATATGTTGAACGATTTGTTTGGAGGAGATTAGAGGGTCGAATGTTTCTTTTTGTTTTATTTATGAGAAATTAGCTCGACTGTAGCGAAGTAACAAGTGCCAAAGAAAACATCTGTGCTCTTCACGAAACAACGAGAATGCATTCGTCCCATCCGAACACCTGTGCAGTAGAGGCTACGCGTCAAGCATTGTAGTATGTGTCTACAGCAATTTCCAAACATCTCTATCTGTAAGAACCTAACAACTAGTCCTTTAGTCCCTCGTTCACCAATTAGATACTATAAAAAATATTTGGTGATGTAAAAGTGATGCATAAAATATTAATTTGCTCAATGACTTCTTAAACAAAATCCTTTCAAACAACGAATTTTTATTTTCTGGGTGTTTACTTCATAAATGAGATGTCCGTTGTTTACAAAAGAATTAGTCTTTTATCATAGAAAATTTAAAAAAAAAATTCGAACCTTTTTCGCTGGTTAATTACTACATAAGAGTATTTAAGAACTTGTAATACTTGCGCGAATGATGAATATTTGCACTTTTAAATATTATGCAAATACATCCGTAAATTATTCAAGCACTCATGAAAGTGTCAGAGGAAACATTAATTTAAACGACATTTTTACGCTAATAAATATGAACGCCACTCTACGCTGATAAATCGTCGGAACAAATTTACGAAAAGTAAGAAAGGATTAAATAAAAGACGTCAGATAGGAGAGGATGGCCTCATCCGCCATCCCCTCGCCTCGGACGCACCACCGGCGAAACGGCCGGGTCGGGAACGACGCGTGACGAGCGGTGGCTGCGGCCGCAGCTGTGCCGGCCCGCGCGCGCGCTCGTCAGCGGGAGTGGAAGGGGGGGGGGAGGCGCAGACGAGCGTACGCATGACGAGACGGCGCGTCGCGTAGCGTCCGTCGGATCGCGAGAGTCATCTGCAACGCTGCTGCTGCTGCTGCTGCCGCCAGCGAAGGGATCCGCAACAACAGAGAGAGAGAGAGAGTGCAGTGGCGAGGCTAGGAAAGACGGGAGGGGTGGGGGGGTGGGGAGGACGAGGGCCAAAGGTCGGCGCGGCAGTGTAAATAGCGCCGGCCGAGGCCCCGCGGCGCCGCCGCGTCTGGGCCCGTCCCAGGCCACCTAGGGCGCCACGGGATGCGGAGGGGAGTGAGGACTCCGGAGCAGCCAATGTGTCAAGTTGGGTTCACAGGGTGGTTCAAAATTACCTTCTCACACGGCAGGTGGGGCTGCTGTTTTGAAAATTGCCGTCGCTTCCTTTTAAAATTATCAAAGAAATATTACTCTTTTTTTTTTTAAAAAAATAGGGTCACATACATATTAAACTTTGCTTGTTGACGGGATGTATTGTCCAAATTAATGTGCCGAAATTTTGTTTCCGCACGATAATGTGTTTGGCGGCGATGGTGTAACGGTTAGCGTACTGGACTGTTGTACCCAAATTGGCGGGTTCAAAGCCGTGGATTTTTAAGGGCGAAAAAATCCTTCGTACGCCTTCCTTCGGAGGGGAAGTAAAGCCGGCTGTCCCATGTTAGATTTACTTGCATGAAAAAGATCCTCAAGCCTAAATGACGCCTCTGAGCTAGATTCAAAATCGCCTGTTTCTCGCCCAATAAATTCCTCCGTCCTCTGGTAGTTGGTGAAAGGAGCGTAGCGAAATTTGCGTGGTCAGACGGAAGAGCGGGCCTGATGGCCCGAGTCTCGCCACGTAAAATAAGGCAAATTCAATTCAAATTTAATAATTTGTGCATGTGCACGTATGACATTTAAAACGTGAAATGCACGACAATGTAGACACAATTATGAAAACGGGAGTGTCGCGAAGTCACAACGCTTAACTCATCATTTTCGCCGTTTCCCCGGGTCCGTCGGTTTGGTACGGCCTATTGCAACGCCGATCTGCCGGCTTCAGGACGAGAGTACTGCATGTTTTGTAATCAGGGCGAACACTGAATGAAAAAGTAATGGGATACGAAAAGAAAACGGTTTCAATGAAGTTATTCATTTCAAATAAACAATTGTACATTTCACGAAATATAAATATAACATTGACAGAAGTTAACAACGATTTCTGGTCTTTTTATTCAGTCAAATGTCACATGTAATATCCGTATAAATGAATTGACCCCAGAATAAGTCCATTATGCAACGCTTTCGAAATTTTTCGAAATTCAGTCAGCCTTCATTCTGTTCGTTGAGTATAGTTCACGAATGCTCACTCGTATGTGAGACATGGCTTAATATTCTGGGAAAACGCCCTACAGCTCCATATTCGTAGATTACAAAATATATTGTACGAACAATAAGCAAATCATAGTCATTGTGGTTCTTGTAAGCATCTATTTATTAAGCTAGGAATTGTACCATTACCTTGACTATTAATTTACGTATCAGTTTTTTTCTCAAAATGAGAGTCCATAACTATAACACCTGACGTGGTAACAATAATTATCAGGTTTCAGTATCGACAGCAATCCCTACATACAATTCATGTTGATTATTTTAAAACACACTGCCAGATCTCATTAAATGATTAACATTGATACACAAGTACAAGTGCAAAGTAAAATCTTTTCTGCGGGGAAAGTTGGTTTTGTACAATTAGAGACTGCACTGAATATCAAAAATGAAAATAAGAAAGATTATAACAATGATACTTAATGTGTTAGTTATCATTACCAATTATAAAATACTAAATACGCCAGTAACGAGTATTGCATCTCAGCTTCTGGGACAATGACCTTCATCTCGATCAGGTTATTTGTTCAGTTTCCTCGATTCTTTGAGCAAATGCTGAGATGACTCTTGTTTTGCTTCTGGACATAAATGTAGTTTCACTATCTGGGCTCGTTTTCTTGAGCTTTGTGGGGGATGAAGCTAGTCAAACATTCGGTCTCCATGTCCTCGCGGTAGTAAGTAGATTCTGTGACGAAGGACATGGTAATGGATAGTAGCCAAAATCTTTCCCTGATTTGCCATTGCAAATAGTTTTATTACACGGGAGAGAATCGTTTCATACCAATTCTGAGGAGAAACTCTCATTACGACCTACTAATTCATATTTCAACTTAATACGAATGTGAGTTATGGCAGAGATCTATGAGCTGAAGAAACCATGCACAGAATGCACTTCTCTCCATAGTGCGTCACACAAGTTTTAACTGTCTTTGTCGTTAAATAAATAAATGCTGGAGTTCAATCTCCTTGCAGAAGTTCCAAGGCAATTTTCAATTTCCTCTGCAAAACATTATCACTGAATGTGAAGAAGGGGTAATGATTGCAATACATATGGTCATAATTGAATGTTCACAGTATGATCGAAATATTGAAATTTCTGTGTTCACACAGTTTCTTATCAAGATAAAGTACAATAGTTTATCATCTGAGTAACGAAATATATACTTAACGCAATATAGGAAACAAAACCAACTCTCATTGGTCATTTAATAAAGTGAAAATAATGGAAAGAAATATAACCCAGAAAGAAACATTTTGCAAAAAATTTAGTCTTTGGTGATGATCCACTGAAATAAAATAGGTAACATGGAGTTATCAAAATTTCAGCTTTTGGCATTAGGTATAAGGCAAATATAAATAAGTATCAGTAAAGTTTTTACATCAAATCATTGGACTACATTAACGGGTTGTAAATTAGCAATCTTTTGCTAAATAAAATATATTAATAAAATACATTATATGAAAAACAAAGGTTTGAGACTTGAAATCAGGTGGTTGTGATAAAGACAAATTTACCTTTGGGATTTTTAACTCTAAAAATTCTGTTTGGGCTAGAGGAATTGTTATTATATCTAATTTACTTCTACCTTATTACTGACATTCTACGATATATTCTAAGAGAAAGAAGATCATATAAATATTTCCATTCTCTAAATTGAGATAAGTTTATTTTAAAATTTAATTGATCTCAATATATCTACGAAATTTCCTGTTTTTTTTTCTTTTACGTTGAGACAGAAAAGTGAAAGTAGGCGAGGAGATATTCTAGATGATGTTGGCTCGAAGAAACAAGACATTTGTCAGACTCCAGTCTTCTTTATTTTGAAACTAATCCTCCTTGAAAGATAATATTTTTTGCTTCCGGAAAAAAAATCGTCTCGGTAGGCTAGATAGATGGAGAATATTTCATTCATTCGGAATGTAGGAAAATATGTCAGATTGAAAAAAATTGTACATTAGATCTGTACATACAGTTCTTACTATCTAAAAGATTTTCTTTCTGTAACCCAATTAATATTGTACAGTACTTTTCGATTTCCTTCAGAGATAGTAGCACATATTAGACGACTATAACAGCAAAAATGCGGTTGAACAAAACCATACAAAATGCTTTTCCAAAAACTAGCACGTACTCTGCTTAAGGACAACACATAAAATACTCTTGTTTAACACCGCATACATTTTAACATAAACAGACTTCAAGAATTCTGGTGTAACATATTTAAATAGCACACCTGTTCTTTACATACCAAATATATTATTAAAAAATTTACTTTTTCATAACACAACACGAAAAATCAAATATTTAATGACGCACGGTCTCTTTACGGGAGCCTTCTTCGGTACTATGTCAGTTGTATTGTAAGCAGTGACGCAATGAATGGGAGAATGCAATCGGTACGCGTAGTATGAGAATAAGCGAAATGGCACATTCAAATGTTTGCTTTTCAAAATCGTAACTCTTATATTCGTTTTCCGTGTAGATGTTTTCCAAGTTCCTGGGTATCTAACGATACCTCAGACATCTCTCACACGGCTGGATGCTTCGTAATGTTCTTTCAATTTGCACGCGCAGTGTAAAAAATTAATATAGACATTAACCATACGTACTAGCACTTTAATTTCAATTTATTGTTGTTGCTTTTGTTTTCATACCTACAGTTACAACTGTTTAGAACCAGGTGGTTAGGACATGTCTGTGTTGCATTTTTTTGCAATCTTCTATCCACTTCCATGGCTCACTATACTACAGTCGTAATGGGTCTATGATGTTCCCACGATTCTTTTGAAAGTGGGAAGATATCGTTGCATTATTTACCTTTAATAAAGTCAGTAAACAGTGCTAATTTGAAAAGGACGCAGAGTGGACCTCAGAATCACCCTGAATGGGGTACAACTGGATAAAAATCCCGGAACCGAGGATTCCCATTAGATTTCACGGAATTATTGGATTTTCTAATGACTAATGAATATGAAAAGATAAAAATTCACAAAATCCTGCTTAAAACCCATGTAAAGCAGGTTCATATTTTGAATGAATTATTAGTTGACGTTCACTACATTGAAAAAAGTGTAAAATTTACTTATTTTGAGTTCCCTTCTCGTAATTAATATGTATTGATAAACTGTGTGATTGATCTGTATCTGTATAACGATTGCTTTAATGGTGATTTACAAATAAACAAATAAGTAACAGGTATTTGTTCTAAAATATGGATCGGATAGAGCGCGTGTCGCTTTTCCACTGGCCGTGACCCAAAGCAATTACAGGTTTGCATGGATCGCGCTCCGGATTAATTCTGTTACAATATAGTTTAGAATAGAAAGTTATTAAGTTAGGTTTCTTTCCTTCTCTTGTTATTATTTTCTATGTAAATTAAAAAACAACAACAATGTTTTCAGTAAACTAAAATAACTCGCAATGTTGCCAGATTAAATTAAAAACCCGTCATTTAATCACATTTCGTGGTAAGGGTGAATTACAGTTTCAGTCTTGTACAAGGAATTCAATCTATACAAAAAGTTGAAACCTCTACTTCGTTAGTGTGGCATGATCATTAATCAAAACGCTTGTTACAACATTCCAACTGTTCCGATATCACATTTCAAGACTTGATTTTTGGTTTTCAGAAGAACGTTTTGACGTTATTGGGTACATTTATTTTCACATTTTCTTGATGTTCTGCCATGCAGAAGTAGTTAATGTTTCATGATGTTGTGCCATGAGCGATTGTCCAGCATCATACATCACTATACACTCTATACGTTGCCACACCCACAACACACATATTTTTATTAACTATTAAATCTTTACCTAGCAAAGATTTATCAAAAAAACATTTTTACCAAATGTCAAAAATTATCGATTGGTTGAATGACGATTCCAGAATCGACAACAGCTGAGGTCATTAGAGCGGTAGATGTAATGCATGTTTTTACCGCGGCAGGTAGCGGTGATCTTCCCCCGCTGAATGGCAAGATCCGTCGCCGAGCTACATGTCGGGATGAGGGGTTTTCCCCAACCAGGTACCTCCCATAAGCGAGCAACCGCCCCAACTGGGGCAAACTCTAAGCTCTCGACATGTGTGATAATGTAGTGCATGTACGTGTAGGCGTGAGTAACGAGTGACGCTAGAACACAAGGAAAAGGAAGGAAAGATCGCGCGCGCGCGTTTCGTGGCCCGTTTGTTGGGTACTACTCCAGCATTCGCCTGGTGTTGATCGGACAAATCACGGTCAAATACCGATCAGAGCAGCCAGTTGCTATAATTCTCCTGTAGAGAGCGGCTGAATCCGACCTAGCCTTCAAGCTTATGTTGAAATGAGCTGCCACCGTCGGGATTGCAACCCTAGAACTTCCCGGTCAGAGGCACTACAGTGACATCAGTTGAAACTCTGACACCTAAGGTACATCTAAAGTGCTCCAAAACAGTCGATCCGATACGATTTTGGACACACATGAACACGGCGCGTATCAGTGTGAATGGAGGCGGGCACGAGCTGACCCGCAGAGAGTCGAACAACGACAGAGGGGCGGGCGCGCGGCGGCGGTGGCGGAGGCGGCGGGGGCAGCGAGGCGTCACCGGCCCATGTGCGCATCACATGGCTCGCGTCCCTCCCCTCTCCAGAGAGAGATTCCCCTTTAGTATCTTACAAGTAGGCTTCCCAACACTTTTCATAACAGGCTGACTTAGACGTTTCACAAAGTTCATAGCCACTTTTTCTTTCTCCTCAATCAACAACGTCCCGAAAGGAAGCGGAAATGTGGGAATTTTGGCCTACAAATAGTCCAACTTACAAGGTAGTTGTTTTTTTTCAACATGAATACAAGAATACACACTCGTAAAACTCCTATGTTAAATAAAGGAGATACTTATTTGTAGCAATTTTGGCCTTTACGCCTATTATACTACTGTAAAATTGAAGATAAAATATTGTAACGTGTAAACGTTTGATGTTCTGTCAAGAACATAAATGAATTTTCTGTCATTAATAGGAAAGAACAGGTTTTTGTTCAATGATGACTCATCTGAGAGTGATAATTCCATCGACAATTTCAATCGTCGATGCCGCAACTCTCACTTTCAGAATGCAACATTCGCATTCTCACAAAACTCGTTTCTGACTTCCCTTGCTTGAACGTCGGGAGTCGTTAGTTCAAATGCAATCTTTAACATTTCGTATGATAAAGAAAGCTAAATTTTCATTTTCATATCAAAAATAGTTTTCCTATAGTTTCACTATAAATGGTACGTTGTAAAATTGTGAGAAGTGATCCCACTTTTACTTTGTTGCTTGCAAAGACTTTATCCGCGAAAACTTAATAAAATTAAAAATATTAATCTATAAATAGTGAGCAATTGGTGAATTGAAATAGCATTAAACAAGCGTACTGAGAGGTTTGCACTCACGTCAATCTATGATGTGTAGTGCCGTAAAACATTTACTCACGCAATTTAACGCAAACTAGAGCACATAATATTGTTTTTCTCGCGGCTTCCGATGTGTTCGAAACGTTATTTAATCAACTTCTCCTTGTGTCTTTTTCTGCACTGAACTTCGTCGGTCTTGTGTTGCGAATTAGGAGGGGCGTCATTTATGCTCGAACTAATCACATACTTTTTTATCTCTTCGGAATTATTTCTTGAACGAGAAAAAAGAGATTGTAGTGAACAACCGCTTTGACGCATTGGAACTTAATCCTTGGCTAAACCACTTTTACGTTGATAATGGAAGATGCATGTTATTGTGCATAACGAAAAAAAACAGATAATTTTTTCAAAAAAAATATTCCAGCGACAGTACTTTATGAAATCACATATGAAAAGGTCTGAAGATTAGTTAAATGTTAAGCAGAACAAAACTAATAGCAAGCACCCTCGCCCTACCAAACTCTCAGTTTTCCCACTCTCCCTCAAATATTTCCATTTGCCGGTACTTTTACTAGGCTGTCCGGGGGTGACGCCGCGTCCATGGCGAAGGTGCCGACGTTTCGGTCACCATTCTGGCGAACCTTTTTCGCTTTCAGGCATTACGCCCTGAGGCAAGGTCGCAGAATGGCGACCGAAACGTCGGCACTTCGCCATGGACGCGGCGTCACCGGACAGCCAGTAAATACTGACTCCGGGCCGCGGAAGCCTACGCTCCTTCCATTGCCGGCTCGCATGCAGCCACGGGCGGATTCATGATGGTCTACGACGAGACCCATTCTATAAAACATTTATTCCTCGTTCAAAACTGGCATTAAAACTAATTCGTTTTAAAACATTACGCCGGTGGGTTGCACAAATTAAATGAAGTCAATGTACTTTCTGCAACTTTTCCGAGGTGGATTTCTTTTGGAAGGGCGCCGCCATAGAGCCCTTAAGCAGTAGTGCTACTGCACTGTGAAATAGTTTACAAATATAATATACATATTTAATATACTTGAAGTTTAGAATCAAACGTTGAACTGTGGATAATCTTGAAAAAACCAGATATTCATCGTTATAGCAACAAACGAATTGTAAAACGATCTACACGGAAATAAAGTAGGAAGTCGGCGAGGGAGGATAACTGGTGGAGAAATATTATCGGGTTTGGGTGATAGCTCTCAAGCACGTGGAGACCGATAATCATAGGACAAAATCACGCCAATACGAGTGTATCATATGTTGATATATGTAAGAAGAGATACATTTAATGGATAATGCGAATAAATTTAAATTCACTACGCCTATTTTCGAATGATAAGCGGGAATTCGTGCAATATTTTTGTTAATAAGACTACTGTGGTTTCAGGGTCACAAAATCATTGATTTGTTTCATGCGAGTTTTCTTCTTCGTTCAAATATGAATAATTTATGGTATAGCAGTCGCTAAAAACAAAAAACAAATTAAGATATAAAATAGTACGCATATCAAACTCAGTAATATTTCAGATGTACCAAAGTCACGCTTGCTATCTTCACGTTTGTCAACGCGTCATTCATGCGTTTAGTTATCAAGTATATGGGATGGTTGAGACAAATATAGAATGATTCAGAGGAAGCAAAACCTAAAATGTAAATAACGTAAAGAGAAATGTTTCTTAACAAAATATTAAGAAGTGACGAAGGTAAATTTACAGGCAAAATTAAGAAAAAAAGAACACCTTACAGCTCAATGTAAGGTAATAGTCTATATCCAATGCATTTCATTGCTAAATATCATCAGGGCTCGCTTTACCCCTATCATTATGATCCAATCTTCCGTAGCTTCAGGAGACCCATTCAGCTACAGAAGAAAAGTCAGATTCGTCCGAGGTTTTAGCCACTTATTTTTTTTCCATCTCAATACTCGACAGCTACTAAACAGTGTTTTTACATGACTTCACAGCTACATTTTAGGTTCCACAGAAACGGAAGGGGCGGGGCGCAACATTGTGGAAAGCGAAGACAATTAGAATTGTATCTCTCCTGAACCCACTTCACTTGCTGGAGAAAGAATGAATGAAATGTGTTCGCTTAAACAGTGTCCGGAGCGCGAACCCCGCGTCAGAACTACTTATGAAGTCCGGGAGGCGTTTCTGGGCTGACTTACGTGCCATTTCCCAGCTGATTAGTTGTGCCGACATTAGAGGCTGATGGAGTGAAGCGTGCGACAAGGAGAGAAAAAGGAAGGCACCAGAGGGATTCGAAGGCGCGACAGTAACAAGGATCCAACCTGACAGATCAACTCGGAGGAGAGGGGGTGGCGGAGCGGCCTGCAATGACGATGGCGGAGCGTCGACGTTGGGCACACGTCGGACGCCGTAAGCATTTATAGGGGAGCGAATATTTTTTCTTATAACAGTTTTTTTCCCTATTTTGGTTTCTCCCCAGATTCTCTCCTTTTTTGGCCGGAAAGCTGTAAACCGCAGTGCGTTGGAGAATGTTAAATAAAAAAAAAGTTAGCCCAAGAAGTACAGTCGGACCCTTCGTATACTCGAATATGACGGTTCCTTGGATAATGATTCGATGCAAATAAATGGATATATAGAAATCTATATCAAAATGTTTGAATGCTTTAAAACAACTTTCGGAAAACTTGATATAAATAGAAAATTCCAAAGCTATAATATTAACAAATGTTTAATCATTTGTAGCACATATTTAAGAATAGCAACTTGAAATTTAGTATTGCTTACATACCCTAACCAAATCTTGAATTTTGAATTTTATTATTCTGTTCTAGGAATACTAATACTTCGTGTTCAAATACGAGTGGCACTCGTTTCAAAGAACTACTGTCAGCACGTTGTTAGTAGATGTCTCGACCGTGGGACAGCGCCATAGAAGAACTTTTTCCATAACTTCATCTGGAAGCATTTTTCTCCCAATCGAAATACCCAGACGAATTGTTAAACATAATTTCACGTATAACAGGAATTTTTATTTCATGGAAAATAACTAGTCACAATTCAGAAAATGAAGTTCGACATGCAGAATATTTTTCAATGTATCAGAAATGTTTTTTGAAAGGTTAAAAACGCAATTTCAAGGATAAAAAAATAATCGATTTAGTAGAGAATTTCTCGATGTTAAGTTTGATATTCGAGGTCCTACTGTATACGAAATAGACAATGAAACATCCGAGCTACTCAGATTCCTGTGTCTACTAGCTGGAATCATAAATATAAATGTGTCCTAATGGTATTGTAGTGGGACTCGAAATTGGATCACTGAAAAATTTTCATTATCATATCTTTATATTTATGTGCAGATAAAGAATAAATGATAATTGATATTACTTTTTTTTACCCTAGAGAGAATGAAGGAGTCATACGTCACTAATCAGCTGGCGGTAATAGATATCTATCTTCTGTAAGTATCATATTTAAAGTTGTACCAATATACATAATATATTAGTTAGAAAGTATCCCTGTTCTAAATGATAGGTATTTCGAAAAATGATTAATTTTAGAATTAATCAATTAAGGAGAGTCCACTAAAATTAACAGATAAACTTTATATTGCGCAAATTTAGTTATAATTTATCTCGTAATATCACAAACATAACTAATTCTCAATTAATTCATACATTATCTTTCTCTGACCGTCTTTGCAAAAGAGAAGTTCCTCTCATCTTGAACGGCCTCCAGAAAGCCGACCGCAGGTCGAAGTAGTTGTCGTAATTACAGAGAAATGACAGTTAAGAGAGGCGCATCTCGTGCGTAAAGAATTATTTTGTTCCAAAAACTGTTTAGAGAAGGGAGTTAATGCGCCCGTACTTTTTTTAACTCCCACTTGAAACCGAAATCCCCGCCGCCGCGCGCCGTCCGTCGTCGTCGTCGACGCGGTCCGTAGGGGAAGCTAACGAATCGTTTGCCCCGGAGGCGTCGCCAGCGTGGGAACGAAAGGCGGTGGGCGGCGGGAGCGCGCGGGAGGCCAAGGCGGCAGCGGAGGTCGGGAGTGCGTGAGGAGGGGGGGAGGGGGAGGGGA
>BOPP01000058.1:1379991-1422801 GCA_017312745.1 Gryllus bimaculatus | reverse complement strand
CCCGCCGCCACCGCCTTCGTTCCCACGGCTGCGACGCTCCGGGCAACGATTCGTTACGTCCCCCTACGACCGCGTCGACGACGACGACGGCGGCGGCGGCGGGGATTTCGGGTTTCAAGGGAGTAAAAAGAGGGCGCATTAACTCCTTCTCTAACAGTTTTGGAACAATAATAATTCTTTACGCACGAGATGCGCTCTCTTTAACTGTCATTTCTCTGTAATTACGACACTACTCGACTGCGGTCGCTTTTGGAGGGTTACCAAATGAGAGACTATCTCTTTTGCAAAGAGGTCAGAGAAAGATAATGATAATTAATTTGAGAATTAGTTATGTTTGTGATATACGAGATAAAGTTATAATCTAATTTGCGCAATATTAAAGGTTTATCTGTTAATTTTAGTGGACCTCTCCTAATTTGATTAATTCTAAAAATTAATCATTTTCGAAATACGTAATCATGAACAGGGATACTTTCTAACTTATATTATGTGTATATTGTATCCTTCAAATATGATACTTTACATGAAGATAGAATATCTATTTACCGCCAGCTGATTTTGTCGTATGTCCCTCCCATTTCTCCCAGGTAAAAGAAAATTAATATCATTATCATTTATTCTTATCTGCGACATAAATATAAGATATGATAATGAAAATTTTCAGTGATCAATTTCGAAGTCCCTACAAACCATTAGGACACATTATATTTATGATTCAGTAGATAGACCACAGGAATCTGAAGTAGCCTCGGATGTTCATTGTCTATTTCGTATACAGTAGGACCTCGATATATCAAACCTCTATACATCGAAAATCTCTACAAATCGAATTATTTTTCTATACATTGAAAATTCCGTTTTTAACCTTTCAAAACGTTTCTATACATTGAAAAATATTCTGCATATCGAACTCATTTTCTGTTGTGACTATATTTTTCCATGAAATAAAAATGTCCTGTTTATACTGAAAATTATGTTCAACAATTCGTCTGGGGTTTCGATTGAGATAAAATGATCCAGATGAAATGTTTCAGTGGAAAAACAAGTGTGAACAGTATTTTGAACAGAGTGCATCGTATTTGAAACACGTAATTATATTCCTAAAGAATAATAAAATTCAATTGAATGATTTGGTTAGGTATGTAAGCAATACTAATTTCAAGTTGCTATTCTTAAATATGTCGTACAAATGATTAAACATTTGTTAATTATTTATAGTTGAATTTTCTATTTTATCCAAGTTTTCCGAAAGTGTTTAAAAGCATTTACAAACATTTTGAATTATTATTTCTATATATCCATTGTTATTTGCATCGAATATTATCCAAGGAACCTTCATATTCGATATACGGAGGTCCGACTGTACTTCTTTGGCACTTTTTTTATAACATTCTCAACGCACTGCGTTTACAGCTTTCCGGCAAAAAACGGAGAATCTGGGAAGAAACAAAAAGAGGAAAAACTGTTAATAAAAAGACAAAAATTCGCTCGCGTCGGCGCGTGTGCGTCGACCTCCGCAATCGTCATTGCAGCCGCTCCCCCACCCCCTCTCCCCACGCGTCCTTCTGTCGCCGCCTCGAATCCCTCTTGCCTTCCTTTTCTCCTTGTCGCACGCGTCCTCCATCAGCCTCGGCACTAACGGCGGAGACTTAAGAACCCAGAACGCCTCCCGGACTTCAAAGGTCTGACGCGGGTTCGCGCTCGTCACTGTTAAGCGACACATTTCATTCATTCTTTCTCCGCAGTGAGTGGTCGAAGATACAATCCTAATTGTCTTCGCTTTTCATCAATGTCTGCGCCCCGCCCCTTCGTTTCTGTGGAAGTGGTAACAAACACTGTTAGCTGTCAGTATTGAGATGGAAAAAAAAATTAAGTGGCTAAAACCTCGGACGAATCTGACTTTTCTTCTGTAGCTGATGGGTCTCCTGACAGCTACGGAAGATTGGATCGATAATGATAGGGGTAAAGCTAGCCCTGATGATATTTAGTCAATGAAAATGATTGGATATAGAACTTTTTACCTTACATTGAGCTGTAAGGTGTTTCTTTTTTCTTAATTTTGCGTAAATTACCTTCGTCACTTCTTAAATATTTTGTTTAAGAAACATTTCTACTACGTTATTTACATTTTAGGTTTTTGCTTCCTCTGAATCATCTATAGTTTGTCTCACCATCCCATATACTTGATAACTAAACGAATGAATGACGGTGACAAACGTGAAGATAGCAAGCGTGACTTTGGTACATTCTGAAATATACTGAGTTTGATAATGGTACTATTTTATATCTTAATTTTGTTTTTTGTTTTTTAGCGACTGTATACTATAAAATTATTCATATTTGAACGAAGAAACTCGCATTGAAACAAATAAATATTTTGTGACTCCTGAAACCACAGTAGACTTATACGAAAATATTGAACGAATATCCGCAATCATTCGAAAATAGGCGTAGTGAATTAAAATTTATTCGCATTATCCCATTAATGTATCTCATCTTACATATATCACATATGATACACTTGCTATTGACGAGATTGTTGTTTCTAGTATCGGTCTTCACGTGCTTGAGACGCTATCACCAAACCCGCTAACATTCCACACCAGTCATCCTCCCTCCCCCATCTTCCGACTTTATTTCCTGTACATCGGTTTTAAAATTCTTTGTTGTTGTTTTGTTTGTACAATTTTATAATAATCTGATTTTCTCAAGGTTATCACAGTTCAACATTTGATTTCTAAACATTCAAGTATATTAAATATGTATATTATATTTGTAAACTATTTCACAGTGCAGTAGCACTACTGCTTAAGGGCTCTATGGCGGCGCCCTTCCAAAAGAAATCCACCTCGGAAAAGTTGCAGAAAGTACATTGACTTCATTTAATTTGTGCAACCCACCGGCGTAATGTTTTAAAACGAATTAGTTTTAATGCCAGTTTTGAACGAGGAATAAATGTTTTATAGAATGGGTCTCGTCGTAGACCATCATGAATCCGCCCGTGGCTGCATGCGAGCCGGCAATGGAAGGAGCGTAGGCTTCCGCGGCCCGGAGTCAGTATTTACTGGCTGTCCGGTGACGCCGCGTCCATGGCGAAGTGCCGACGTTTCGGTCGCCATTCTGCGACCTTGCCTCAGGGCGTAATGCCTGAAAGCGAAAAAGGTTCGCCAGAATGGTGACCGAAACGTCGGCACCTTCGCCATGGACGCGGCGTCACCCCCGGACAGCCTAGTAAAAGTACCGGCAAATGGAAATATTTGAGGGAGAGTGGGAAAACTGAGAGTTTGGTAGGGCGAGGGTGCTTGCTATTAGTTTTGTTCTGCTTAACATTTAACTAATCTTCAGACCTTTTCATATGTGATTTCATAAAGTACTGTCGCTGGAATATTTTTTTTGAAAAAATTATCTGTTTTTTTTCGTTATGCACAATAACATGCATCTTCCATTATCAACGTAAAAGTGGTTTAGCCAAGGATTAAGTTCCAATGCGTCAAAGCGGTTGTTCACTACAATCTCTTTTTTCTCGTTCAAGAAATAATTCCGAAGAGATAAAAAAGTATGTGATTAGTTCGAGCATAAATGACGCCCCTCCTAATTCGCAACACAAGACCGACGAAGTTCAGTGCAGAAAAAGACACAAGAAGTGATTAATTAAACGTTGTTCTAACACATCGGAAGCCGGAGAAAAACAATATTATGTGCTCTGTTGCGTAATTTTCGTGAGTAAATGTTGTTCTGCACTAACATCATGAGATGACGTGAGTGCAAAACCTCTCAGTACCGCTTTTTAATGCTATTTCAAATTCACCATTGCTCACGTATTTATAGTTAATATTTTTAATGTTATTAAGTTTTTCGCGATAAAGTCTTTGCAAGCAACAAATTGAACGTGGGATCACTTTCACAATTTACAACGTACGATTTATAGTGAAACTATTAGGAAAACTATTTTTGATATGAAAATGAAAATTTAGCTTCTTTATCATACGAAATGTAAAGATGCATTTGAACTAACGACTCCCGACGTTCAAGCAGAGGGAAGTCAGAAAACCGAGTTTTGTGAGAATGCGAATGTGCATTCTGAAAGTGAGAGTTGCGCATCGACGAGGTGAAATTGTCGAATGAATTATCACTCTCAGATAGTCATCATTGAACAAAACCTGTTCTTTCCTATTAATGGACACGAAAATCATTTATTTCTGACAAGAACATCAAACGTTTACACGATTACAATATTTTATCTTCATATTTTACACGTAGTATAATAGCGTAAAGGCAAAATTGTACAAATAAGTATCTCCTTTATTTAACATAGAGTTTACGAGTGTGTATTCTTGTATTCATGTTGAAAAACAACTACCTTGTAAGTGACTATTTGTAGCCAACTTCCCACATTCACGCTTCCTTCGGAGTTGTTGTTGAGGAGAAGAAAAAGTGGCTATGAACTTTGTGAACGTCTAGTCAGCTGTGAAAAAGTGTTTTGGGAAGCCTACTTGTAAAGATACTAAAGGGGAGGCAGAAACCGGCGATATATTAGCGGTACAAGTGAGTAGGGTGAATAAAACCATGTTCCAACCTCATTGAGGTTTGTGTTTATTTCTCGTAGTTTCTGAGCCTGCTCTTTGAATAGGATCCAACAGTTTTCTTAGGGAAACTCGACCGTTTTCAACGACCATAATTCCGTTCTCCATCGTCCTATGATGATGAAACTTGGCACATCCCCATACATTTTTGAAAGGTATCCAAATATGATTTTCTGTCAAAAAAGATACAGTGCACCTAAAATAACTTGAAGAGCCGGACAAGTATTGAGTGTTCATTTAAGAAACTTTCATTGGATATAGAGAGAGAGATGAGACACTGTCCGTGTTTTTTCTTGTATGCAAACGGCCGTGAGATATCGAAAGATATTAGTGACTGTCGAACTAAAATATTGATATTTATTGCTCTGTTTTTGCATGTACTTTATGCTTTAATAATGTATTTAAAAGATATTCCTGAACCCTCTACACAGCTATTTTGTAATAATATCAACCTTAATAAAATGTATAAAATATATTGAAGTATTTGCAAGATATGGACAAAGATATTATAAATCTTATTTTTCTGAATTATTTGTTTATTCTGTCATTATTTAATACATTATTGTATATTCCATTAATATAATTAACAAAGAATATGTCAATGTTATTTACAATAAGTATAAAAAGTGAGAGAATATTCTGTATCATGCGGGTAGCCATCTGCAAAATTTTTAGTTGATAAGTGTATCTAATGCAAGGATCTAATTTCACCATCACCTAAGAAACAAACGTAGCACAGTGAAATTTTATTTTCCCCCGTACACTCGACTGAAAAGTGTGTTCTTTATGAAATATAATTCTGGGGATCGTTCTTCAGAATAAATAGCGCAGAATAAAAATATGATCATAAAATTGACAATATATTATTTGAAAGAGAATATCTCAGATATTCTTTCACATTTTCGATTGCATTTTCTACTCAGCAGTGTCAAACTCATAAAACGCTGAGTGGTTCCCACCACTGACAGAGAGATTAAGTTTCACAGTTCCCCCCACGTGTTCTGTTTCGTCTCCGAAACCTCTTCGTCGAATGGAGCCCCGAGGTCCTGGAGGAAGACACACGTAAAAACTTCCTCCCTTCTCCCCCCCCTCCCCCCTCCCACCAACTGCATCCCAGCACGTTCCCGCGAGAGGCGAGTTGTGGGCGGGGAAAGACGGGCGCGGGGGCGGAGGCGAAGGCGACGATTTAGGCCTCGTTCACATGAGGCGGAACCGCCCCTGCGGTTTGACTCCGGGCGGATTCCGCAACCTCTCAATCGTTGTCGAAAGTGACGCGATGTCCGGGTAGACACGCGCACCTACTCTTAATCAAACGCCTAAACTTTATTTTACACATAGGAAAATCGTGAGGACACACTTCTGATAGTTTTCGTTAAGTATTGACCTGTCGTTCGTACATGAGGGATGTTGGTGTGTATACGTATCATATCGATACCATAATAACAATTTGATTTCTAAAGGTCCAGATAATTGTGATGAAATTATATTTTAATAATTATATTATAATAAAGACAATTTGGTGGATTGTTGGAATCATTTTAACATCTGTCATTTAGCACTACATGCGCCTTCGCTGCATACTTGTAGATGGTGCATGTCTACTTCTCTAGTGAGTAATATATATGATGTAGTATATGAAAAATGAATGCTAGTAACAAATATTTATTGAAAATGTTTATAAAATACATTTAAATCCATTTATTTTTAAATGAAGCGATATTAAATGAATCAAAATTTGAGGCATTTACTTCATCAATATTCCTTCATGAGTTTTGAATCGATGAGTTCTTGTAAGAGTGTCTAATCAAGGGAAAATAGAATCGTCAAACAATTAACTTCGACCCTGGAACCCTGCGTACATTTCAAATGGCATCTTTTATAAGAATGTTAGTGCGTTTTACCAGAAAAGTGATCAGTAGTGATGATGTCACCATTAGACTTGTCGGAAACTGAATGAATGTCAGAAATGGCGGGAAATCGTGGTAACAAAACCGGGAGTCTGATGCAAGAAATCACATTTGAATTTGGTGATTTAATTTCCTTTTTGTTCATTTAAGTTCTAAGGTATTGGGATTATTACAAAGAGTGAAGGATCAAGAGATGAATTTGAGAACAAACTGCCCATGACAGTTCGAGGAGTAATCAACGAAATCTCTAATCAGTATTGCTATTGTGGTGAGTTATCGTTGGTATTTACAATGAAATAATTATATTAGTCGTCATTGCCAACAATATTATTTATTATAATAGCAGCTTTCGATGGCTTAGCCATCATCATCAGTTTTCAGCTGAATGGATGCCATAAAATGACTACAAAATGGCCAGTCTATTTGTGGCTTCCATGCAGAGAAACCAACAATGATGACTAAGCCATCGAAAGCTTCTATTATAATAAATAATATTGTTGGCAATGACGACTCACAGTAATATTTCACTCTAATAAATACCTCATCGAATAAGCGTTAGTATTACGAACAAAATACTGATGGGCAAACTCTCTTCCCTTCATCCGACTTTTTCACATGAGGTTCGCTGCAGAGGTACTATAGTATACGAAACGGATTGAATATCGAGGTCGTTGCGTGATGATGCCAGGGAGCAGGGATAGGTGTGTTCGATGGTTTTGGTGTTGCAGATAGTGGCAGGGCTGGATAGGGTGGAAGCGTGGGAGTGAACGTAAGAGGTGACGAGTGAGGTGACAGTGGCAGGATTTTCGACACTAAGTAGATCGAATTCAGCCGCTGACTGGAGGATAATTCTAGCGGCCTGCCGCTCTGATCGGTAGTTTTCCGTGGTTCATCCGATCAACACCAGGCGAATACCGGAGCAGTTCCTGTACTAACGGGCCACGGACCGCGCGTGATCTTTCCTTCCTTTTCCTTGTCCTATCCTCATCCCTAACTTACACATTATTACACTTAAATGCACTTCACCACCACACATCGCGAGACCGGTCGGGAGCTTCGAGTGGTGGTGCCACGTTGGTGGGAGATACCTGGTTGAGGGAAAAACCGCGCTAGCCGACGGTAGGTCGGCGCCAGATCTCATCATCCAGCGGGGGACGATCACCGCCACCTCCCGAGGCAGAAACATGCACTACACTTATGTGACTAATGACCCCAACATTTAACGCAACTGGAATTACTAATCAAGCAAATAATCAATAGATCGGAGATGGGGTAAGGGCGCGAACTGCGGCTATAGTGGAAAGGGCTAGAGCTAAGGCGACGGTGGAGATGGAGGGTAGAGTGAGGGGTGAGACGCGCGACGAGGCGGGGGTGGGGGTGAGTGCTAGGACCTGCGCAGTTTCCGGGGCCGGGCGCGGGGGTGTGGGGCGGTGGCGGCGGCGGCGGCGTGGTGGGGGTAGAGGCGACAGGCCGCGGGGGTCGCGCGACGGCGTGGCGTCCGGGTGTCTGGGCCGCAGCGGGAAGTTGCAGTGGCGGGAGGAGGGGGGGCGCGGCCGTGAATTAGCGGGACGTGCCTCGGGCTGATGACACGGCGCGCTGCGGCGCCGCCTAAGTGCCCACTTTGTTCTGGAAATAGGGCGGGCGGGCGCGCTCCCGCGGGACGCCCGTTTTAGCCCGCCGCCGGCGCTCTCTGCTCCCGGCGCGGGCGGCCGCCTTTGCTGCGAGCCGCCGCCGCCGCCGCCCCGTCCCCACCCCCGCCCCCGCCGCGGGGGTGGGTGGGATGGTCGAGCACCCTCCGCAGAGGCAGCCCCTCTCAACGCGCGTCCCCAGGAGCCACTCGCTCCGTTGCCCTCCGCAGGTTACGCGTCTTGCCATGCGGTAAACTCAAGACTGTTGGCGTTCCTTGGGTGGCTTTGTCTTCTTGGGCTTGTCCCTGTAGACTCGGTTATCTGTGTGAGATGGATTGGAATTCCGGCATGAGAGGCTGAGAAATCTCAAGAATGCGAGCTCATTACCGCTCTGAGGCGGATGGTTTTGGAAAATTCTAAATGGAAAGGCAACGGAATAGTGGAAGTGAAGCCGGTGAATAGTAAATGTGACAACTCTTTCGTATGAGCCTATAAACACATACGCGATATTCGTAGGTTTGGGAAGTGGTACCAAGAAACTAAGTAGGATAATTATATTATACTACGAGCTGGTTTTCCATCGCATGGATTCATGTGGACCGAGTTTGTTGTTCCGCCTTGTCAAGTCTGGCTTTTCAACTGATCGATCATTAGAGGATTACCACTAATAGAAAATTCTTTTTGTCGAGTTACATGTCTTCCATGAGAGTGGGAATTTCGCTACACAATAAAATAATTGACATTATGCTGATATTTGGGCTAAATACTAAAGAAGCCGAGCACCAGTAGTGCAGTGCTGTGACAGAGCATACTTCAAAAAAATATTAATGCCCAAAACAAATGTTATTGTATTTGCACTTCCAATACATTATAACAATTGTATAGTTGGTAAACGTGGATTATGTTCTTCCAATTTCAAGATGAATGTATTTTTATTTCACTATCCTTGAAAACATTTTTAAAAACCAACTTTACTAAATCATTTGAATTTATTAAATTAAAATTCATCTTAATGTTCAAAGAAAACAGATAATATATGTCCTATTTTTAAACTACGTCAAAAAGTTGTCATCATTCCATTACGTTCGCAATATAATCACGCCTGCCATTTTCTATTCCAATTTTATCAGAATTATTGTTAACGCGTTTCGAGAGAAATATTGAAGCAAACATTATTAAAAAGTAACGTATCGCTGCAATTGCTCCTACGGTAGCCACGCCATGCGTTCTGCGTGGCGCGATTCTTGGCACGCAACGTCAGTAAATCAAAGGCAACTGCAGAAAGGCCATACTGTAGCATCACCTGTTTGGCTACTGTGTTCCTGTGTTCCACGAATAGTTGGCGCGGCAAAGAGGCACTGTATCAACATGAGCAACCGTACTCGACGCCCCTTATGCATTTATTCACCTTGCTTTCGTGAGTTGTGTACCTATGCTTAGGATTGTTCTGTCAGATTACTTCCCCACGAAACCATTTTACCTGTCGCTTTACATAAACACCACCGTTATTTTACTTACAGGCGATCTCTCATCGCGTAAACTGACCATTGTTAACAACACAATTTGAATTATTTTCAATGACTTACAAAGCCTTTCTTTACAATGAGTGAATTATTAAAATTACCTGACTTTGTAGGTAACATGATAACTTCCTATTTCCATGGACACGTATACTATAAAACTTGGCTTTCGAGCTTTGTTGAAAAGCTAGCATTCCCTCTAGTACTAAAAATGTATGAATTTAAATGTACATTAATGCAGAGACAATGGGAATTTATATAAACATCTTAACTCTTTTCTATTCAATTTCAAATTTGATTGTGCAATTTAGATCTTTCACTTTTAATTACTTTTTGAAGTTATGTTAATTTGCGATTATCGTACCCAGCAATAAACTATTTCTCCGATTACTACACGACCAAAAATAACTTTGAATTTTCATTTCTATTCGGTATATTCATTTTAAAAAAAAAGTCCACTCCTAAACAAGAAAAGCACTTTCAAATAGTCAATATATAATTAAGAAATTTCAAAAAATTGTGGAGGGCCCGCCCCCAGCCTGTGCGCACGCCATGCATATCAATATTGTCAAAGCAATTTTTTTCATTGCTTATCGTAAACTAGCGGTGCAGCAGAAAGACACTGACTTTCTCGTATTAGTTTAATTTTCTTATCTCTTTTGTCTGTGCGCTCTTTTCCGTTTCGCCCTACACTCATTTCGGCTTCATTGTATTGCCGTCTAAAAGTAATTTTTTCACACTTTCTCTATTTTTCGGTCTGGTAATGGTAAAACTTAAATATAAATTTAAAAATATTATAGAAGAGTAATACATGGACATACATATGAGCAAATTTTTGTTAAAAATTGTTGAGCCGTTTACGAGAAAATGTCGTTGGAGCGTTTGTGAAAATGTGCATTTTCAAGCTTATTTTCACTCAAACCTTGAGATTTTTCTCTGAGACTTCATCCAAAATAATTTGAAGCAATTGCTCTTACAAATGTAATAATGTAAAAAAATGCCAATAACGTGAATATTGACGACATTACAGATATTTTAAACATATTCGTTTGGTTCAATTTTTGAAGAAAAATAGTACATCAAAGTGACGTTTATTCCATATTATTCAGTGCATTTAGCACTATTGGCACAAAACTTTGAAGAAAAAAATTGGAGTTGTTTTCAAGAAAACCGAATTTCACTGAAAAGTAATAAGTTTCCGAGGAACTTCACAAGACATAATTTTAAGCATGTGCACTCACAAATGAAATAATGTATATAAATCACCCGCATAGTGTAATTATAACGACGTAAAATATATTTCAAAAAAATACTTGTTTCTCTTGAAAAAACATTAGAACTGAATAGGTGAAAATCTAAACGTTATAAGTGATATTTTATAAATTATGAGAAAACTTTAATTCAATATCATTGTAAAATCGTGGTGCTTTGTGGCTGCATTAAAACCACAGCATTTCAAATGTTCATTAAAACCACGAAAATTAGGCACTGAATTATAGCCCAATATAAACACTTTTTTTTAGGATGTATGAAATGTCACATACACCGTTCTGGTTTTTCACTCATTCAATTCAGCTAAATAACATCAATGCCATCTTATCCAGTGCATGAAGCAAACAGAAACCTCCCTACCTACAAGGCGTGTCGCGTGGGGGGACTCACCGTGCGCGCGGGCGCGTGCGCGTGGTAGGCGTGCACGTGCGCGTGGGCGAGCGGCGGCTGGTGCTGGTGCTGGTGCTGGTGGTGCTGGTGGTGCGCATGCGTAGAGGGCCCGCCGCCGGCCAGCAGGGCCTCCAGGGCCTCGATGTAGTCGATGGCCGCGCGCAGAATCTCCACCTTGGGCAGGCGCTGGCCCGCGTTCGCCCCGCACGTGCGCCGCTTCAGCAGCTCGAACGCCTCGTTCACCTGCGCACCCGCACGCGCCGTTAAGGCCCGTTCGCAATGCATAGCACATAGTCCTTAACATTAACATAAGAGATAGACTGAAGCATTCACAATGTCTAACATAAGCCTAAGCAAAATAAGAGTTTCTATTGGCTGTGAGACATTCTGGTTTACTATTGGTTCCGAGGTATCCACAGTGTCCATGGCCCAAATGGCGTTAGTTCGTCTATCGACTTTGCTCCACTTTCGATTCTCGATTTTGAATTAACGTACGGTGATTGGTTCATTTCTTATGTCTTACGTAAGCATAAGCACAGAAGCTTGAAGCTTTGCAAGCTTTTAAGTTAACGTCTTACGTGCATATACGAACGCACTGTGAATGAGACACATTATGGACGTAGTCCTAACTTTTATATTAACGCCTTGCTTATGTTTGTTTGCATTGTGAATGGGCCTTCAGGTCTCTTCCAGCTCGAAAAGCCCCCAGTTCCCGTCTTTGAATGACTGATGTTTCCAGGCACGTCTTGGTCTCTAGTTCCGTTAGTGTGATTAATATTTTGTCGTGGGTGGTGAATCACCGCCACCTCTCACCACTGAAAGGTGAAATACGTCACCAACTTACACATTGGATTGCGAATATTTCACCTATAGGTATCTCCCTCAGCGGAACAGCGCTCCAGCCGGGACAAGTACTAACCATCCGACTGATCTCCGGTCAAAGTGAAGTGCATATAACAGTAAGTGTGTATGTAAGGAAAGTGGCTGGGTCAAGGAAAAGGAAAGAAAGATCCTATGTGGTTCTTTTATTAGAGCACTGTTTCAATACTGTGTTGAACACGGTATTTATCGGAGAAACCCGGGAAAACTACAGAGCGGCCTGTCGCTAGAATTCTCCCTCAAAAAGCTGCAGAATTCGACCTAGCTGTTAGTTCGCCGGGATTCGAAACTTAGGACAAAGGGTCAAAATGCTGAGATAAACTCCTCCGGATCCGTACTTGAGAAAACGAGTTAAGACTACTCTTTATTCTTAGAACCCCCTTGAATCCAAATACTGCCTGCGATGGCGCGGTGATAACATCCCTTGCCTCTGCAGGATTGTAGAATTCCAATTGTAAATGTGGTGGTTTTTCGACACTAGCTACTATATAAATGGGTCTAATTCACCCAGTGTTTGGAGGAATATTTTTGCGGCAGACTGCTCTAATCGGTTGCTTTACAAGGTTTTTCCAATGAACATCAGGCGAATGTCGTGGCACTGTGCTTTAACAAATGGGTCACGCCCGTGTGGGTCTTTCCTTTATCTTCCTTGTCGCCTTCTCTTGCGTTACGCACACACTT
The DNA here is from genome assembly GCA_017312745.1 of Gryllus bimaculatus. Classification (NCBI taxonomy): domain Eukaryota; kingdom Metazoa; phylum Arthropoda; class Insecta; order Orthoptera; family Gryllidae; genus Gryllus; species Gryllus bimaculatus. The sequence goes on along the minus strand of BOPP01000058.1, from coordinate 1,409,941 downwards.
GCACTTACATGCATTACGCTTCTATTCCTCTTGGAACACCAGTTGAAATTTAGTGTTTATCCCGACTGCGAAAGTGTCATACTGAAGAAGATACATGGACGAGGAAAGCTCATAAGTCAACCTGTAGGTCGGCCCTGGATCTCAAGTTCCAGCGGGCGAAGCACAACGCCATTTCCAGGGGTTCTGTACGCACTACACTTACTGGAATAATTATTATAGTATTGGGAACCCGGAAACTAACTAATCAATCAATCAATCAATCCAATATACAAAGAGAGTTCTGGTTTGAATTATATGGTTTGATCACATATACAACCACAAGCAAAAGAAAAGTTCAACCAAATGTGAGCATAAATAAGCTACATTTATGTCCAAAAGCAAAACAAGGCGTCATCATATCATTTGCCCATAGATCAAGAAAACTGGACACGATCCTGATGGAGATGGGTTTTTGGTTTTCACATTTCATTTTTTATTCATGTATAAAGTTTTGGAAAAATTTTCTGCCCATTTTATAACACCACTTTAAACAAATATATTATCATAGGTATCAAAGTGTTCATATGTAGTCAAATTGAAGAAAATTAAACTTACCTTAAAATTATTTATTATTTGTTAGTTTATGTTCAAATGATCAAGTTATACAGTTTTTAATGTTTGAAGTTTGTTGCGAGTTCTGACCGCAAAAGCAAAATGAGGGGAGTATGCCCACGTGTCGAAACAAATTACAGGAACTGTTTCATTTGAAAGATTATTAACATACGTCGTCTCGATGCAGTAAGTGTAAGAAGAGGTTAGAAAATTGCCAATTCATAAATATCGGATATCTGCAACTTTCATGATATACAAGTTCCATTACTGTGTTGTTCAGCTGTTCTTCCCTGCACTCCGTCAGGTGTAAGTTCCTTGAACATAACTTCTCCGTGCTTCTTGCGACGTTTCACTCTTCCAAACAGTGCGTCATGCGGGTTATGTTTTCCTCAAAATATTATTTTAGCTCAATTTTTAACGTTTTATAAAATTATTAAGTGTTGTGACAGTGTGTGTTGGACAATTTGTGGCTTCAACATGTAAGTAATCTTCATTAACTTCTAATAGTTTTAATTGTTTTCTGTTATCGTCAGTATAAACATACAACGTATCGTGGATGTTATTGTTCTATCATTGGAAAGGGTGACGGGCAGTACTTGAAACGTCGTTAATTGTTATGAAGTGAAACAAACATCCAGTCACAAATATCGTCCATTATTATAACAGACATATCAAATCAAATAGTATTGCCGTTTTGGCCTTAAATCATGATGTGGGCATCATCAGGGTAAGAGGAAACGATATAATTCGCGTAATAGTAAAAATATAAGTAATGAATCATAACAATAATAATAAGACAATTAGTGTTACTTGTAGTTATTACACATCGTTTTGACTGATGTTTTCTCTTAACCAGATGATGGCTACAACATATGGTCGCAACGTTAGCAGAAATACCACATAATAATCCTTTATTTGATTTGTATGTCTGTTATAATAATGTTCAAGATTTGTTACTCATAGTACAATTTAACAGACTTTCACTTTGTCTTGATCCACTAAAATACTCTAGCTCAATACCTAAAAACTACCTTATCGAATAGTCACTTTATTGTATTTTTGGGTTACAACTTCATTTATTTCAACGTAAAATCGTAATTAGCTATTTATTTTAAAAGTAATCGTGCCTGCATTAACTTCAATGGTCGACAACATAATAAATTTTAGTTTGTTGAGTAGAAATGTATTATTTCGGTTCCGCAAATGGTATTTATTACTTTCATATTTCTGGACAAGTTTAAATTTGAAGAGAATAAATAAAATTTAATTGAATTACATTTTGTTTTTATAATAACGTACGTATGTTGATAAGGTTGATAATCTCAAATGAGTAAATAATCACTCGCCTCGTATATCTGGGGAATGTCTGCAGAGACAAATAGAAGAATCCTTTAAATTTCCAAAAATTAAAGATATCTGTTTTTATAGATGCTTATACTCTGAATATCCGGTGAACACGCTTTTTTGACGTTGCATATAGCTTTGTCATTTTGCTAAACAAGAAGCAAATATTTCTATTGTAATCTTGAAATCAATTTTCTGCAGCATAACTGCACATAACGTTTTCTAACCAGCCTGTATTACTACGTATATACGTACGTATACGAAAAAAACAAAAACAATGACCAGAGTTATTGATAGGGGAGAAATGTTTGTTCAGCGGTATACATTTAACAGATTGTCCTAGGACTTTTTAACTAGTAGTGTTAAACACCATGCATTTTCTCGCAAAATTGTTATTTCTCGCAACATGTATTATCACGCAAAATTAAGCGAAAAGTACTCAAGTTTTCGAAAAATTGTACATGCTCTTATTTCATAACCTATCTTTAAGAAACATTTCTTTAAGAGAAACAAACCCTATTTTCATAATTGTAGTTGAAGGGAAGCACCAAAACAATTTTGATTTTTTGCTATTTTCGAAAAATCTGAGATTTAACGAAAATGAAACCTCCACCTTCTCTTAACCTTCCTTCAAAATATTCAACTGTGAGAAACATATGTCTCTCCAACAAAGGAAATCTCATTTTTTTCGAAAAATGTGGCTCTTTTTAAAGAATTACTAAAATATTTTAACATTATAAGAATGTGTTTTACCAACCATGAGATACGATTTATGTGTAATAAATCAAAAATTAGTTTTACTTTTGGAGGATGACGAAGCTCTCGAAAACGTGAACATGTTTAATAGAAAAAATAATTAGAATGGAAGATGGCTTTCCACTCCTTCGCGGACTGTCATTTCCACACATTAATTTCTCCTCCGATGGCCTTCGAATATTCACCGACGAGTTATGAATTACGAATATTGTTGATGCTATTAATTTGTTGGAAGATATTCTAATTGGGGAAGTGAATCGTTTAATATTATTTAGGGATTACTATTTATTTTGTTTGTTTATTATTTAGGGGGTGAGTATACACCTCAAATTGCAGATAATTTATTCGTTCAAAACTTCGGAGAATTCATTTGATGAACGTATTTCGAGAACGTACCTGTCAACCAAGAAGATTTGTGAGCGTGCTCCCCTCCTACGGAAGACAACGCCCCTTGAAAAGTGTCTCGCCACTTAAACGCTGCGCGTTTAGATTGAATATTTTAGGCCCGGAGTCGGAAGGTTAAGAATCTTTAAAAGGGTTCCGGAAAGAGACGCAAAACTTTTCACTGTCAACATACTTGGTTTATGAGTGATACACTTTCAGGTTGTGTTTCGACGTGTAACGTATTATCGCATTTCGTATCAAGCACATTTGGTAACAGACTTTAAATTTTGTTAATTGTTTGAAATTTTAAAGATACGCTGGACATTACTTAGGCTTTAGTATTCTCAAGATGTCTGCAAAATAATATTATGTGGGATTTGTTGTAGAAATTCGTAGTTAGTGTCGAAAATCCTACTACTGTCCGGACTCTAATTCTAAGACCTCCCGGCCAGAGACATTGCAGTGTTACCCCTATGACACTCATGCCCTAAGCCACTTAAGCTGGTTGAAATCAGAAAATTCTCACAAAATTCTCATTGTGAAATCCTCCTTATGCGATTTTAATTTAATGTTTTTTTTTAGTTGAATTTTTTTTCGGTACTTTTAGAATGCAGTCCTTCAAGAATGTTTCACGTGCCACTTTTTTAGAACTGCAGATCTTACAAAGAGATTTACAGAACGTATTTGCATTCATTTTTATTTCACAACATCAGAAGCGATCGAATTTCCTTAGTCATTCAGAGAACTTGAAACTTGATTTGCAGGTATTTTTTTCTTCTTCGACGTTATTTGTTTTTGTTTAAAACCGCAAATAATATAATGCTTGTTAATGTTTATCCACAGCAAATGTAAATTTGCACAATTATCAATATTATTTTTCTACTCGATTCCAACTCTCCTTTCACAATATCAACAAAAACTAGGTTAACTGTCGTCAGTTATTCTTTCAACATTATATCGATTACCAGAGAATTTTCAAAGTATTTATTCTGTGATATGGGCCAACCCAGAGAGGCGCGAGCCGATTGAAAAATATGGACACGAAAACGTAATATCCGGGGTAATGTTTTGAAACACTTGAACTGCGAAATATAGTTTGTGACAATGAAATGTTCTTTTATAGTTCCTGATTAACACACACAACTATGAAACTGTGAGAGGCATTTAATTTTTTTTTATATGTGAAAAGTATTAAACTAGAACATATAGATGCGGGCAGGCACTGCCTACCTCGACAATCCTAAAGAGCCGCTACTGGTGAAAACATACAACAGTAAGAATAAGAGACTGACTGGATATTGAAAGTTAACAGTTTCAAATGTTCTCCAAAACATTCAAGTGGTGTTTTCCCCTATTCAATCACTTAATACAAACAACAATCCATTACTTACTGTAATAGTTATCTTTCATATCTCGAAATCAGTAATTTTTTTACACAGTGTTTAAATATGCCTTTACATTTTTAGAAGTTCGAATTTACCTAGTGGGTTGGAACCCAGATCATCTTATTTTAGAGGGAAACGACACATATCCAAAGAATTTTGGTTTAAGTTAACTCGGACTACAATGTCACAAATGTATTATGTATTTTTATATAGGCTGTAGCACACAATGAAAGTTCTTTTTTTCTTTTGTTAGGAACGGTTCAGCGAATGCGTGCTATGTAGAATATTTACAGAAATATTTCAAATAGATAATGTTCCACAAGAGTATGTATCAATCTTATTTTCACCCGAAGTCGAGTTCATTTGACGCTAAAATTTTGTACCATATTTTAAACCCGATAATACTAACCATCAGTTATATTTAGTGTCACTTTTTCATGAAGCATAAAACGTATGGTAAACAGGAGTTTTTTTGTATATTTGATATCCTAATAGAATGTACTGGAAACCCGTAGTTTGGTTCCTAAAATTTTAATTCATCGTTATGAAAAATATTTCTAAAAAATATTTCTCCAAAAACTCATTATTGATAGTGCTACTCTTAACAGCTTTCAGGTAATATTATTTAGTTGAAGTAGACCTATCGCAGTTGATAGTAAAATATAGTTATATAAAATTAAGATTATATTGTCTTTTTAAAGTTTATATTTCTCACTCAAAGAGATTTAATAAAATACTGTTTCAATAGTAGTATCGTATATTTTAGATGAAAAAAGTGACTGGCTTTCATGAAAAAGCAAGAGTAGCTCTGTATATTTTAGGAACAGACAACGAAGGGCAGTCATTATTCACTCGTACGTTGTGGTTTGTGCCTCTCACGTAAAGCCGCAGTTTCACATTGCATTTCCTATCAAAACGTAAAGTATCATTGAATTTGTTTGTACATAAACGTCTCAACATTATGTAAAATCTCTGCGCTCTGCGTAGTACTGGAGCACGTGTTACGTACGTACATATTGCTTGAATCAGCATTTTAGCAACAGCGTGACAATGGCTCGAGCTACAAGCAAGTGCTAGTACAGCTGGATCAACCCTTGCCCTGCCGCAACGTTTCGAAACAAATTGTGATTCGATGATACAAAGTCAGTGATGACACAAAATATGGATGACCTGATATTGTAATGAGGGTACGTAAATGGTCATGTGCATTGCGATTTCTCTCCTTGTTTTCGCAGAATACGTCCCATCAAATACATCGTAGATGTCATGACCCATGTCATGATGGTTTCAATGAGCAAGCAATGCCATTAGTGACGTAAAAAATAAGAAAAATTCCCATGAAACTACTTTCAATAATGTCAGAATGGTATTCTAGACTAATTTGACAGAACTCTTTTCATATAAAATTTCAAAAACCGCATACAAAGTTTTGATATTTTCGTATCAACGTGATGTGAAAAGCATTGGTGTTTTTATGTCTGTTATATCTGTGTTTTTATTGTAATGTCTGTAAATATAAAATTTGTTAACTTCGCATAAACTCCTTGAACACAGTCATGAAATAAATCATAGAGCGAAATTACTGGTTGTTTTTCTGAAGGGACTCTAGTTTTTTAAGTGCAAATTCGCTCCAAATAACAACGCCGACATGCGAAATTATATTCTACAACACAGAGTTGAACATCTCTCTAAACCTAATTTTGGCGTGCTGAATTGAAATCTGCATGCCAATTCTGCGTATCACGTACGGTTTTAGGGCATTTGAGGAGAGGGAATTCAGTGTTTTAGTAATTTGTTGCATGTAATCTCATTTCGCAATGCGTAAAATGTAGCTAAATATAGCAAAATATTGACAGAACTGAGACCGTTGTTTAAAATCGATAGTGAAATACCCAAGTTATCTCAGGAAATCTATTTTCTCCTACATGTTTTAAATAAAAGACGTGTCTATTAACGTTTTATGGTCTAGGCAAGTGTTACCTATTGTTAAACATCAATTTAATCAACCAATGCAGAGACATCTCATAGACGCTTATATCTAATTTCGATCTGTTTTATATCCTGATTAGTCTTTTTTCTTTGTTATTCAGTAAGTGGTTCTGTGGTTTCCAGAAAGCATTCAAGATGAGACGAGAAAATGTAACTTCAAGCTTTTAACACAACCAAATTGAATTTTTTTCAAGTGTCATTGTAACGATTAACATTGCCCAGGAAGTCCATACATCACTGGATAAATTCCATGGTTAAAGTTCTAGCAAGTAATTTTATTTCTAAAGCCAGCATCCTTAATTCATTGACCAATATGTAATCCGACTAAAATGCCTTCTTTTAATTTTGTTTCCGATTGCAATGATCATCTTTAACTTGAACATTGAAAAGAAGGGCCAGTTTAGTCAAAGACTTTAAGAAATTGTAATATTATTCCAAGTTTGATGTATGGAATGTGTAGAAAAAAATTGAGTGAGTCAATTAGAGGGAATTTAGTTACAATTTTTGTCTTGCATATCTTTGTCAAGAGTATTCTTTTCAACCATGCTTTAACTTTCCAGTTTATTGTTATTGCTTTAGAGACTTCTTCACATAAAAAAATTGATAATAAAGTGAATTGTCCCTGTTGTCCTATGACATATCATTTTCTGCTCCAAAGAGGCGCAAAAACTGGTAGTGTTATCTAGAAATGATATTGCTGGTCCTGGAAACGGACATATTGGTCCATGAAGTACGAATCTTATTGCTGATGACAGCCAAACGAGATTTCACCGACCCGATACTTCGGTTGTAGTTTGTTGAGACCGACTTCAGTCAGTTGACTAAGAGAAATTCACATCAAGGCGCTTCAAGGGACACCTACAAGACTCGCCTGTCAAAGATTCCCTAGAAATGCAGGCAGGGGAGTAGGCTTCAAAGAAAGCACGGATCAAAATTCGAAAGCGGAACTGTGGCCGCCTCCCAGCAAATTATCCCATACGCTAAATAACAGTTTTCGCCTTTTGCGATTGTCTGGGTTTATACCAGAGCCAACATTACCGCTGTATCTATCATCCCAGGGTTCGCGTCCCAACAGTGGCGGATTTTGGATTCTTGGTAAATGACTAGGCCGAGATAAGCCATTGCCTGGAGAAGAATTCTAACGGCCGGTTGCTGTAATTTATAGTTTTCCTTGATTTCTCAGTATCAGGCGAATGCTGGAGCAGTACCCTATCAAACAGACAAGGGACCGCGCCCTATTATTCCTTCCTCTTTCGTGCCCTATTCTCACCCCTTATTTGCACACACACTTATATACATTACAGTACCACATGTCACGGGAGATCAGTCGGGAGCTCAGAGGTTGTCGCGACTGAGGCGGTGCCTGGGAGATACCTTGAGGCGAACTCTGCCATAAGTGGACGAATAGGTCGGTGCCGGACCTAATCATCAAGCGTGGAAGAAACATGCCACCTCCCGCGATTAAAAAAATCACTACGCTTATATAAATAATTTTAAAAAAATCATTCACCACACTAGCGGGACTAACGACCGTAGCCGTGGCCGGAAACATCACACTCACTCACTCACTCACACTCACTCACTCACTCACTCAAATACTCACTCACTCAGTCACTCACTCATTCACTCACTCATTCGCTCACTCATTCACTCACTCATTCGCTCACTCATTCACTCACTCATCCACTCACTCATCCACTCACTCATTCGCTCACTCATTCACTCACTCGTTCGCTCACTCATTCACTCACTCGTTCGCTCACTCATTCATCACTCATTTTCGCTCACTCGCTACTCATTCATCATATCATCTATCTCACTCATCATTCACTCACTCATTCATCACTCAATTCATCATCATTCACTACATTCTACAGTAACTCATCCATCATTACTCAATCACTCACTCAGTCACTCACTGAATAGACGCTGCTGCGCGCCGCGGCCGTGCGTCATGGGAGCGCGGTACGTACCTTTTCGCAGGCGTCTGCGCTCGCGCAGCGTGGCGCCTTGCGCCGGTCGACGGCCACCGTCTTGCGCTTGCACGCTTGCAGGCAGCGGCGCCGGCGGCCCGCCAGCACGTGCGGCACGTGCGCCTCGCCGTCCGCCTCCGCCCCCGCCCCCGCGCCCGCGTCGTCCTCCTCCTCGTCCTCCTCGTTCTCCTCCTCCTCCGTCTCGTCCGACGCCACCGACGCCGTCGCCCTGCGCAGCACACAGGCACACGTGCACGTTCATTCACGCGCCCAGTCACAGCGGGGGGGGAGAGAAACATGTGAAATGTAAATGAAATGTGACATGAGAAATGTAAATAATGAAATTCGACGAAATATTCACTAAAAAAAACAATAACACTCTCTTGTCTTTTGTTTCTCTATGGGCAAGATTGAATCAAAATATTTCAGGCAAAGCATTCAATGGAAGTATGTAAAATATTCACTGATAAAATAAGTAAAAAAAATCTTGACTTTTGTTCCTCCATGGTCAAGATTACATCCGATTTATCATGCGAATACTCTAGATGCATTTCATGCAAAGCATTCAATGGAAGTATGGTTAGGCATGATTGTAGCACCAAAGTCTGGCTATCATAAAAAAGACAGTATTTAAAAGGAAATGGATTTCTAGACCTCAAATAATCTCTTAAAGTGTATAATGAGCTTAAGTACAGTAATGTGTCTTTATTTTGAATTTTAGTTTGTTGTGCACCGCTCCTCTTGATGAGCGTGCGATGAAAAAGTGCAATGAAACAAATGATACAATTCTGATATGGAAATTTCCCGGAATAAATATTTCTCAGAATAATTGACTTAGGTAACTGCATATTATTAGTAAAGAGACTTGTATTATTAGTAAGGGGTACATGTTAAGTTAAATGAAGAATAGTGCCAAAAGGGTGAATAAATATTTCTTATCTGATAGTGCAACTGCGAAATTACCATAAAAAATTAATTCAAAAATTTAGCAGGAAGTCAGGAGCCGGGCGGTTCTCTCCATTTGCAATTCAAAGAGGGTGAAACTGTGATGTCCTCTCATATCTGTAATCCTACCAGATCTTAAAGAAAACTTCGTTTTTGGGAAACCAAAAGGCAATGAAACAAATGATACAATTCTGATATGGAAATTTCCTGGAATTGTTTTTAGCAAAAATCTCCCACTGGTTCGGGAGTTACTGCACACAAATTTCAGGAAATTGCGAAGAAAGTGACTGCGATCAAAGACTCAACACAATGGAACATAACTTCCATTGCAATCCACACTGTAATTTCAATTGACGTTGAAAGAGTAAAATAGCAAAATTGACGCTACAGTTAGAATCGCAGAGAACCTATATAGATCGTCAGGTAGATAAAAGATTCTGACAGTTTTTTTGAAACTCCTTCCGTTTCCTCTCTTTTATACTTTCATATTGTCAATATCATTCAGTAAATGTCTCTGATCAGTAATTCATCGTCATGGTAAGAACTCAAGGACACAAACACTCTCAAATCGGGCTGACCAAGATGCAATTATGAGAGAACAATCAATAATAGCAATAAGACAAACGAACTTCTAATACAAATATTTCAAACAATATTCAGTAATATTCAATTCTAAAACTTCAAAGAATGTTTTACATAATTTTGTATCCTAAAACATTTATTTCTTAACACCTCCCAGTAATGTCAAGTTCGAATGTAGATAGTCTTCAATTACTACTGCACATTTTCTTAGTCGTTAAATATCGCACATATCGGGAGAACATATGACATTAAATATACGTAACTAAATTTCCTGATCAAGTGCATTACACGATCATCTAAGTTGTCATTAAAAATAGTAGACTTTTCTTTTTTTGATATCAGGTGATTTTTTCTCTTTTGAAAAGTAATGTAGATAATGATTTGAAGACATTAATTCTAATTCTGTGAAATGCGAGAATTAATGCATTTTATAATTGAAATCAGTTGATTGAGTAGTAAAAAGAGTAAACAGTGAACACAGAGAGTCGTTATTATCGCCACCAAGAATTAATTTAAGTGAAATTTAGACCATCCTACTTACTACAATATTAGTCGCACTGTCTACGAGCAAAGAGACTCTATCAAAGTTCATGTTTACTTCTTGCTGCTACTTTTTTCTAAAATAGAAATGTCAGGGTCAAACGTTCATTTTCTTTGAATACTGAATAAAAGATCCCTGATAGTTTATTTTATGTTTACTTGACGACAAACTTGAAAATTTGTATACGTCCTTAAATGTCTTGGATATTTAATCATTTAAAACCATGATATTTTAGGTTTGCGTTTAGAGATATATCAAGGCTCTCATTTTTAATGTCTGTTTCGTTACGTGCGAATTTAATTTGCGATCTTTGAGTACGCACAAAATAAACACAATGTTTTTCAAAGGGTACGTGTACAGTTTATTTATAAATGTAATGAATAACATTTTAACTGCTTTAAAATATTAAAAACATGATTTAAAATTATTCAAAACAAAGTATGCAATAGAATTAAAAACTAAATGAGTCATTATAAATCACATCGTAATTCGCAGACCACAATTAAATCAAGAAACCAACAATAACACGTTTGTCCCCAGGACAATTCCTTCAAGATTTACATGAGCTCAATATTTCTGTCATGTCAAGACGACGAAACTCTTGCAATTCACATTTCCTACACATTGCCTACCAAACTCCAATATAACTCGCACGTCGGTGGCGTCTTCATACCTCGCACAGAAAATCCCAGTTTGCATGCAAGTACTGTACCGCCACACACTCAGCACGCAAAGGCCTCCGCCCCCGCCACTCACCTGTGGTGCGTGGCGTTCCGCCGTGGAGGCCCACGCACACCTCCTCCTTCCTCCTCCACCCTAGCAGCGCGGGGTTAGTCGTGCATGCCCGCGCGGCGCCCGGGCCGCCCGTTCGCCGGAACCGGCACTCTCTCGCGCGCTCCGCCGCCACAGCATCGGTCTCCTCCTCCTCCCTCTCCGTTCAGCGCTCGGGGCTCCTCCGCTCTCACATGCGCGCGCGCCGCCCACCGCCGACGTCTGTCGGTCGCCCGCCCGGACCGATCGAAACCGAACCGCCGGCCGCGCATGCCGCCCCGGCCGCCGCGCGCCGGTTGGCGCGCGCGCGCCACGCCCCGCCCGCCCGCGCACGCCGTTGGCGCCTCGCGCCGCCCGGCACGCCCTCCCCTCCCCTCCCCCGGGCACCCTCCGGCGCCACCCGCAGGCTTCTTCGCGCCCTCTGAGCGCCGCGTCGCGCCGTCTTTCAGCCTTGACCTTTCAACCTCCGCACGCGCCCTAGTACGAGGCCCTTGGACCGGCATGGCGGACGGGGCGGCGCCCGGGAGCTCTGCCGTGCCTCTGCTGAGTTTCTACAGGTTAAAATTTATACACAGGATTACAAAATGTATCAGCATTATGCTCTGTACCAGTGAATACCACCTCACGTGAGCAGACTCACCCCGTGAAACCCCATGAAAGATCATTCAGATCGGTCTTTCTTCTTCCCCAATGTTGTTATTAATTAATTGTATTTACAAAACCTCTGTTTTTTTCCTATTTATTTTACTATTTTATTCTTAGTGACTAGGGCGGTTTTCTATAAATATCCTTCTTTTTCAAGAAAATAAATATTAAATTTGCGTGATGTATCTCCCTGCGCTGTGTCATTCTCGTGTTTGGGGAGGATATGCTTCCTCGCACCCTCTGCGCGCCGCGTCCCGTCGTCTTTCACCCTCGACCTTTCAAACTCCGCAGGCGCCCTCGTAGCAGGCCCTACATTGATTGGGCCTCGCTGCGGTTGTTGGGGCTGTTCTGGATTGGCTGAAGAAGTGATGTATGTATGGTCCTCCGTAGATTATTTATTCTTCCATTTTTGTAGTACACAAAATACCAATATTTTTTGGGAAATGAAATTCGTTGTTTTACTATTATCATGAATTGTATTTCGAGGAATTTAATCGTAATCACGAAAGTCGTAATTTTTTCGTTAAAACATCAACTAATCAAAGTTACAAGCATAGTAAAACTAATACGGTTAAATTAAATTTTAGATTTCTAAATAAATTTCGTAATAAAATATAAATTAACAAAATGCACTCAAAATCGTTAATTCGACGGGGTAAATTTGAGCAATCATACTGAGCATAATACAAAGGCAAAATTATATCACGGACAAAAAGAGGTTAAAGTTCTGTGAAGGGATGAAATATGACACACATTGGATTTTGCAGCAGTCGGTATTGGAAGGATGTGGATAGAATTGGTTTTAACAAAATAATTGAAGTGAAAAAATCAAGCCTTCGTCATATTTTTACATTATATTTTTAACACAAGTATTCATTTTCTAATACAAAATTAATTGATAGATATAATGTTACCACCAATTTATATTCCCAGTCACGAGTTCCCTGTTCTCAGTTCTCCATGGTCATTGCAATCTCCAGGAACCCTAACAAAAAGTATCTTCAGCGCGTTAAAATTTAGTACGATTAGTCACTCACGCATAAAAGAGGACTCGTATATTTTGTTCGTGCTGGAACATTTCCCAGAAAATTAATATTTCCCTAAGCGAGAGTTGTCATTTAGTTGTTTACTTGGCAAAATATTGACCACGTGGCTCTGGTCTGCACTGGCCACCTCCAGCGCCGCGGACGGGAGCTTCTTCACACCTTCTGCTCTCCGGGCCCCGAGGTCTTTTGGATTTGGCCTTTCGACCTCTGCAGGTGCCCTAGTGCGACCCTTGGCGGGCGTGGAAAGGACCCCTGGACCTGCAGGAATTTTGGCACCAGTCACAGTCACCCCACGAGTTCAGCTTGACACCTTTGGCTTGGCTTACGATATATGACGATAGAGGAGGATGAAGGACGTTTTTGAGTTTTCAATACGTTTTTTTAGACAAATGCGTTGCATTATATGAAAAATAATGCGAAGAAACTAAAATATTAATTGTTACAAAATGTTTTCTTAGCAATATTATATTTTGTGATAATTGTGTACACCGTACATAAATTATATATTTCATGAGAGGAGCTCTTGCTCCGGCTCCTGGTCCGTCTCCAGCGCCTGCTGCTACCCCCACGCCCTCTAACACATCCTGGCACCCTCTGCGCGCCGTGTCCCAGCGTCTTTGATCGCCTTCCAGCACCTGGATGCAATGAAGAAGTCCCCCACCACCACCACCACCCGTACAATTTAGTGAAAAAATAATAAAAGACTAATCAATTCTGGAATAGGAAATTGTTCCATTGTGATCTTATGTGACAAATTGATAGATTATTTCAATCTTTATAAAAAAAATGAATTGGTAATATAATTGTACCTCCTTGAAACTATGGACGGGGGGTAGTTTCAGGTTACTCAATCTATCGTTTTTAAAATTATCTTTTTAAAAATTATTATAATTTTTAAAAATTATTATTTTTTAAAAGTATTTATAAATGCGTGAATTCTTTCGTTGTACCTTATATAGTCGTTTTTTAAATATTTAAAAAATCTTGTTGGGAAAATTCAGTTTTTTTCCATTTACCCTTTATGGCTAGCATTTCTTCTTCTTTTATCCTCTTCGAATCGTATTTTCGTAATATGATTTGAGGTTATGTTTACATCAGAAATCTATTTGTTTTTTAATAGTATATTTAAAATTAAAAAAAAATTGTGTGAGGCATACTATGGGGAGAAGTGGCATCTGTGTACGTTTTATAAAGTACTGGGATCCCTACCCTAACCCATACATAAGTTGAATAATGAATACAGGCGGAAAAAAGCCTGAATTGGTAATAATTGATAAGAAAAAATTTCACACTGCTTTAATATTTTGTTTCGCGGGGTTATGTTTCTCAAACTCTCTTTTCTCGTACTTGCGCGCACAATTAAGGCTACTTCAGTGATGGGTCTTGAGTGAGTGGGGGCACAGATTCTGGGCGTAACACAAACACTCGCGTGTTATGCGGCAGGCGGATAAGTCGGACTCCCGACATCGATATTCCACCGCACCAAATATCCTTCAGGAAGGTAATGTAAAGATGATTGTGTTAATTCTAAGAATTTAACGTATGGTCACGTTCACATCAGCCGTCTCATTAAAAGAAATCAAGCAAATGGAGCAAATGCTTTGACATCGCCAATTTTCAATTCACTATTAAAAATTGTGTACTAATAACTTTTCTGAAAGTTGTCCCATAAAGGAAGAAAAATTTAGAAAATTTCTATTAAGGGCATGATTGGTGGTAGGAGAGAGGGGTGCAGTCTGTTAACGGGAGTATAATTTGAGTATATATATGGGTTTCTGTGTCCGTTTAAAGAAAAGTCTGTCGTTGAGAGGAGTGGTAGTATAATAGAGGCGGCCTTTTAGAGAGGTTTCACTGTATTTGTATTACGTTCTTTGCACACTTTCTTTATATTGCCGCTGCTCATTGTGGCCACTAAAGATTAGCTGTAAATGCGACCTTTTATCACAAGCTCACGTCCGTGACATCCCTTAAGTCACACGTGTCCCATGGGTAGTGCTAAACGGCAGATTCCAGCTACGACACTAGCTGGAATTCTTGTACCAGACTATCCTCCGGGTCTCCTGGCTATATCTGCTCAGGACGAGCAAAGAAAGAGGTCCGGTTAAGGACCATCTGCGTAGAAATATCGGAGGTTTTCTACGTATTTGCCAGTTCAATGTCTAAGGAATGAGTAAATTGAAAGGCTAATGCCTATCAAAACGTTCATTGGAAATTCAAGTCGATGTTATCCTTACTCAAGAATCCCATCTTAAAATTGAATAACAAGCTCGCATTCACGCTAAAAACCCTAGATATGACATTATTGGCATAAGGTATCATCACGTGTACGAACTATTAACATATGTTAGAAGTGATATTGAAACTTTTCAACTGATATCTACTATCACACTAGATAACGACCACGCGATTTGTTAAACGGGGCAACAGCGACACAGTTAAATTGGGCATTTCAGAGCATGCAGCATTTCAATCGTAAATATCTATAAGTCCTCCCTAACGTCTTGGTCTCAAGATATATTGAAAGTTTTCCCCATCCATCCATATTTGCAGGAGATTTCAATAGTCAGCGTGTTAATTGGAAATACACTTCTAATGACGCTTACGTGGAAAATCTCGTGCAGTAGGCTGAAGAAAACGATACATTTTGATGTTTGATATAAAAGACAAGGCTTCATTCACATCGGCAACCTGCAAAAGAGATTACAACCCAGTACTAACATTTGTTTCTACTAATGAAAAAGAACAATATTTTCCTGTTTCGAGAAGCGTTCTTTTCGGTTTCCCAAAGAGGCAACATCGTCCAATCATTGTTGACTTAAGAACACAAATACCAGTAGCTAGATTCTACTCATGATCTAGATTGAACTTACCTAAGGCAAACTGGGCTAACTTTACGTCGGAATTTGACAAGACACTGAGGTGGATTCCGCTTACTTAACAGCTACAAGAGATGTACTAGCCTCTCGTGATCTCTATAGCTAAGAAACAGAGAGTATATTCATGGGTAGAATAATAAGTGTAAATGTTGTCTGTTTCTGTGTCTGAAAGATAAGGACACAGAAATCACCGACGCTCTACTGCATACTACTCTTGATGCAGCTTGAAGACAGAAATGGATGAACAGAGTAGAGAACATTGACTTCAAAAAATCCAGACGTAAAACTTGGAGTCTCCTAAAAAAACGTGGCACCAGCCAAGCAATTGTCCGCAAGAAATCAGTAGTCTCTGCGAAACAGCTATTAAGACGAATACAGTCGCAGTAGAGGGACCCAACCATTCAAAAACATACGAAAACAGTAAAGAAAGAATAGGAGGCATTAAGTAAAAATTGTACAGAAGAGTCAGAATGCTCTAAGAATTTTAGTGCTGATGAAATCACAACTGCCCTTCAGGACGCGAAGGTAGGAAAATCTTCAGGGTTTGATGAAATGCATCCAGAATTCGTATTAAATAGTGGTAATCTCCCTAAACGATGGTTGGTAATTTTTTAAAAGATATTTTAAAGACAGGAAGAATTCCCACATTTTAGGAAAGCACGCATAGTTTAGGCACTAGTGAAGCTCACTTACACCAGACACACGGAGAGACGAATGGACGGACGTTTACAAAACTTCTGTATCAAGCGACTCTAAAACGTGTAATTCCGTTGAAATCTCGATATCGATTGTCCACGGCATTACATAACTTTCTCTATACCACGTATATTACTCCGTATATATTACGTATACAATAACGTAAAAGGGCGAGAAAGTAAAAATAAATTCAATAATGCAATACGATGTATGCAAATGGAAAATGACCGTACCACAACATATGAACTGAGGGTATATTCTTAAGAATTTTCAAATTGTAGTTAATAGGCAATCATTCCGTATTTGAATATCTTGTACACCATATTCAGTTTTCCTTTCTAACGTATTAATAATTTAGTTCAATCGTTAACACAATAACATTTACTCGACATCATTATTTAGCGTTTGATCCGTTTGGTTCGCCGTCTCTGGGATTCCCATGTTCCTTTTGTGTTCTTACCAGCATTATTTAGTCGATACTCTATAGTATAACAATAGAGAAAGGTTGTAATATTATTCCTCTACAGTAAAACTTCCAAGACGAGTCCACAAGACCAAGCCTACAAACTCGGTCAGTGTCAACAGCTCAAACTCAGCTATTTAACAAAATATTTAAAAAATGTTGAAGTTTTGGGCAGAATGTTTATACATCTCAAAGATTTTAAAACTACAGAAGCTTTGTGCCTTAAAATTTCATGAGATGATTCATTATCTGTTCATGTGTCGCATAATATTTTATAATCATGGTGTGTGTATTCTTGGAAAAAGAAGAACTCTGCAGCTGGGCCTGTCATGCATGACTTCCTCACACTTTTACACGAGGATCGATTACAATTTTTTAAATGAAAAATAGAAAGATCTTCTACCCATGTGTGATTATGTTTCTAACAATGAACACCGCATGTTCTATCTACAGTTGTAATTAAAAAAAATATGTTTGTGGCACTGTGCGTGAAGACATACAAGTGCGAGTATATGTAAATTAAAATTTTCTTTTTTTGTTTTCTTTATTATATTGAGGAGAACTAACATTAATTCGCTTAGAAATTCACAAAAACCGATTTAATTTTGTGAACAATGATGAGATATAATTTTTTTCATTGTGATAGCCACACAAACTATCATAATGTAGATAAACGCGTAAATAACCATAAAACGTTGTATATAGCCGTTGAATAAAAATGTATTATCTTTTATGACCGTGGATTCACTGATTTATTTTATGGAATCCCCCAAATATTTTCTTCTACTGTAAAATTGTGGTCTTGTTAGTTACATCCTTTGCCGGGAACCCCTTCAATTAAAAAAGATATTTACAATAAATAAATAAATAAATAAAATCTAACCAAAAGGTTTCGGAATTCGTGCTCTTATACTAACACTTTCATAAACAGACGATAAAAGATACTTTCCTAAACCTTCTGTTTTTAAGCAGCGTAGAACGTAGTACTGTGGTTCTTCCAAACAAATTGTAAGGAAGAGTGCTACAATTACTTCACGTAGGTCATTGGAGGCACGTAATTCACTAAGCAACTGGTGAGAAGACACTGCTGTTGGCCAGGTTCTGGACATCGAGAGATTAATTAAAAAATGATAGGCTTGTCGAGAAAATCTGAAAAACACTAGACAAATGTTGAGGTCGTGGCATTCATTCAAGAAACCTTGAGAGCGGATCCGTATTGACTTAACGGGACCATTTCTGGGTAAATTGTGTTTAGTAGTAGCAGGTATGCAATATGATTACCCATACATTGCTAAATGACCCAAACATCCGCCAGCTACAGCAGTATAGCTCAACGAAAGATTTTCGATTACTGAGGGTCTATACAATGTTGTATTCTCCGATAATTGTCCCCAGTTTATGTCTAGCCAGCTTAAGAATTTGTGAAGGCAAAATGGCATACAGCACGTGACGGCGCCATCATTCCACCCTCAATGGAATGGGGAAGGCGAGCGACTGCTCCAAAAGTCCGCAATAAAAAAGATTATCAATGCAGGAGAGCCTAGAGATGAAAATTATTTCGATCTTGGCCTCGTACAGAACGTTGCCAGAGAGTGATGGTGTAAGTCCGGCATAAAAGTTGCACGGGCATCAACCCCGCATACTTCTCTCATTGTTGCATCCTAGGAATAGGGGCACATTGAACAATAAGCCCAGGTTCACTCGGGGTGAGGAAGTAATCGGTAAATCATTTAGGGACAGCCTAAAATAGTGGCCCGCGATAATTGCACTAGGGAACAAGATTTTTACCTCTAGGAAGGTAGAGAACGCATCATACTCAATTTGATTCGTAGATTACAAATTTCGCAATAAAAACCTTATATCACGTCACAGTTATTAAATATACCATATCTTCATTCAATATCATACCGTATTTTGCTATTAATGCAAATATGTTTAAATTGCACCTGCAAAGTATGAAGAATTAATACGTATAAATTCTATTTAAAAATAAAACTTTTGATCAGTTCATCTACATCACTTTCATGAGATATCAACAAAATTAGGCTTTCTTTATTATATTTCTTTCAAAATTTAGTTTTTTTACCTTCTGGATTCGAAGATTGATATTTTTTTCTCGTGTTTGGTAGACGCGCTCAATTACGAATAGGTCTTAATGGTCCTAGTTGGTCTTAATGAATCCTTTGAAAACAAGTTTCGCGCATCATCATATTTTATACTGCGCATCAGTCATCGAAACGAATTATTTTACCATCTAACCTTACCCCATAACAGTATCCACCTCTTCGGGTGGACGGTGAGTAAGTCTGTGTCATGTAGAACTGTGCCCGCAATGCACGTGATGTTCGCGTCTGGTTTGTGTATGTCTCAAATATATTCCTACATTATAGTTCTATGTTTTCTATAAACTGAAATTCGCTAAATGATCTGATGAAATGAATCGGATCGATAAAATGCAATAATTTCATATCGAAAGTGATAATCAATTTGAAAGATTTACGTTCAAATTTCGAATAAAAGTGTATATTACAAAACTTGCGTATTATTTATTATTTGGCTGTCGTGTTTGTCACCAGGATAAACCATTGGCTGTTCAACAGTGTTCTCATCTGTACAATGAAATTGGGTTCTGAGTTTATGGAGAACTCCAATAATTTTCATTTTCTCTATCAATGTGGTGAAGAATACTAACAAAACATTTCAATGCCTGCATATTATTGCACGAATGTGCGTATTCCATTTTTAACTTGTTCTTTCCTCATAGGAAGCATGCTCGTAAAGTTTTGTAGTAATATAACCGGAGTGACAATGTGGAAATTATTATAGGATTTTGTTTATTTCAAGTCTAAATATGTTTATATCTTTTGAACCATGCGTGATAGAAACGTTTTATAATGATTATCGAAATCAGCGTGATTGTTTCCTTTGAAATTACCTACTTTAATCCTGGTGGTATGAATCTTTTTGTTTCCTAATGTTATTGGACATAAAGGTGTGCACCCAGGAGCGAGAGTTATGCAGACACTGTGCACTTTAGCTCGCGGTCTTTGGAATATGCCACAGTCAAGAGGGAAATGCCTGTAATGGACACCGAAAAAGGGTTGAGTCAGAGTGCGTATTGTTACAGTGGTCCGGAAGGCCACCAAACCGACAGCCGCAGCAGCATGCATAGTTGCCAGACCTCTATAGGAGAAAATATTGTTTTAGTTGATGAAGAGTTTGTAGACGAAGTATTGTCATACCCTTGTTCAGAAGTTGCAATTAATGGTCATAGTTTACCTTCTTTTTCCTTGCGTTTCCGAATCCTCCCGCCACCCTTTGGTCGTAACAATAATAAAGATGAGCGATCTTGAGCCTCGAATAATCCATGTCCATTTAACATGTATTTCAGAAGATGGAGTTTGTATTCATCTCATTAATCGTTGAGGGATCTCCTCGGATTCGCTCTTTTTCATTGACTATTTTCTCTTTATATTGGCTTACTACATTAGGTATTGCGAGGTTACTAATTACCCTGCTAATATTAATTGGTCATTTTTGCGGTATATGTTTATATATTTCAGCAATTTTTCATACTTTTTTCTGATTCCTTCCGTTTTCCCCTCTTCAGGGGCACCCCCCCTAATACAGTAAAGTATCTTCGTTCAATCTGCTGTCAAACCTTCGCCATATTTTCATTAATAAAACTATATGCTCTAAGTTTTCATTTCCATTTAGAATAAACTTGAATACACATTCCAGCTTTCTCTCATATTCATTTACTCCATCAGTCATCAGTAGGTTTTGGCCAACATCCTTTGTGCTCTTAATTTTCTTTTTCGTTTCTGTTTTCTACACATTTCTCTCACTTAAATATGTAAGTTCGTTTATATTGTTTTCTAGACCTCTAAGATTTCAAGTGACGCTTTTAAAGATGTTTATTTTTCCAAAGCGGTTGTTTTTTCTTTGTGTGATTTGTCAAAAACAATTATTAACTTTCGTGAGAAGCTTTGAAGTAAAAATAGTTTTACATCAAAGGGACACTGGCCCGTCACAAAACAGCCTCTTCCGCAGGACCGGGAATTTTTTTCGAGGTTTGTCCTCTTTGAGAAAGACGGCCTTCACTATGCATATAGTGCTCCCTCTGCCCTCTTTATGGAAGTCGACCACTCGTATTTAGTCATGGTACATCGCCTTCGGCATTGTCCTGCTCATCCGCCAACGCACCTCAAGTTGCGTCTCATCTAATGCAGCTCAATCAAGTGGCTCTTTTTGCTGAGACCTGACCCTCCTTCACGTTTGTGCTTGCCGCCCTGGATTCCCACTGAGAGTGGTTACCCAATCGTCCTCCAGGCTGCCCAGCGTCGCTTCGTGTAGGCAGAGTGTGAAATTGCGATGTAAGATGTAAAAGCTGTGGATTTTTACTTTTTGAAGTGCTTTATTCATGTACATTGAAGCCTGATACATATTTCTTGTTACGTAAATGTTGAATATAATGTGTTTGAGGGATTAAACTAATGAGAAAATTATGGTAATAAGAATGATGTATTGAATGATGCAATGAATAATTTTAAGTAAGTTCTTTATTGAATTACAAGAAACAGGATAAAAATGTATACTTGCTTCTAACGTAAATGTTGAATAGTATAGGTTAAATGAAACGTATAGTAATAAAAATGACTATCATTTAAAAAAAGTTCTTTATTGAATGAATTGAAACAGGAAAAGTTCCATCTTAAACCTAAAAAAGGCATCGATTACATGAGGTGTTTGTTGCTTTATTGCCATTTACAGCTTTGATTCCATAAAATACCACAATCAATAATGATAATAGTAATAATAATAATAATAATGATGATAATAATACATTTCTTTCGATAAATTTATATTTAACTACTGTAGAACAGTTTTTGCAATAGCAACCTTAGGAAATGTGTCAATTTCATACACAGGGAAACATTTTTTTTCATTTCTTTGCAGGTAAAATTAACGGGTTTTGCCTTTTTTAACTTCTTTGATGGGTCATTAGAGAACCAAATTAAATTAACAACAATGTTTTATTAAAATTTGTTCGATGACAACAACGGGGATCTGCATTATTAATATATAGACAACGGTTATTTAAGAGAAGTAGGGAACAATAAATAGACTAGGAAAATATTGTGAATTGTTTTAGTAATAAATTTATAATGGACATGTGAGGAAATTCCATGAAATTAATTAAAATCAGAAGATTACATGGAAATCAGATGTCAAGAAGTTAAATGTGTCAGACGCTGATGAGCGAGTTTCCAGTCAGAAGATAGGTGGGTAGTGAACAAAGGAGATCCACGTAGAAGTACGTACAAGAAACGACATTGAGAAGAACCGAGTGAGCGATGCGTGTTGTGGACTGCTGCACCAGAAGCTCTCGAACAGAGGGCCAGTCGGAGTGCCAGTAGGTGTATCCTAAGATTTTGGCTCGGTTGGCTCGCTTTGGCTGTGAGAAGATACGTAATAAAGATACGTAACTGTGATACGTAAATGTTTATTTTCGAAAGACGTTTTGAATAATGACGAAGTGAAAGATACAAGCTGATATGGAGCTTATGGACTTGATGATTGAAGTGTCAGCCTTGAAGATCGTGTCAATGAAATAATAATGATGTGAGGATATGTTAGTCATGGCCTGTGTGTTTTGTACATGCGCATTGTGAAACCGACGCAACAAGTTAGAGTGAATATGGTGACATCATTGCAAGTTTAGCATAAAAGGTTTGGCCGTCAACATAAACAACACGTGACGTGTGTCCTGAAACAGATGAATAGCAAAGTGGACGAAGGCAAGGAACAATTCTGCGATGAATGTGATCTGGGAAAAATGCATAAGTTGCCATTCAAAAAATCGATAAATCAACCTACGGTAACTGGTGAAAAAATTCACGTCGATATAAACTGACACATGTCGACTGAATATCTCGAAAAAGTGAGCTAATATGTGTGTTTTAAAGATGATTTTAGCAAGTATCGTCGAGTTTTCTTTTTGAAGCAGAATTTTGACATCAAAACGAATGGGCATGTTATTAAGCAACTAAGATGTGATGAAGGAAAATAATTTGACAACAAGAAGGTCTCTACATTTCTAACAAGCAGGGGCATTGCGCACTGGATTACTGCGTAATCACTGTAATTATGTATTACTGCATTTGAAGGTTTGCGGAACAGAAATGACACGTGCACACCAACAAAAACCTCCGCTCTAAGTTTGACGATAAAGCTGTTCGTGGACATCGGGTTGGCTACGTGAACGACAGGGATGGATTCAGGTTCTGGATTTCGAGTTAAAGGAAGATAGTCCTGAGCCACGATGTGACAAGCCTGAAGTTGGTTGCAAATGTACGCGTCAGTACCGTCAAGCTGGAATATTCATGTAAAAATCGCGTATCATCCGATGTTCAAAAGCCAGAAGTCAACGACGATGAAAAGGAAGAAGAATGGAATGAAACTGAAGAAGTTGAACCAGAGCCCAGCTTCAGAGGAAGTGATGTTCCAGCTGAAGAAGATGCCAAAGGGACAACAAGAAAAAACAAACGTAAATCGAAGGAACCATTGTGGATGACCAGCGGAGATTTTGCTTACATGACCAGAACGTCTATCACGGAAAACAAGAATCCATATTCCTACACTTAAGTGCTGCAATCTCCTGAAACAGAAGTGTGGTTGAAGCCATGTAAAGAAGAATGGAATTCTTTGGAGAAAAAGTATACCAGGGTGTTGATCGAACGTCCAAAAGATGAACAAGTTTTGAAGAATCGCTTGGACTTCTTACAGAAAGTATTGGACAGTGAAAATTCGCTTCAAGACTCGATTGGTCGCAAAAGGTTTCGTACAAAGTCAGGCATTGACTATGAAGAAACATCCACGGTTGCACGATATGAAACCATTCGAATCTTGTTGGCGGTGGCTGCTGCATTTGGAATGAAGCTCGCTTAATTTGATGTCAAAACCACCTAGAACGGTATGCTTGAAAACGTGTGTATGGAACAACCGACGGGTTTTGGGGACAATTCTGAACGAGTGTGTTACGTGAAGAGTGAAGTTTGTGTTACGTTAAGTGAAGTTTGTATGGCCTGAAACAAGCACCACAATGCTGAAACAAAAGATTTGGAGAAATGTATGACGAAAGCTTGATTTAAAAACAGTAGTGCTGATCCGTGTTTGTTCTTCCGTAAGGAAGATGGGAAACATGTGTATGTTGTAATTTTTACGGATGACAGTGTGGTTCTTGCAACTGAAATAAAATAACTCGAATGAATGAATAAATGAAAATGTTACAGCAGGAATGTCATAAGACAAAAGGATCTCTCAAAAACTTCTTGAGTATGAGAATGCAGCAAAATGAGGATGGATCAATAACAAGGAGGCTATATGATCAAGAATATTACACACGAAAAGTTACTACTCCAATTGGGAACAAGGGCAACAGTGGAGGAGAAAAGGACACAGCCAAGGTTTCTTATCGTGAGGCAGTGGGTTCTTTAGTGTACTAGAGATAACGCATTCAAGCGACTTGCCCATTGGGAAGCTAAGAGATAATACAGAAGTAATAAGATATATTAGATATTCATAAATAAATAAATTCCAGTTTGTAAAGGATAAAAACCTATTAGAGTACCTATGATAGTTTTGAACTGAGTTCTCACTCACCTATAAACACAATAACTTTAAACAACATTATATTCACTTCCATTTCATATTAATGATCATTAGCATCAATAGATTTATATTTAAATATGAAAATGATATCACAAATTTGTCGGCGATATAAGTCCGTGTCTGCAGCAAAGGGCACAAAATCACAATAAACTAATCAACAAACATTAAAAGACGTGAAATAACTGAGGTGAAACAAATAAAATTAAATGAATGGAAATAATAACGCAAGTTACTCGAAGCAATGTTGCAAACGATTACAATCCAGATTATTTGTTTTTTAAACGAACAATTACTCGCGTATATTGATCTTCGACCTTGAACACTTCGCTACCTTCGCTTCATTAACCACACCTCACCCTCCAGGCGAAACGAGGAGTACTTTCGATATATCGAATGCATTGTTGATTGATTGCCTTAAACCGAAATAAGGTCAACAATTGTCATTGGTCATGAAAATGTAGTTAAAAATTATGGCGGTAAGTTTTCATTCTATTGATTATAAGATTATTAGAAATTATTGTTTATCATGTAAGAATTTTAATGAACGGAAGCGATAACGATGTAGGACTTACTACCATTTATTTAAATAAAATAACACGAAATAGGGTTAAGTAGAAAGTTAATGATTGTTTCTAAACAAAAATCCTTAGTGTTTTAAATAATAGATTATTTACATATATTTAATCTATCATAAACCAATACCAATTGGAAGGGAGAAAAGGGACAACAAAATTGTGTAGATGGCAGCAAGATACCTGCTTTTGAAACCGGAAACTAAAACCAAAGGAAATGGAATAGGGGACATACTTCAAACTACATATGTATGAGATGGGGCTGCTACATATTTTAATGTTGTAGTGTCCCCAATGCTTTGTTAATGTAGGAGACTGTGATTAATTTGCGAGAGTGTTTCTGCTCCCTGAGGTATGTGCTATGCATATTTTACTTAATAATAATTAACTAGTGTAACATGTTTTGTTAGGGTATAAATATAATTTTAATTCAATCTCAAGCTTAAAAAAATCATTGCATAATAGCACCTAACGTCCTGCATTCTCTCATTTCCTGTAGCAGGTATCCAAAATTTCGTCGTCAGGCGGTGTGACAGTAGTGGAAGTGGCGAAAACATTAGGTTACAATCCGACTGTAGCCGAAGCCACGTAAGTCGGTCCGAGCATACTTGTAAAAGGCGCCGCAGCTTTGGTGCTTCGCGGTATCACCGGCGCAGCGCTACTTGCCCAGGCATGCGCAGAGCGAGCTTCGAACGAACTGCTCGTCGTTGCTTTGCTGCAAGCCAGTGTCAGACTGGGCGAGGCCACGAACGGACGGCAGTTTGATACTATGAGATAGGGAAAAAATAATGACCTGGTGAATAGAAAATAACTCAGTAAAATGTGGGAGCAAAACAATAATTAGTTGTGGAATATTAAATGTATCCATAGCGTGATTTTATAATCTATTCGTAATTATTTTGTTGCTGTTTAAAATAATTCTTTTGATGGGTACGTCATCCAATTTTGTTGAGAGCCTTAGCCTTCTTTTTAAGAAGGAACATGTTTGCCCATATATGAATAACTGATTTCTTGGTGAAAAGATAATTAATTAATTATTCTTCAAAGAGTGAAGCGTGTTTATGAATGATAATTACTAAATCATGAGCTTCCAGTACCATTAAAATACCGAGTCCCAATCATGCAGATATCACACTCAATATTTGAAAGATTTCAGGGCATTCAAAGCGAATATAGTGTATGATAATCGTAAAGATAAGTGCACTTCTTTCTCGTTTATTATTATTATTATTATTATTATTATTATTATTATTATTATTATTATTGAAAGAGTCCTCACTGAGACACAACTGAAAGAAATTGCGAGTTTTACAATTGAGTCATTGAACTTAAATCGATCTCTTATGTAGGTTCCCTTTTTTTTATTTTCTTTGTCTGGTTTGTGCTCTACACTATATTTTATATTATTTTCATGTCACGCGGGAAATTTTCATTATTTCTGGATTTATTGCGACTGTTCAATTATATCTACAGTAAATATTACAAAATCGTTTCGGTAAATTCAGTAGACCTAAATATAGCAAATTCATTTATACAGTGTGTTGCCCGTCAGATTTCTTGAAGGTAAAAAATATAATATTGGGTTCACCAGAAGAATAAGAAAACGCGTTGATACTGTGACTGTAAGAATATCGAGAAAATGAATCTGGTGATTTCGGTACTGACGGCGCGGAGTCTGGTGATGCTACCGTGTTACGTCGCGTCGATATCGTAGTGAAGGGGACTTCACAGTTCCGTGGTCTGCCGCAAGGGGTGCCACCAGTTGCGCATACGAGGGCGATTACATACGCCTACTCGGCCAATATGAGATCAGAGCAAAGGGCTTACCGGTTTGTAGGCCAGTTGGCCGTTGCATCATATACGTAGCACACAAGGTTGTTAGGTGCTCGTTTGGGACACTTACCGTTAGCTTTAGATAGCAACAATATGTATTTTCGTAAGAGTATAATGCTACAAAATCGACTTATAGGGCAAAAAGTCAAGAGGAATGAAAAGCCACTCTTAACGGCCGGAGTCCCTTAAGAACAATTAAAACAAATGAATTCTACTAATGATCGCGTAAGACTACCTTATTCAAATATAAAAATGTGTATATGACTTTTTTCTTATAAGATTATGGAAAGTATTTAACAACATACGACCCATAACACAAAATCTCAGTCGGTTGATTACTTTGCAGGTTATTGGCCTAAATCAGTTAGTGAGAGAAAGAAGGCCAATGCTCTATTAAACTAAAGTATGATTAAAGATGCCTAAATATGATTAAAGATGCCTATGATAAAAATAAATATATGAAACCACATAGACTACTCAGTACTTTGGCTGAGGCCCAATCGTCCACTCACTTAAGAGAATAGATGGTTGCCGATCTCTTGTGAACAAATTCATATTGGTTAATGAAAGTATGTTGTTGTGTGAGCAACTCTCAAAAGAAAAAAAAAGTCATATATCATTTTCCATTTATGCATCCTGGTTCACTCTGATCTCACCTGTAAACTCTTAGAGAGTGGCTACAACTTCCATCGGAAATTATTCTTCAGACTCGTGTTACACATGCTGAAACTTCACTGAGTGCCTTCTCACCTTACTAGTAAATATGAGATTTCTTTCAGTAAAAACACTTCTTTCAGTATCTAACGAATAATACTGATATACAAGTTCAATTTTTTTATTGAGACAAAGGTGTTTGGGTCAATACGACCCAGTGGCCAGAAACAAAGCAAAATTGCTTTGAAAGTATAAACCACTTTTTTTTGCACGTGACGAATTTCTCATATTTACGTATGATTACTCAATTATGAAATTTCACAAAAATAGTCAACTCTGAGAAACTTGCATTTGTACGTGTGTTAACCACGAAAGGTATTCGGGCCAATACGTACAGCAATTGCGCGGGTAAGAAAAAAAATCCCAGAAATCAATCTTTAATATAAGTTACAGTCATACGAAGATAGTGTGAAGATGGAGCGCAAAGTCACAAAAAGGGAAAACAAAAATAGAGGAAAATAATGCCAAAATAAATATAACGCAACTGTGCGAAATGTAATTTTGTTTGTAAGAAACAAATGTTATTATAACATAATTATATGAATTAATTATTATATAACTACAAAGAATTGATATAATATATTAAAATAAACATGATTTAAATATGCCGAATATCATTCCATTTATTTACAATAAAAAAATTACGAGCTTTGGATCATAGTCCCGAACATCTCAAGTGCAACGAAAACTCAAAACACCGATGAAAGGACAAGTGTTATGGAAAGGAATTTCAATTCGCCTAGTTCAATAAATATTTCATTGCACAGCTATTTGCGTTATGAGCGGTGTTTCTGTTTTAGCATAGAAATCTTTCAATAAAATATAGGAGGCAGTTCCTGTTCCTTTTTAGAGGTGTACCAGGTTACTGTGGTTCAGAGGTCGTGTTGTAGGTTAGAGGCGGCGATGTTAATGTCGTAAGGAAAGGAATATAGAACAATATCATCAGCGACTATGGAAATTTCTTTCAGAAGAGGGGTAAATGCAATATTAGAATTACTAATATATAGAACAATTTAAAGTACTTTTTGTTAATAAATGGTGAGCAATATTGGAACGTTAGCCCCTGGTTGGTTCATGGACAAGGTGCTATCTTTCCGTGAGTCGGTACCGGGTTCGATTCTCGCCCGGGGCAGAAATGCAGCTGTAGCTTTCGAATACAAATCGACTCTCTTTCTACTGCTGTGTAACGAAATAAAAAGCTCAGGCAAGCCAAGTAAGCTAGGTACGGAAGGAATACGTTAGTATCACCATATGTCTACCGTACCCAGTCACTTATCAGACACTAAAATGTCAAATATTAGAATATTTTTTCCAGACACGGTACTGGGCACACAGTGCAATGTAAGGCATAGCACCGAATCTCACCGTATGAAATAAAATTCCGATAGAAAGCTACTATTATCGTTTTAAAACAATTATTTACAAACTGATTTGTGTGTACACGTGTAACTAGAATTCATTGAAAGAAGTACGGTAATATTTAATAATTACACTCGATATTGTTACTTAAGTGTCAATGCTTATTGTTTTTATATGTTTGTTTCAAATATTCAAAGAGTTCGGCTTTGTATATGAATTTGGGAGAAAGTCGAACATCGTTTTAAGAATAAAATTAGATACAATGAACAAATCATTGAGAAATTAATCACACATTCCTCTATCCACTTTACGCTTCTGTACATTTCAAAAGCATTATTGGATAAGCCAAAGTACCATTCTAAAATGTTCAAAATGTGAGATATATACATGTTATATTGTGCAAGTAATTTATAATTTTGAACACGGTATAATAAGCATCAAAATATTATGGTTACATAATTAAAGTGAAAAGCATGTATCACAGAATTTGTCATAGCCGCAATTAAAATGAATACTCAGGCGTAATGTAGAACACACACAAAAAAGGGAAATAACTTAATAAATAATTTAACAGCGTTTGCGTAATGAAATCCGAGGTAAACCAGAGCATCATGGAACAGTTCCGTACGCGAATATAACAAGGATGTTTCATCAATGGCCGGCTCGCGTTTTCCAGATGAGCGAATTCACGGCACGCACCTTTCAATAACGCCCACTGCACGACAACACAATACGCAATAGCGCGGAAGCTTTGACGGATGCAACCGCGCTCTTCCGCACAGCGACGCCGCCGCGGAGGGGTGGAGGGGGG
>BOPP01000058.1:1322945-1352129 GCA_017312745.1 Gryllus bimaculatus | reverse complement strand
ATGCGTGAACGGTCCCAAGTTTAGCTGACGGGACAGAAGCCCCCCCACCCAATTTACGTTCTCCGTGGAGGGCAATTAAGTGGCCAGAGATGGTTATTTATTCACTTGCGGAATATACGTATTCCTCCCATAAGAAATAAAACGGCCAGAGTGTATCAGATGTGATTAATACTTTCCCTTGGCGGGTAGGAAACAGCAAAGAAAAAAGTCTTAAAACGACCTAATAATAGCAATATGTCTGGCCTCAACGGGCTTGAAAACCTTACGAACGTAAGTACACAAACAGATCTGGAAAGGCAGAGTTACAAGTCTCATCTACTTTCTTTACTGATAGGCTCGCATTAAGAATGTTTCAGTTTATGCTGCCTTTTACTAACGAAGCGTACGTGAATTCGTGTCTTCATAGAGCCCAACATAAAATTGAAAAGAAACAAAAAAAAGCCTATTCATTTACAGCATCAAAAGTCTTAATATTTCGTTCATTTTTATTTATTTAATTTATTTATTTAATAGGTAATTCATTACAAACAAATTTGAGTACTTGATCCTATGTGGCTAACAAAGGCCTCACCATAACAAACCTATCATGCCTTTCGCGTTTCTAATCTTTTCGAATTCTGGTATTCACCCCAAATGGTCTCTCCATCGCATCAAAGCCGCGCGGAAAGAGACCACAAGGCTACGGGCCTCAGGAAAAAACCCTGAAGGGGGAAAAACTGCCGGTCAGAAGCGAGTTCATTCTAATCTATCCGACATTTATTTTAGCTATTTATTGTCTGGCGCGGGCGTTCCCGCCGTCTCCTTCCAGTGCTTGGGCCTCCTCAGCACCTGAATCATAACGGCGGCCACAGAAGATGTCCGCACCAACGCCTCTGCCCTTACATTTTTCGAATCCCCCCTTCCCTTCACCCCCTAATGTGTTATTACTATGCCAGTTTTATTTTATTTATTGTATTGACCAGTTATTTAACCAATGACTACGATTTATGACTTATTTCTGTTTACTGGCTGTTTACTAACTTAACATAAAATTTTACGTAACTTATTGTTAGCTTATTGACTTATTTATTTCTCTCCAGTCTAGGCCCGCTCAAGCTAACCAGTTGCTGTTTTGCCCATCCCTAATTTTCAGTTTCTCCTAATGGTCCGGAACCTTTCCTAAAAATGTTACCTAATTTCTTTTCATAAATTTAAGATCTTTTGTCACCAAAATGTTTTGGGCGAGCGTTTACGTTTTCCTGTTTAGGAAGGGTAGTAATTTCCCATTCCCATCATTTTTCTCCATGTTTTCGGTTGCACAGCAAATTTAAGGAGGATGCTGGATCCAGTTCTTCCCTATCACCGCCAAAGCACACAGATGCCGATTAACCACTTGCGTCCTTTTAGGTCTACGCTGCATCCACCCGCCACCCTGAAACCAAGCGTATCCCCCTCTTGCGTCCTTCCGAAAGTATGTATGTAACTTTCGCAACCCCTAATGCACCGCATGGATTTGAGCTACCAGCGAACGTTTTTTCAGCCGTTGCTGCCCAGATCTCTTTGCCCTTTATAATCCGCAAGTCTATCGGAAATCAAGCCTTTCTATCTCACGGGCGTTTTTTTTTTTTCCCCCTATCTCCCCCCCCCCACCATTTCCGCGAGAGACGTCTCCCAAACCCCCCTGCGCGGTCAAGTAGCCATTTAATTTTGTGCGCCCAGTTAGCGATGGTCGCTTCCCTGCCATTGCGCTCTAAAGCACCTATGTATAAGTGTGTCAGCCTGTTCAATCTGCCTTAATTTAATCCAGAGTTTAATAGGTTTCATTTTAAAATCTTTTCCAAATTTCCCTATTACTACCGGCCTCTCTAAGACTCCGCATTTGCTGCGCTCCTAGACACTCCTAGAAATTAATTTGCAATAATCGTTTCGATGGCTGTTCTAATCGATCTATCCTATCCACTTTCCCCAGATTTCTGCTCCATTAGTTGGTGAGAACTAACGATTTGAACATTGTATCGCATACTTTTACCGGCAAATTCGGAAACCCCTGCGCACTGCGCAAACGATTCTGTGAGCGCAAGTGCTTCCTTTTGCTGTGAACCAGTCAATATATGATTATCCATCCCCATTTCATGTAAAATTTTGCCCCAAGATATGTTAAATGTTTTGGATAAAAGCGGTCAATTTCTTCCCTAGCGTAGGTACCATTTTCTCTTTGCTACCCAAAAAAACCCATTCTGAGGACTACTACTTCGTTTTTGAATATTTACTTTTTAGTTCCCCATTGTCTCACTATTACCGTTCTAGGAATATTTAAACTCTTCTGTAAGCCCTCAATTCGCTCCGAGCTCAAAACTAAATCATCCGCCATATAGTAGTCCGGGAGATTTTCTGGACCAAATTTTTTTTTTTTCAAAAATTTTTTTTAAAAAAACTTGGGGAAGGCCGCCTGTATCCGCTTCTGTACCCACGTTCAATAAATCATTTATAAACAAGATAAAACAGCAGCGGTGAAAGAGGACATCCCTGTCTTAATCCTACTGTCGATTTTATATTTTGCGTCGCATACTTCCGTCACCGCACCTGACGCAGAAATTTATTCCCTATTACATTTTGGCTCTGCAACACTTTTTTAAAAACTTTCATTAGTGAGACGCCTGCTCATTTAATTTTTTGCCATAAAGGCTTCCCTTATATGAAGATGATAGAGTCAAAAGCCTTTTCAAAATCCACAAAACTGCAATATAAGTGGCCCCGTTTACGCGCGAGTTCAGTTTTATTCATCATGCATCATCGAACACGGGGAACTCATGAACATGTGTACAACGGCTCTGAATTGAGCACGCTACAGAACAACATCCATTGGGTCTTCTATCCGTAACAAAATCACATCGTAAATGATAAATCTTAAGAAAAAGACGCTTAATAAAATTATACCATTCACGAAAAGGTAATTACTTCTTTAAGACTTCTCCATTTCGCGGTAAAAAAACTTAATTACGAGAGCCCATTCAACCATATATGCCTTTGAAAATTCTTCCAACATTGGGAGCTTCGCTTTGATATCGTAAAACACGCATAGCGCGCCCGCCCTGTTTTCTTCTCGCACCCGCCGTTAAGTCTCATTCGAATGAGCGCACAACGCTGCGACGAATGCTTTGAGCAACTACACAACGCCGAACGCAACGACGACAGTGCGCTGGCGTGCGTCCAAGCGGCCCCGGCACACACTCTCGTGTATAATGTATTTGTGTAAAAATTGCACGCATTATTCATGTGAAAGGCCGGCGACGCATTCGATATTTCGACCGCGGAACAAAAACGGCCAGCTACTCGCCGTGGTGAAATTTCGTGGGCCCTTCCCGAAACAGAGGGGCGAAAACTGCCCAAGAAATGAATTTTCTGTATTTCAAATGTTCGTTTTAATTGGAAACAATTGAGCGTATTATTTGGATAAAATGGTTTTTCATATTATATACGCGAAAAATCTGCTGTTATATATCACAATTATTGCTTATTTGAAACGTATGTGTGCGCATGAAACATTAACGGTTTATACATTTATACGTAAGAAATATTATTTCAGGGGACAAATACAGTATAGTTACGAGTACTATTATAAATTTGTGTGGAAAATAAAATATTATTGATTGTTATGTCAAGATTCATAACTTTCAGTTCAGTTACAATTGGAAAACGTGTCATCTTTAATACCTTCCTAACTCATTATATACTCTACAATTTTGCTGATATTTAGTCTCTTATTCTCCCTTTACAAAGCACTGCAATCTATTTCAGACCAAGTTCCTAACAATATCTCAAAAAATCCCTATCAACACTTCCAAAATGAATGGAGTTTATTAAAGTGCGGGTTGGTACGGCAGCATTGTGTGACAACACGACTAGATCGCGCATGACTATTCTCTGAACGGCAATAAGCGGGCAGAACACAATAAATCATAATCCCTCTGCGTTTATTACACGTCGAGGGGCGGGTACTAATCGCGAGACCAGAACAAATTTGATATGGCGACGGGCGAATAATTCACTCTGTGCGTGGGAGGGGTTGAGTGCTCGCGCAGCGTCGCGGGTGCTGTCACTCGGGGCGCTCTTCAACAGTGGCCATAACGAGAGGGTCCTCGATCTCGGGTTAAATCCCTGCGGGTATGCCTTATCATCGGTAGGATGTCCATAACGTGGAAGGGCAATCATAGGACATCTTAATTAAATATTTACTTTTACCTCAGTAAAAATGTGAAGTTACTGTTTTATTAACTAACACTCGTCATAATATTTGATAAGTGAATTTGATTTAATACATAAAAATGTATGTATATATGGATGTGTGTGTTTGTTTTGCATTAACTTTCAAATAAGTGAAACGATGGCTCTCAAATTTTGTTCAAAAACTTTCAAAAGTCGATAAAAAACGCATAGGGGCGGTTTCTACCTGAAAATCTTACCTCGAATTTGGTAAAATCAAAAAAAGTTTACCAGAAATAATGCAGTTTGCGACGCATATAGGCGGCTTTGTTGTCTCGTGTTGCTGGACTATGCAAACTATGAAGGAGAGCGACAGAGCGTACGATCTTAGCTCACCGAACGGTGCAAATAGTTCGGTGCTGGTAGAGCGTTCGGTGCGAGTAGAGCGTTTGGAGCGAGTAGAGTGTGCGGAGCGAGTTGCGCGTTCAGAGCGAGAAGAGCGTTCGGAGCGATTAGAGCGTGCGGAGCGAATAGAGCTTGCGGAGCCAGTAGAGCGTGCAGAGCGAGTAGAGTGTGCGGAGCGAGCAGAGCGTTCGGAGCAAGTAAGATCGGTGTAGACAGAGTGTGCAGTACGGGCACAATGTGATGCGGGTGAAGGAGGCTGAGTCTGAGGATGAGGCTGTTTAATAGATATAATAGTAATAGTTTAATAAATAAATAAATAACTATAGAAATAATGCCAGGTTATCGGTTATGGAATAACTTGTACCGGCGTTGTTAACATTGCACATTTCAGAGTAATTATTGTTTCTAATCCAGTGTCCTTCCTCTGTTCTTGTTTACGAATTCGGTTCTTTTTAGTGGATCGAGAAAATGCATTTTTCTCAGTAAGCCGGTACTCCCAACAAAAAAATTTAATACATGTTATAAAAATTCTACAATGCATAAACATTTGAAAAATTTGATACTGTTTGAATTTTGTAAACTGAGTTCTTCTTAGAACGCTACCAGTCTTCAGTTCCTTTCTTTTGTAAAATTACTGGACAATTCAGAGGAGAAGATAATTATACAGTTTTTTGAAGAAATTTGTCAGATTTAATAAAAGTTTCATTGTTTTGTACACAGAAACAAGGGTGAATTGTAAAATAACTTCACAAATTTTCTCTTGCTATATCTGTTGTCAAAATATTTATATGAGCATAATCAAATCTATTTGATCTGATACCACCCATGATTAAATTTTGTTTTGGAAATACTAAACGGCTAAATGCGATCATTTAATGTACACGGGAAAATATGATCAATTTACTTCTACCTGTCCCCTCAAATTGCTAATGTTGTTTGCAATTACATACCCAGAGGTAAAGTGCTCAATGCCTTTTTTTCTAAAAAATTGGTATAATTCAACATATGTATTTCTATATTATTGTTCTTCCCAGGGACATTGAGAAATCTATCTAAAACACATTGATAACGAAATTGAAAGCAAAAAAGGCAACACACCGTCCATTATCTTACAAAGCCTTTGAACAGCTTTTCTGTAAAATTGAGTAAATGTGACAAAGTTCCCTCTACCTTTAAAGTACAGAATTTTAGTAAAAATGCAATGACGCTGGCTCCATCACCCACCTTCATTATTAATTTGACATAGAAAGTCCAAAATTTATCGCCAAGGTGACTGAAGCCCAAAGACGACTAGGTATTCTTCGAACAGCATATGTTCTTCAACCTTTAAACTACGTTCCCCCGTGATTTGTGTATATTCAATTTACTACCCCCCCCCATTGTTCACTTACGCTTGTCCAGTCTGGTGTAATGCTGGACCAATAGGCCTCTATCAATAAAATTCAAATTTCCAAGATTTTTATTTCTCGAGAAATTGTATAAGAAATCATTGGAAGCACTTTTGCTATAAATTCTAAAAATATATATATATATATATATATTATATATATTATATATATATATATTAGTGACGTACTGGGAAACGCGTACTCTCACGACAAAATAAATAATATAAAGGAGGTACATTTCGTGAATGGGTTCCAGGGGGAATTGAGCGCATTGAAGAATGATGAGGCGAAACTCTTTTGTCGCAATTGGAAAGTTAATGATTGACACACTATATACATAAATTCTTTAAACAATACGCAGTGCGCAAGGCCTTTTTAATAATTCGTTGCATGAGTAACGCTACCGTGAAGCTTCGCATGTCCCACCGGCTGGACTGGAGGCGAGCGTGCCGCCGTGGCAACGGCGCGGGCGTGTTCGTGCAAAACTTCGGTCCGCCCCGAAGGTTGTCCGGGAAACCGATTTTGGCGGTCGACTCCGCGGACATCCCATGCAATGGCCAACGACTCGCCGGGATCCACCACCAGCCAATGCAAGCAATGTTTCACATATATACGAAACCTTGCACAACGCGCAATGGCGTCCCGTCGTGCAAGCTCCGATCAAACTGTTCTTTCTCAATCTCCACTCAACTGTTCCAAGATGCGGCCCGCTGCTGCATCACACCCGGGGGACATGCGAACGGCGTGTCTGTGCGGCACTCAAACTCCACTATTAATGTGGTTCATGATCCCGGTCCTGTGCGCACTTCGTTTCTCCTAATCAACTCTAATTATCGATTTTACGGCACATCTAATCCCCCACCTTAACGGCTACAATCAGTTTCCACACTGTTGCATAATTTACTACAACTTGCTTGGGGCAGCACAGCCCGTCGTGTTGCGCTTCGCGGCTTCTCGCCGATACTCTCGCACCCGGCGCTTCGCGCCTCCCTGCGTTACTGTCAACCGTTCACTGGCCTCGCCATCTGCCCCCGGTTTGACCGTTGGTGGCAGCGGTGCGCGGCGGGCGGGCGTTACTTACGATGATCGATCTAGTGCTTCTTTTAATTAAAATTAGTAATCAGTTTCGCTTGTTGCCATGCGGAAACGTTCTTCGTTTCAATATATATATATATATAAACGTTCGTAACGTCAATACTAACGACGTGAGAGATAATTTAAACAAATTACATTTATGTAATTTATGAAAAATCAAAGAGATGAAAGTACATCAAAACAACGTTAGTGCCATATTATCGGCGCTAAGCTGTATTTTTACCCGATATGATTATTATTAATAATAATAATAATAATAATAATAATAATAATATGGTTTTTTATTGTACTCGATCCCTCCTGAAAAACTACTATAACTCACAAAATATATCTTAAAACGGTACTCGACGGTACAAAATTCCTCCTGCTTCATTAAATTAATTAACTTTAGTAATCTTGGTTTAATCCAATTAATAATAGTCTTGTATACAAATTACCAGCATTATAAAGGATTTAAAATGGATTCTTCAGTATTCAAACCCCAATAATACCGACACTTGTGCCAAAGATGGACTGTTTCTTCTCTTACGAACGACAAAGAAAACGAAATTTTATCTTTCCACTCTAGAATTGACCGGAGATTGTAGAGGGATTCGCACTTAAAACTACATCACCGCTTTACACGTATCGGGCGTCTCCCGAATAGCCAAGAATTTATACATCACCGCTTGCTCATGTTGCTCACGAAACCATTTTTCTAACTCACTATGAATCCATTGCTTCAATTTTTTTCATCCACTGCTCATGAACTCGACGGCTCACATCACTTCATTTTCCTCTCCGCAACTTTAATCCCTCAAAAGCCTTTCCAACTTTTTTTCTTACGCCATAGCTCCATGTCATACTCCGGCTTTTTCATTGAAGCCGCCGGGTGAGGTGCTGAGCCAGCTACTATGCTGTGGGAGCGTCTCTTCCCAGTAGAGGCCCCAGAACTTCAGAAATCACTCTAGTTTTTACACAGGACCAGAATTGTGGACAGACTCAGAGGACATGCACACATATTTCTTAATAGAACGTGCATTGAACTCTTAGTAAAAAATGTTAATATCATTAGTACTAATATTTCTAATTGCCTAAACACTAGTATACTGAAACAATTCAAAATAGAGGCAAACACATAATGAACTACTGGCTTACACTTTCAGAAAATAGACATTATTATCAATTACAAAGTGTAATATTTTGTACCTTAGTTCTGTTATAGTTTCCAAATCTGAACGAACTTAAATATAATTAAATAGAAGGCTGGGGAGGTTCTAATCCCTAAAGTTTTCTCATTCGTCTTGACAGTTATTAATTTCAACTTTGCCTGTTGAGCGTGTGTGTGAATATTTCATTGCTCATCGTAATACTGATTCTGCGATAAAAAGACATTTCCTAATTCATTTTATGCTTCCCGAAATGAGGTCTTCGCAACGCTCGCATTGAGCCCAGTAATTTCCGGAAACACGTTAGCAACGTAACCTCGGGTTTGCCTCGACCCCCGTAAAACTAACTTACGTAAGTATACTTTGTTAAAAAATAAAAAGGAAAGGCAAAACGGTAGTGAAGTGACGGCACTACTTAGGCTTCCTGCGAAATCGCTTAAGCGTGCCACGCATTTTTCCTTGAGGCCAGCGCCGCCTGCTGTGCACACTTTTCCGTATAAATATTTTTTTTTTGTATGCGGAGAAGGGCGATCCAAAAGTGTTAGCAACAAGCGCCATGTTGAATAACGAGGTCCTTAAGTTAGGCGTCGTGTTAAACCGGGCCTCATCTCCCGAACACCGCCTCGTTTGCACGGCGCCAGGGCTCTGGGGAGGGCGGCCGGGCGGTCGACGCACAACTGCCGCGCGCTCCCCGACCACCTCGGCCCGCGCCCCTCACACCCTTGCCCTCCGCCCTCGCGCCCGTTTTCTCCCCGGCCCTCGCGCCGCGTTCCTCGCACACGCCTCGCGCACTTCAGCCCGCCCGCTGCTCCTTTCACTCGCTCCTTGCACTCGCCTCTCACATTCGCCCCTTGCAGCACGCCTCTTACATCACATCTCTTACACAATGCTCCTTACACACACCCCTTACACACGTCCCTTACACCACGCCCCTTACACCATGTCCCTTTACACACGCCCCTTACACCATGCCCCTTTCACCACGCCCCTTACACCATGTCCCTTTACACACGCCCCTTACACCAGACCTCGTGCTCAACGCTCCTTACACCTCGCACTCTTACACCACGCCTCCTTACATCACACCTCCTTACATAATGCCCCCTTATATCTTGTCCCGTACACCTCGCCTCTTACATCCCGTCCCTTGCACTCCGCCCAGCACACCACGCGCCTTAGATCACGCCCCTTACACCATGCTCCTTATATCACGCCACTTGCAGCATGCCCATTACACCACGCCCTTTACACCATTCCAATTAACACCTCGTCTCCTTGCCCCTCATATCCCACCCTACGCACCCTCCCTCTCACCCTCCTCACACCACGCCTCTCACACCACGCCTCTCACACCCCGCCTCTCACACCCCGCCGTGCAAAACCGGCTTCTTATTCCCCCGACTCCCCACCACCGCCATTCAGCCCGACTCGCTTCCTTCCCAGACACTCATTTCCCGCAGCTCTCGCTCGTTTCCCCGCTCTCCGCTCCTCCTCCTTCCCGCGCGTTTCTCTCGTCCCCTCCCACTCCGCTCCGGCACGCGCTGTAACGCCCGTGCTCACCCCGCCTCGCCTCGTCGTCTCGTGCGCAGCCACGTCGTCGTACTTGCTCGCGCGCGTCCTCGGAGCACGTTCGCCCGCCCCCGCCACCGCGGCCAGCGGCGCCGCACAGTGGGTGTAAACAAGTGCAACGTGGTCACAAAACCGGCACTTGGTTACACAAGCACCAAATTAATCTGCGTGTGGTTTCAAGTGGGAATGAAGTCTCGTTTAAACATGCTGTAACTGTTTTGTGGGGATTAGAAGCTCCAAGCTGTGCTTTCGCAACAAAAAAATCCGTTTTACTCTTAAATGCTCTTGCGTCCACTTGCGCCTGAAGAAATAACGATATTCTAAAAAATAATTTAATATATCATAACGTGAAATTTCAAATCATCAAACGATCATTATGGAAGTATTTATAGGTAAGAACACCTCCAACTTAATAAGTAATTTTTTAAGATAAAATTAGATGTTCGATTACACATAATTGACACGCTACATTTTGTACTCATTATGCTTACACATTTCGACGCAAAGGTCCATGCGCGCTTTACAGGCCATTCTAGCCAGCTGTACGCCGTCGCGGCGCCTTTGTCTGGTGCGAGGTCGTGCCCTTTACTCCGCCTTCTGCATGGCATCGGACTCCGGAGCGTTAGAGGATCCCCTAGGGGCCCGCTGAAAAAAAATATTTTAAAACCTTCACAATTAGTATATTTTCATTCCCATTTGGCATTAGAATTCAATTTTATTTCTATAAAATTTTGTCATAAATTTATTATTGTATTTTCATGTTATTTTGAAGTGGTACTGATTTCAGTACTGCTGGTAACAATAATTTGAATTGCAATAGTTAATCTTTTAAATGTCATTATTGCACTTATTAAACAATATACTTCTTTCATTATTACCATACCTTTGCTCTCATTCTTTTGAGTGTTTTTATTTTCATAATACTTTAGGAAGTTTCACGATATACGTAATGTGTGTTGATATCTGTGCTTTAACAAGCACAGTAAAACAAGTTTTTTTTAAGAACTAATAAATATATTCAAATAGCTGTAAACCATAATTTCTCCTTGATGCTACACTTCGTGTTCGAGCTGGCTCAAAACATCAACTGATGTCACCACAGAGCCTCTGACTAGGAAGTTCTAGGGTTTGAGTCCCGACGGTGGCACTATTTTCGACACTAGCTAGATCGAATTCAGCCGCAGCCGAGAGGAGAATTCTTGCGGCTGGCTGATATGAACGGTAGTTTTCCTTGGTTTCTCAAACAATACCAGGCGAATGCCGCAGTACTACCGTAACAAACGACCCACGGGCCGCGCGCTATGTTTCCTTCATTTTCCTTGTTCGATACTCACTCCTTACTTATACCCATTTACACTTACATGCACTACACTACTACATATGCTAGGAGACAAGTCTGAAGCTTAGAGCTTGTCCCAGCTGGAACACTGCTCAGGAGAGAGCTGGTGAGAGATACCTGTTTGAGAAAAACCTCTCGGTGTCGGATCTCACCATCTAGCGGGCACTGCCACCTCTCGTAAAAATATGTACAAAAATTACGGAAATAATGAACAGGAATGATGAAATATTTAAGCAATCAATATGTATGTATAAATAAAGACTGTTATTACATCTTTACCTCGTGTAGTAATCTAACAGTTGATTTACTTCCACGACAACAGTTTCTTTACGAGTTTAGTAGCTCGTTTCTTGATTGACCAATTCGGTAGAGCAAAGTTTTCCGTTAACACTTTCCTAGACCACTGCTTTTGTATACGCTGATCTGTCGAAACGGGTCACTGGTTAATAATGACGTGGCGGTCTTCGGATGTTTTTTTAATGTTTTAATTTTATTTTTCCTTTAGTATTACCTTGAGATGGGATTGGGTAGCTTTGCCGAGTCTCCATTTACAGGCTGGTACATTATACGACATCACCCATCTCTTTGTCGCCCAAGAGAAGCTGGAGACGCTGCGAAACCTCTGCCCCCTCTGAAGAACTTTTCCTTGTAAAGTAGTTTGCTTATTGCAATTAGGAGAACTTGTTCTCTGTAATTTTTCGAGGGTGTTACAAAGTGGTCGTTGTAATTATTTATTATGCTTACGGAAAACATTTTCAAAACTTATAAATTACTTACGCCAGGACTAATATTCTCTTCAATATGCCATATACCCACTACATACAATGCAGTTTCACGACGACAGCTCGTTATAAAAAGAAGCCTCTAAAAAAGCGGTTCTGAGGTCCTTATTTAAACTGACTTGAAAATAAATCAAGTGGAAAGGAAGACTGTCAAGACAGACATCTTGAATTAGTATTTCAAGATGGAAGAAGAAAAAGTTCAAGGAAAATCTGCTACGAAAAAAGATAGCCTTTTCGTTCTAATAGTTTTCTGATTTGCCTTTTTGCTTACGATTGTTTCTCATTCCATAATGGGATGGCTTTGTAGCATGGATATCATTCTTTATTTTTTTCTAAATCTTATTGTCACCATGAAATTTAACATATTTATTCGTTCAAAAAAGTTGACTTAAACATAAAGGTTATTTCGTACTGCACCATTAGAGCACAACGAATTGAAATAAATTTAAACTTTAAGACACTGAATTGAATTTAATAATGAGTATTTTGTAATATTTTATTTTATTGTGTTATGTTCTTGTGATAATATTCGGTCGCATTGTTTTTTGGATATTGCTCAACACTATAGTTCACCAGAGTATAAGAAAAACATTCTCGATATCTTAGATTTTCTATTTTTCTGAGTATTATGTCAATAGGGAAACTCCACAACAACAATCACATGCAGATAAATAAGAAACTGCATTAGATCACATATTAACACATACTATCATCATAGTCATCCACATTTTCGGTTAATCAGAAATAAACATGTGTTCTTTCAGTGCAAAAATATTACACACCAGGGACATTAGGTGTTTTTATTGTGGAATACAGAAATAAGAGTTTTGCATATCTATGAACGTTTCTTTCACCAATATGTATATACGTTTTGGCGTCATATCATTAGAACATTTACCAAATATTGCGTTCCATAACTCTGTTAGTTGCGAGAGGGGTGTGCTGATGGCTGACCATTGGCTGACCATTGCTCTGAGCCTATTTCCATTAGTTCGGAAGGAAGTCGTTTAATTACCTCCATCTGTTGCGCGCGGCGTCGCTTCTCGAGGAAATGCGGTGACAGCAGCAGTCTCCTCGCGCTGCAGTCTGGGGCTCTAGTGGCGCGGCGGGTGAATAAGTGAGGAGATCCGGGTCCACGCGAGGATACCATCCCGCACGTTCTCCTGGCTGTTTTACGACCTCACAATTCTCTGAATCTCGAATAAATTCTGGGAAGTGTTGACACACGAAACACAAAAAATAAATAAGAAAATTATTTTTTAAAGATTTTTTTTAATTTAACAGATTAATATTCACTGTGGTTCGCTACTTTCTAAAATGTATTATTAGCACTTCGTTGATGCGTACATTGAAACATAATTATAGAAATCGTTATTGAAATATGTTTTCAAAATAAGGATGCCCAGATGTGTAATTTTAATCCATTATATAAGTTAATAATCAATAACTTACGCTAAGTATTACATTAAAAAAATAATAGTCCCTTAGTAATTTTTTAACACCATAGGCATGTCCAACTTGCGTCCCGTGACCCTATTGGCGTGGTCCGCCGAATACCTGCATTGCCAAATATTCTTCAATATTCGTCAAAAGCCACTACTTAATCTGGTGACTTGTATGATGCAATACAAACACTTCAGCGTTATCATACTAATCTTTGGGTTAGCTACTGATGGTACTTCTGGAATGGGCAGCTAAAATATCTAAGAGTAGTGAAATTCACTGAAAATTGTTTAATCTCAGTTGAAAATCCAGCTTTGATGAAATATATTTGAATCTTTCGGGAAGGAACGTTTCAAAAAATTCGAAATGGAAAATATAATACACACGCCTATAAAATAGTAATTTTATCTACCCAAATAACAGAATCAGTGCGAGTTTCAGTTTATTTTTTAAGTTCGTTAAAAACGGAGACTTTATATTTTTGTCTTAAGATAGATGGCTACGTACAGCCAATATGTGATACGATATACTTTCTACGAAATGTATTCTAAGGGAAAAATATAACGGAACTAGGAAATAAAATGTGTCAGACACCCTATTGAATGAATTTTACTTCATACTTAAATGAGTTAAACATGAAAATCTGAGATGGAAATTAAGTTATTTTTTAAATGTTTTAAGCCGTAACAGCATTTTAATAAAATTAAATTGCGATATTCTCAAGTTCTCAGAAATATTTATATTCGTTTAAGTAGCTTGGTAGGTTTCA
Source organism: Gryllus bimaculatus (assembly GCA_017312745.1). NCBI lineage: Eukaryota > Metazoa > Arthropoda > Insecta > Orthoptera > Gryllidae > Gryllus > Gryllus bimaculatus. The sequence goes on along the minus strand of BOPP01000058.1, from coordinate 1,338,009 downwards.
TGGTAACAGTGCATCCAAATACATTTTCAGTATATTTTCGAGCGATAAGTTAAAAGTAGGTGTGAAGTTTTCCGAATAAATTAAATTTTCTTTCGCTCATTGGCAACTCTCCTTTCAGTCGAGTTAATTCATTATTTGAAAACTTTCAAATGAAGTGTATCGAGTTGCAAACTAATTTTCAGAAAAGAAAAAAGTGGCCATACTTCTGTGCTAAAATGTTGTCAGTCCTATTTACCTTTAGAATATTCAATTCTGCAAAATCATGCCTTATTCATGGCATCTCTCTTTGGCAGCACCAACATTTGTTAATAACTGTTTACGAGGACAAAGCACACAAAACGCAAAATGAGAACAAATCTTTCGGATAAACGTCTGGAAAATTCACTTACAAATGCAACATTTTTTACGCAGAGACCAACTCATTACTGCCATAATTAAAAGCAAAAAAATTCTCTGATTTTTGTTATTGTGTTATAGTAAGTTTGTAAAATCTATATAATTATTAATAGTAATTATCTTGAGTATTAATTTTTCGCCAGTTGCGTTTCTTTTTTTACTTTCTTTTAATTTTCTAATTTTGTAGCACCTTATTTTCAACATAATAAAACTTAGATTAAGAAAGCGTTGTGTGTATTATTTGTGGCCTGTCGCAGCTTTTTTGTCAACGACAGTGGCACTACAAACTCAAAATCTTGGACATCATGTTTTACGATAAGCCATGTAAAAGTGGCTTAAGAGAATAGTTTTGGAATTTTTACGAAATGCGTTAGATATGTCCTGGAACTGTTATTACGACAAATTTCCGAAAGTCAAATCGTGTATAAAGTTAGGGTACACAGGTCTGAGCAACTGTGTCCCAGGCAGTTCCACGTCTGTTCTTCTTGGGGCCCGTTCTGCACCGTCCGCAGGCTGCGTTGCACGAACAGCCCTCCCGCCGCTGAATGTGCCGACTCTGCAGAAGGAGCGGCATCGGACGTGCCACGAGAGCGGAGAAGTAAGAAATGTCGACGAGACAAATTGAAGAGATCGGGGGAGGCGGAAAAATAAAGGCGGACTGGCTCGTAGATAAACGCCGGCTGCAGTTGACACACAATTGCCGCAGTTCTATTTGATTTGAGCGGTCGTTCGGTATCCGTTCGTACAAAACCGAAACTCTTGATCAAAATGTGGGTTGAAGAAAACATTTTTAGAATGTTTGCGGATTTGTGAAATAGTTTTGGGTGTATTTTACGCTATTCTCGAGAATGAGGTAATAATAAAGCGCATAAATGGTTTTGTAAAGAAATTGGGTAAAAACGCAATATCAATGCCTGAAAAATAATCTGAAATAAGTATTTACTTTTCAGCATGTTGGTAAACGTTTTCTTGTATAATATATATGAGAAAATTAATTATATAAAATATTTTTTTATATTTTTCCGCATTGAATTGCAAAGGCATCATTCAAACATAAGTTAAAATAGCAGAATTAGTTTTATATGAATTCTTTCTCTGTGCCGTAGTCTCTTCTATTCAAAGAAATCATACCAAAACAATTAATTTACCAAATAATACTGGCATTTCGTTCGAGAACCCATCTTACTGCCAGACGAAAGCTAGAATTACTCTTACAACATGGCACGACATCCAGTGACCCCCTGGGAATTGCACGCCCGATACTTATAGCCATTTCGTGCCCATAAAATATCAAATAGCATTGCGGCCTCTGCGGAAAGCCCATGCCTTGAACAGAACGCTCGGTGATAAATAAATAGGTAGAAAAACTGACGTAGGGTCTGCGCCGAGAGCGAGTAGGAAGTGATGGATGAATGAATGAAAGAAAAGCCTCAGTTGAATGACGGGGGTCGTCGGTCAAAGCGGGAACGCGAGTGTAAGTCACCGACGCGAGAGGGAGGAAGAAGAAGAAGAAAAAAAGTATTCGGACTGAGCGAAGAATGGAATATCCAGTGCGTGGCTAGAGGCCGAGCGGGCGTGGAAAGGCCTGCACCAGCCGCGGGCGTGCACCCCCTCACACCCCCTTCCCCTCTTTTTCTGCCCTACTGCTTTCTCTTTCTGTTCGCGCTCTCTTTCCGCCTCGCCTGCGGCCGCGCGTCTTTCCGCTGAGCTTCCTGACACATTTCGCCACCCTCCATTCACCGAGCACCTCCCCCTCTCCCCCACTCTTCTCCATCTCGGCTCGATGCGTCGCACCCGGAAGCTATGCGACAGATTAAAAGCGCCATTGCTATCTACAAGTCTCGCGAATTTTCCACGAAATTCCGGGAGGGAGATCAACTGAGCAGTTACGCCAGGAACGCGCCGCAACTTCTCGGTCCAGAGGTTTTGAATACTCTGAGAAACCTTGGGGACACTTAGCTTTGAAACTTTGGAGTTGAATGATAATCTTACTTAGGCAAACAAAAATCATCTCTAACTACTATATGTAAGGAACGTTTTTTTTGTCTCTTGAGATGCTTCCTTCTTTAATTAACAAATTATATGAATATTAAGGGAAAATCAATATCTCCTGCTTAGGTTTTGAAGCTCCCCTTAATCGTTCTGTTGAGGATTATTTAATGGCTTCACCATATCGGGCGTTAACTTTCCGTGAAAACGATCATTCCCAAAATGCACATTTTTTTTATGCTTCGCTTATCGGGTTATTCAAAGAACCTCATCTACTCGCAGCCGATGCCTTGCCCCTTCAACAGAGGCGGATCAAGGAGTTAGGCAACGTCGTTAGACGTAAGTGTGTTGCGGGTTGCTCATTCGTGAACGTCCAGGCGATCTCAGTATATCGCCACAAGAACAGTAACTAGGGGTAGGTGTGCTGCATAACCACGACCTATTTTGATTCTAAGTCTCATTTCGACTAATGTAAATAATGTTAACACTTTTAAGTTGTTATAAGTGTAAGGGAAAATTAACTCCCAAAATTGCGAGAGTTTGTGTTTTGAATATTATATATATTTTATCAGAAAGCAAATGCCACCGCACTATGGTCAATTTTTAAAGGACAATTGTAGGCTAGAATTTTGATGATACTTCTACTTTACGTCAGCAAAACTTGAAAACATTTATTATTCCATATGATCCAATGTGGAGGGGTTAGAACGTTCACTTTCCACCTCTGGGTATTGGGATTTAAATACCGGTCAATTCACATGCAACTAGTGGAACACAAAATCGGTTCGCAATTGATTTTCTCTGTTTCATCTGTCTCTGAATTCATCATTAATCCATCATTGAAATCGTGTCGTTATCAGCACCCATTACCTACCTATCAAACATACCAATGAGTTTGAGGCATGGCCGGGAAGACTCAAGGATCATATAATATAATGAAGATAATATTTGTCTTCCGTTTGTCAGTTCTGCAATGTAATAAATGGTACATTTTTAAAATTCTAACTGAGTTTGGAAGAGAATGAAAACCATCGGACACATGTAAATAATGTGTAAATTTGATATAACTTATATTGTTTCATAAATATCCAAATTTATTTTGCATTCTATCATTCATTAATCATTATATCATATGCATAACCCATTATTAATTCATTATTTAACTTTTTGGTAAAAACAGTAATGAAACAAGACACACCCCAAATCGAGAATTCTACTGTATAATTTCAATCATAGGTCCAACATTGGATGGTAGGTTAAAAATACCCATGTCTTACATCTAATAAGATAGAACCACATTTTTTCCAATACCATATTTGTTTACCAGTTGTTGAACAAACCATAAATTTTTGAATTATATATACTCCATTTTATTTTAAAAGTCCCCTTCCTTGATACTATTTGATGTATTTCAAAAAGTGGAACCGAAAATAGTGTTGTTTGATTTATGCAGTTGTGGATAAGAAATTGAAAGGGCAGAGCGACCAGAATATCGTATTGTTGGTAAATGCTTTTAATAGAATCACATGGATGAATAATTTTACGGCGCCGATTTTACGAATTAATTTAATTCAATAATCGTATTTAAGAAGAAAAATGTGATATTATTCTATTTCAAAAATCCTCATTTGAATAAAAAATAAATTATTAACTTGTTTTGCGATAATTTGTTCAGAAAATTTAAACTGAAAGCTTAAAAACTGCTATAATCTTCAGTTTGGAGTTATTGTACAAATTCCGACAAACCCAGAAGAGAATTATTTTATTTCTGATTAATAATGTCTGTTTTACTGAAACATTGTTAATTATGGTTTATTAGTCAGTAAGTTAATAGGCCTCTTTTTGGAAATTTCGTGCTCCATTGCGTGCTGTAAGTTAAAAGAAAAGTTACACAATGCCAATCCAAAATTTTAAATGAAGTGTATCTTCTACCCAACAATAACTTTATTACAAGAGAGGGAAAAAAAGTAACTGTTCAGTTGCTCGGATTTGCGGGTGAAGATAAACTCACTTCTCCAAGAGTGAAGAAAAAAATCTCACCGTCAAGTTTCGTTTCCTCAGAGAATACTGATGAAATTGAGTCTAAGGTTCTCGGCCCCAAACTGACAAAACGAAAGAAAAACTTTTTATTCAATATCTCGGGTAGTCCTCTATTTGCCATCTCTGGTCACGTAATTTCAACATTGTGTTTGGAAATATTCGTATATCACAATTCAATGCTTATTTACAAATATTTTTAATAATTTATGAAAATAATATAAATGAATGTGCTGTTACCGAATACTTAATGAAATTCATAACAAAATATAACATGTTGTTTGTGGAGTACGTGATATCTCTGAAGGAAAAGTGGCTTCAAAACACACTGTAACAGACGCAAAATAACAGACATATTATGAGTGACTTTGTTCCTTTGAATTGTCTATCGGTATCTATTCACAAAAATGTTTCTTTGCTACTTTGCAAGATACAGAACGTTCTGGGCGAAGCCATCTAAAGTGCAGAGCAACACCTCTGTTAAACGCGTTTCGAATCCTGAGACCCCGGGGTCGCCCTACGACATAACCTCGCGGTGATCCATCATTCACGGTGACATCGAAAAATCTGCCCTTCGGTGTTCCGTCAATGATCTCCCGGGCGCAGCGGCTCTATGTCTGCACCGCCATCCTAGCCGAGCGCATAAAAAGTACCTCGTGAGGCAGAACGAACGGAAGGGAGGGGGGCAGGCATTTGAGGCCCGGTGACTCGGGGATCGGGTCGGTGGGGACGGTAAGGGAGAGGCGAGGATCAGAGGCAGCGATTTATTTGATGTTATTAAACACCGATGTTCAAAATTGAAACATCGATGTTCAGAATACATCGAATATAAGTCATTGATGTTCTTTAGCATCCATGTTTTCAGACTGCTTTAATAACCTCCAACATTAAATTCGTATGTATTAAAATTTAATTTAAATATTCATGTTCATCAATTCGCCGAATAAGGGTACGAGAAGAAGAGACATCCCACAGCGTATTTGTTTCCCACATCCCAATGTGTGAAATGAATATGAAGAAGGTGGGAATGGAGGTCATCTAGGGCGAGAGATTTTTTGGTTGATGAAGATTGCTCAAACAGCACCCCTTTGGTTCTAATACATAAACTATTGTGATACTATCAGTTATTATTTCATATTTTAACTTGTGTAACAGTATTGTGTTCGTGGAAAATTTTCATTCATAAACAAAATATCGAAAAAAACACATTGGCGTTTATACAAAAAACAGCGATGTTTTAAAAACATCAACATCAACATCGATGTCGCATCGCTAGTGGTGGCGAGCGGAATGACGCGGTGAGGACGGAAGGGGAGCCATAACGGATAGGGCGGTGCGAGAATCAGAGGACAGGTGATGTTTTTGATTGATTGATCAGTGTTTCCTGGCGCGTGATCGGCGAATGTCATAAGTACAGAGCACGCTTTCATTGCGGGATGTGACTCTGATCTTCGCTGGCTGGATGGTGAGATCTGCGCAGAATTACACGACAGATTGTGGGGGTTTCCCCAACCAGGTATCTTCCACCAACTGCGCACCATTCCAGACGGAACAACCTCTAAGCTTCCGACTGCTTCTTCTGGTATGTGGGGAGTATAGTGCGTGTGCAAATGTCTGTTAGGGGAGAGGGAAGGACAAAGAAGATATAGGAAAGATCGCGCGCAGTCCACGGCCCGTTTATTGGGGTACTGCTCAGGCATTCGCCTGGTGTTAATCGGAGAAACCACGGAAAAATATTGATCACAGTAGTTTCGGCCGGCCGCTAGAATTCTCCAAACAGCAGCTGATGTCTGTGATAGCTATGCAGCTAGTGTCGAAAGTCCTGCCACCGTCGGGAGTGAAACCCTAGGTCAGAGGCATTGCAGTGACATTAGTTGATGCCCTGAGCCACCTTCGCCGATACGAGCCATGTTGACGGTTGGGGTGTCGCACGGGATAGAGGAAGCGCGGTGACGGAGCGAACGGAGTCGCATGGTCAGGAGCGGAGGGGCGTGTTGAGCAGGGGGAGCGGGGGAGGCCGGGCGGGTGATGAGGGCGCCCGGCACCGTGCCAACCCATCGCTTTGGGGCGCGCGTCGGGGGCTAGTTAGCGACGGCAGGCATGGAGACAGGCGCCCGCCCGCGCCTCGGAACCCCCCCCAGCCTCTCCCCGCCACGACCCACTGACGGCCTCTGTCGCGTGAATAACGACCCTCCTGCAAGGCGGGCTGGGAACACGTTTTTTACGCCTGATCCTACTTACCAGGGCGACCGCCCCCCCCCCCGGCCTGCTAAACCCTGATCGTCCGCGTTGATGAAGAGTTTGTCGAAGAAGCTGTTTTGTTTCATTGCGCTGCGGCCGTTTCTTCCACTCGCGGTCGAAACAATCCATATGGAAGTCTCTTACTCGTAATCGAGATCAACAGCTCTAGGTTCATTTCTTAGAATCTCGTCAATATGTCTGTTTATATCCACTGGTTGGCTATAGCGACTTAACTCAACCAAATAGGAACGCAAGGTACTTCTAACAGCCGATGTTCGTTAAGTATTCTATTATCTGCCTTCCGTTAGGAACAATCGAAACAAATGAGTTATAGTTAAGGTATCGTATTAGTATTTCTCTTCCAAGAAAAGTTATTTACTTATTTTATTTTTTCTCATAACAAGGTTGCATTATGAAAACTGTTGAGCGGCACAGGCCAATACCTATAAGGTATTTGAGTAACTGCGAGGTGCGTTTTGCGCATGTGTGTAGTGTCGGGGGGGGGGGGGGAGCGCACGCGATTGCGTCATTCATGACTTGACCACTTCCCGACCACCAGTCGAGACATGTGATGCGTTTCAGTCTGCTGGTGAGGAACTGATGATATGTTTTCGACTGAAAATTCTAAGAAATTCCAAAAAATGTGTATTTGCATGCTTTAGTGACGCGATCTTAGTGGATAGACGAAGAATTAAACCAATTCCACCTCAGTAGATCAATTTAGGTGGCGTGTTTTAAAGCCCTAGAATTCCGATGTTAGTTTCAGTCTACGACATTATAATCTTTTTTCCATGGAGATGACAACACTGATTGTTGACAAACGAGTAATAGTCAATGAAAAACGCACGTCAGAATTTATTGTAAATTCGTAAGAATAAAGAATTACATCCGAATTTTTATAATAAATTTGCAAATTACCTTAAACCATTAAATTTGAACATTAAGTTATACAAAGAAAACCAGAACAGTAAGTAATCCTCGAGAATACACTTCTTAAACGTGCGAAGATCGATTTTCAATTTAATGTGACTTACAACTTATTTACCTTATTCCCATAAACATAAAACATAATAACCTTTTAATTTTTATATACATTCGTCTTCAGAACATAAATCAATCTGAGTTTGGGGAGTTTTAATATCTTAAAAAGTTAGAGGACTAAAATATAGATATATTAAGAAAGTCAAGGGAATCAAATGTAGTTGTAGAAGATGTTGCAACAGAATTTTCCAAAAAAATTGGAATGATCTTATATTACATTAGAGAATAACGCAAAAAAACAGTTTACAGATCATTTATGTTCACATTAGAAAAAAACATAAAAAATGAAGCTGTACTAAATTCTAACTATTCGTCTTATCCATACCTGAAAACATTTTTTATGGCGATTATAATTGTGAAATGCCAATATTACCAATTCATATTCCGTATGGAGGAAACATACAAGGTCATTTGGTGTTGGAAATATTTTAACGGGAGTATAATATTACTACTACGGTATTTAGTACACTTTATTGTATTAAGGTTGCGGTAGTTTATTTTAAATTGTTTATATTAAATTGTTTTATAATTGTTTATTGTATTATAATAATAATTATTATTATTATTCAGTTTTATTTGTTTCCAGTTACGTTTTTACATAAAGTAGAAATATTTCGATAATGGTGACAACATCGCCATTAATTTGCAATTTTCCATAGAAATATTTTCACAAAAAATCGATCTAATTCAGAAATTTACATCGGCGGAGAAAACTATATTTTGCCTAAATTTTACTCCGAAAAACAAACAGTAAGTTTTATTTAAAAAAAACGATGTTTGTTGATTCAGTTTTTTCACCAATTTTTTACCTTGTTTGTAAGGAGACCAGATCTGATTAATTCTGATAGTAATTGAACTTCATTTGCCTGATGACGCACATGTGCAGTACAATGAAGAAAAGCATCCAAAATTTCCTGTTGCATGTAGTAATTGTATATGGTTAAGAAATTACCGTTGTGTTTAGTGTGAAGTTTTAAAAATATTTCTCATATATTATTTAGTATTTCAAGTTCAAAAATTAAACAGAAGAAATATCTTACTTCTCATACACAATGGAGAAGTAATAAAGAGCGTCTCAGAATCGTAAAGAAATTTAAAAGTTGTTTTGTAAGAAAAATACACGTTCAAAAAAATTCCTTCAAAGGGTTCTTGTCAGAAAATTATATTTACCATTCCAAAACTGCTTCACGGAAAGAAGTTTCTGAAACACCTCATGTGAGAAAAATATGCAGGTCACTAAAAGAATTTCTCGCAACTGTAAGGCAGGCGAGTATTAGAACAACTTTAATTCTGAGAACGTGTGACTCTCGCTGCCATAAAAAGCAGGATGACAACGGGTCGCGCGGTGGATTCTTCCTGACTTGCAGCATTTTTTTTCTTCGAAAAAAAACCTCCGCAGAGCGAACGAAGTCACTAAGGTAACGCGAGCGGGTCCCTGGCACGGAGACAAGGAGCGCGCGAAAGGGTGTGGCACAGAGAGAGAAAGAAAGGGAAAAAAGTCGAGAGGAAGCGCATTCGGGACAGGGGTGTGGAGAAAGAGATTGTGGCACACACAAGGGAGACGCTTGGTTGATGGCGGGGGTGGTGGCAACGAGAGTAGAGAAAATCTGGGGGAGGTGGAAGATGAGATGAGGGTGAGGCAGAGGTAGAAGACGCGGTGGAGGTAAAGAGCAGAGACGGATTGGAGATTCCAGGGGGGCCGAGATTGTGATAGGGCTGACGGTTGGGCTTGAATGAAGATGACATTAGAAGCGAAAATCCAGGATAGAGTGTGGGTTGACGTTTAGGATTCGTGAAAGAGAATTCGGTGGGCGGGAGACGGGAAGAAAGCAGGCAGCGAAAGCCAAGCTACTTCGTCGACAACTGAGAGCAGCTGCTGGGATGCCACCAACAGCAACGTCTGAACAGGTGCTGGGTAATGGGGCTAAAGGTTGGGTCGATAAGGGAGAGCAGGGGAGAAAGGAGGGTTGGAAGAGTCGCGGTTGTGGGGCGAAGGGTGGAAGAAACGGCGAGGTGCGACAAAAGCTTCGGCTTGAGGCGACGGGGCCTGCGGTGGGAGGCGGCGGCGGTTGCGTGGGTGGCGCAAGGGGCGCTGGTTTTGGGAAACCTGCTCGAAGACGAGCGAAAAGGCGCGCGCGTGACGTGGCGTAGAGCGGACGGAGGCGGCAGCGAGAGGTGGTGGTGGTGGGGGCGGCGGGGCGGCGAAGGGGCGGAGGGACAGCGCAGCGGCGGAGGCGGTGAGTGGCGAAGACGGTGGAAGGTGGTAGATGGTGGCGGAGGCGGTGGAGTGGCGAGATCGGACGGAGACGGGGAGGCGGCGGAGGCTCGAGCGGAGGAGGCGGCTGCAAAGGGATCCGCGTCTTCGCTGTCTGGAAGCCAGCATGAGACCCGATCCCATCCTGGTGACGCGAGCCCTGCCCCCTCACCGCTTCGACGCGATTGTCTCCCCCCCCCCCGCAGCAGCGTCCGCTGGCACTCCGCGCGCCCTGGCGGCGGACGGCGACACCTGGCAGCTCGGCTGACAGACCGCCCAAGTATTTGGACGGCGAAATAGCACGCTGCGGCACTCCCCGGTGCGCTTGGCTCGTGTTTATACTTGACCTTTACAGGAAAAGCCTGTTATCGTTGGCTGAGATTTGACTCTTTCGGGTCATTGTTGGCAAAGGGCTTGTAAGTTTTCATTTTCTCCTCAAGAAAGCTACTTCACTTTGCTTGTAAGATTGATTCTTTTGTTCTCAATTAAGGGAGTAGAATATTAATTTATTTTCTTAGTCGTTGCGAAAGGAAAGAAGGTTTCTTTGTCTTTTTATTCGATTTCTTAGAAATTCTACTTTGTTAATTTGCCAAAAGACATTGTGTCTTACTACAATGCGGACGGTCTTTATGTATGGCAGAGCGTCCTACTTATAAAATCACTTTTTGTATCGAGAGTAGGATGCTTTTAAAACACGAATAACTAATATGTAGTACGGGGAAAATATATTTCTTTTTCTAGAATCCTCCTTCAACTTGCATTAAAACATTTTAAACATTCACTTCTAGATTTATGTGTTTTTATATTATTAAATATAGTTTTATTGTTATTCTTCAGGAATGGTTAACTAAAAGAAAGTTCTTTTTTTAATTACATTAAATTTCAAATGTATCCCCTTTATATGTATAGTAGACTACACCAAGTGCAAATGACGGTATCTTATAATTCATGATGCAATGTCCGTAAAACTCCGTATAAATGAATAATTACATCTCAGATATGTATAAAAAGGTTAAAGATGAACATTTTAGAATTTCGAAGATTATGATAGAAGCAAAACAAGAGGCGCATATGCAATCAGAACACGCGTTACGCTGCAACACTATCATTGTGTATCATTAAAACACCATGCGTTCTAGGCCCAGCGGATAAGATCTATATGTCCCTAACGAGACACGCTTTGTTTCTTATGTCGTAATATACAAAATTACTTTTGGAACGTTTTATTACTTTTTGGAAATTTATCTCCTTTCCATTACATCGGTTGTCAGAAATCATAGAAGTTTATCTTTAGTTATAAGCTATTTTCATTTTTAAAACAAAGATTTAAGAAAGTGCCGAATATTCGCAATTCCTAAATTACGAATACATAAAAACTTTTTTCCTCTGTTGAATATTCTTATTACTTAGTATTTATTTTCTGCAAATCTTAGAAAGTAAAGTGCACATATATATGTAGCTAACTCAAAATATTTTAAAACTTGTAAAGTGACCTTTTTGATTCAATTTCTCTTTCAAAAATACACAGTAATTACCTACATTAGAGGTTCGTGAAGTTGTTTTAAAACATCACATAAAAAGTATATATTATGCTTTACTCACTTAACTACATTTTTGAAATTGAGCTCCATTTGAATAGAGTTAATGAGAATTTTCTTCGTCTTAGCTTGAAAGGAATTCTGATTTGTTGTCTCCGCTATCCAATACCCGGCTGGTCTCCGCCCACTCTTGAAACGCTACGGACCACGAATCGATTATCTAATAGTTCTAAAATTCCCATAAGCCCCGCATTGAATTTTGACCGATCTGCCGCCACTGGCGACTACTCGTCCATTTCAACAGCACTCTCGCATGTTTTGCTACTTCTAATTTCCTCTTTATGTTTTACATGCACGCCTATATAATTCCTCTCTCCCTGCGTCAGTGACGTGCGCGGCAGCACTTGTTGCTGATCGATAATTATTCATTTGTCGGCCAAAATAAGCGCGCGCGCGGTGCGGTGAGCTCGCGCTATCCATCACGCAGCATTGTGGCAGCGTCGCTTACGCGCCTCTTAGCGCTTCGCAGATGACGGCGACGAGGCCGTCTACTCCGCTGCCACCACCACGACACCGTCGTCATCGCGCAGCCTCCCCCGCCTTCCCGGCTCCATCCTCTTAACCTCCGCTTCCAGGTCACTGCTCCCTACGACCTCCCATTGCCACCGCCACCAACTCCAAAGCCATCTCCTACCTGCCACCACTAGCACGACCACCACTTAACCACCATCACCACTACCACCACTCCAACGGTCGTCATCTCCGCCATACCTCTACGCACCACCATCACTACACCAGCACCATCACGCACCACCACCACGCACGCATCACCATCACCACCATCATACCACCACAACCACTTCCACACCAGCACACCACACCACCACCACCACCACGCACCACTACGCTTACCACTACTACTACCACACAATCACTACCACCATACTTAACCATCATTTCAGCAATCAACGAGCAACTAACACCAACTCACTATCACCGGACCCCAAAACTCACCAGTACAAGCGCCATCCACAACCACTACAACCGGCCACTGGTCACCACAACCACCACAACCGCCACTACAATCACACCGCAGCAACGTCACCACCATCACCGCGCCGCGGACGCTCTCGCGTTCTCCCCCCGCTGGCCGTCCCCCCTGTCCCCCTCCTCTCTACCCACTGCCCCCGCCCATGCCCAACCTCCCACCGTCACAATCGTCGTCTCCGCCACCTGCACAACCGCCGGCACCGCCACCTCCGCCAAATCCGCTGCCACCACATCCGCCCTCCAACCCCTCGCCATGCCGCGCCTCTGCCTCTCGCGCTTGCCCAGGCTTCGGCCCGTGGAGCCACCCGCACCGCGGGCGCCGCGCCTACTTGACAAATGACGCCCTCGCGCGCGCACCCGACCGCCCAATTAGCGCCCGCCGAGGTGGAGTGCCCGAGAGGCTGCTTTGCTTTTAGGCATATGTGAAAATTTATTTATTCATGTCTGCTCATGTACATTTACGTGATAAGTTATCCTCCCCGCCAAACATTGTTTACGGGTTTGACACGTGTGAATAACGGCGGAATAATATTCCCTCAGTATTTCCACGTTTTATTGAGTCTGCCACGTGTTTGGACAGTGTATCGAAGAGCTGTAAGAAACTAGAAACAAACAAATCATAAGATATTTCGTTTTGAAATAGCAAAAATAGTATTTCATTCACACAGAATTACACATACACGTGAAGTACGAGATAATTTCTTAACAATGAACAGAAATTACTCCCTTATGTTACGAGCGCCAAATTAACGGTTACCATCTTAGAGGCGGCATCTATTTAACAGGATATCACAGGCAGTATAAGTAACTGTGTCCAATCTCAACTACACGTAAATTTGTTGGTGTTGCTTAAGGGGCATTTTTTGAAGGTATTTGCTCCATTAACTTGTTGAGATCGTGACATGATTTTTGATTTTGTAGAATGGTATTTTGTTTTATATGAATGTTAATTTATATCGTGTTAAAGCGGATTAGATTAGCTTTGCGTCGAGCGTATAAAACATAACCATACACTTTATCCTGATTGCTAAACTTCCTTCCAACGTTTGTCCCTGCCGCTCCATAAATTGCTGTTCAGCTAAGTAAATCAACAACATCCTCGGTACAAAAGCGGTGACGTGGAATTCAAAGAATTTTCTAAATAAAGACTCGAAGTTAGTTTTCCCGACCTTAAAAAGACTTTCTTTCTCACCAGGGAGCCAATTAACTTCATTTTATTGGTCTGGTTCGCTTTTTTCATTTCCAAAAGCTACACTGACGGATATGCCCGCAGCACCAAGCGATTCTGTGGCATTGGTTGACAAGAAACATTTCATGCTCATTTAAGAAAGCGCGTATTATTAAATGCCTTGGAAAGATAGTGCATTCTTTTCCTTTTAAACCTGCCGTAGTGTAACGAGTGAGGTTACTACTTTTTTAATGACTTCTGCACAAATGTTCTACAGCTGTCATCCATTATACTTGACCGTCATTTCGTTTGCAAGTAGCAGCAAAGTTTTGTCTGTGGTTTTGTTTAAGGAACGTCCTCTTTTGATCTAATTTTTCAATCGATATTTACATGAAGTTTACCAACGTTTGAATTTAAAGATGCAAAAAATAGACCACGACACGATACATTGTTTTATTTTACACTTCACCGCGGCCCAGCCATCAGTGCCTGATGGTAACCTTTTTGTTTTCTTCATCGTTTTGTGGAGAATCCCTTTGGTCTCTCAGTAAATTTAGAGCGCTTTCGTCGCCCGAAACAATGGGATGGCATTTCAAAAATCTTCTAAAGAAAGACGTTAACTCATTTACCTTAACCTTCAGAAACGCCCTGTCAACTGCCAGGCGGGCCACCCACTCGTAATTTAATTGCGGCGGCGGTGGTGGCACCCCCGTTTTGCTCGCCGCTCCTCGGATGCCTTCGCCATCTCTGCCTCCATCTCCGCCTCCATCTCCGCCTCCGCCGTCCCGCGTCGCGATCCCTGCCGCTAGAACCCGACAAAGGCAGGTATTAAGCGGTCACCATTTTCAATTATTTCGCTTCGTTTGTTTTTTTTTTTCAACCTCCGATGGGCTATAGCAAAGCAAAGAAGAGTAATGAGAAAAATCAAATTGTTACCAAAAGTTATGTACAAACACGATTACTTTTCTACATTATCACCGTCAAGATTTAGACATTTTTCGTCTCTGTGAACAAGCTTCTCGACTCCCTCGCCAAACATTGCCACCATTTATGTGAGATGGCTATGAACTTAGCTTTGAAGTGCCTCATTCTTCAGTCGTTTTTCGATTCCTGGAAGAGATGAAAATCAGTCGTTGCTAAGTCGGACTATACGCCGAGACGTCTGCACCGGATGTTATTTGGTTCACCCAGCACGGTACGTCTGCTCCAGATGTTTTTCGGTCTCAGCGGGTTACACTGCGAGGGTCGGGGATTTGATGAATGAGGACATCTCCAGAAGCCAGCAGCTTCTTTGAAAGTTTACATCCTCTACTCGATTCATTTCTTGTGAATTTCTTCTGAACTATTCTC
>BOPP01000058.1:1259754-1307028 GCA_017312745.1 Gryllus bimaculatus | reverse complement strand
GAAAACAAGCACGAGAAACCGCGTTTCGCGCACGGCGTTTTAAAAAGTAATTTAGTCATATCTTGAGATTAGAATGACGTGAAAATAAGGTTAACGTCGATTTAGCCATTACGAATAACAAATATTTAACATCATACCACATATTTCCAATCAAAGAAAGGATATTAAATGGTTAATGCACCCGACGTTTCGGTTCTTATACACGTTGTGACTCAATCAACTCGTCTAGAAACAGGAAGTAACATTCATTTCTAAGCTACATATAATTTTGTATGTGGATTATTCTGTGACTATAAGAATTCACTTTTCTCTTGTGATGGCTATCACTTGTTTATGGGCAGAAATCTTAGTAGCATTCGCCATTTACTAATCTTTCTTTGATTGTTAATGTCTGTTAAAATCTGGTCAATATTTGTTATTCGTAGAACATGATGTGTTTTCTGCTTAGTTCTTTTATGTTGTATGTACACATTAAATATTATTTCCGGGGTGACCAATAATTCTAAAACTAACTGCATTCCATTTCTAATGTAAAATTTATCTAGTATACTCTTTGCTCAAGTTTACTTATACGGAGAGACTAATAATAATGATAATAATAATAATAATCGTAATCATAATCATAATAATAATATTGACAATTTTTATACAAATTCAGTATACAACTCTTCATATTCTCTCATGATTACGCTGTTAATAGTTTTTATACCTTGATCATTTCATATAATTCTGCAAAGCCACTCATGTCGCGGAATGTCAAAAACTCAAAACATAAAATTTACATTTTTTAGTCGTTATGTATAAATATTTACGAAACAATATTTTATTCTCCCAGATACATTTTTTTTACTTATTCGACGTGAACTTGCTTATTTAGGGGTTAGAGAGGTAAATGCTTCTCTGTAGTATACTCTATTTATTTCCATGATTGATCATCATACAAGAACTTTTATTTCCTTATGATTAATGTTTAGGTAAATTGGCAAAGCTGTTGAACAAATACCTAAACACAAATGTTTCATAAACTTTAAAATTAATGCCAATGTATCACTAGCAAACTAACATATATTATCGAAAATTTACATACCATGCCCCCCGTCTATCACACGATGTTTTGTCAGAATCAATCACATCTCTTGGTGCTTACCGTCCTCCCCACCACAAACAACACGTTCCGGGAATCGACAGCTCAAACCCCCACTCCGCCCCCGAGTATTCACGAGATTACGGAGTATTTTTAGCTCGGCAGCTTAGTGTGTTTTATGCCCTCTCGGAAGTCGTAAAGAACAAAATTTCATTCATTATTTCGAATCTGGTGTATACACGAGAAATTACGGGAAGGAGGGGACCGTCCTTTCCGTGTGGAGGACAACGGAGTCCCTCGCGGGCGGGCCCTAAGGCGCAAGCGGCGCGACAACGAGATGCCGCAGGCGCGAGGAGGAAGGAGGGGCGCAAGGAGGCGAAGAGGAAGAGGCAAGGCGAGAGAGGGAGGCGAGCGGCGCGCCGGAGAGAAGACGGCGCTGGCGGGAGGAGTAATGCGGGGCGGAGCGACCTCTAGCGGGCGGAGTCTGGTCTTCGGAAGGACGATGAAAGTGCTGGGTGCACGGCGCCAGGCAGCAAGGGTGGCGTGGGATGTAGAGGATGGGGCAGGGCCGGGACTGTGGCGGGGTGAGACTGCGCGGGGCGAGACTGAGCGGGGTGAGACTGAACGGGGTGAGACTGCGCGGGGCGAGACTGAGACTGAAAGGGGTGATATCGCGGCGAGAGACTGCGCGGAGAGATTGCGCGGGGCAGAGACTGCGCGGGGCGATACTGCGCGGGGCGAGACTTGTGCAGGCGCAGACTGCGCAGCGAGGCTGAGACACTGCGCGGGGCGGACTGCGCGGGGCGAGACGGCGCGGGGCGAGACGGTGCAGGGCGAGACTGAGCGCATGGTGAAAGGGCGCGGGCGAGACTGAGCGAGGTGAGACGGCGCGGGGCGAGACCGGCGCGGGCGGGGCGGGCGGGCGGGGGCGGGCGGGGCGGGCGCGGGGCGGCGAGGAACACTGGGCGACGTGAGGCGGCGAAATAGGTAGAAGAGTTTGGGGAAAGAAAATGCGACGAACTCGAGTATCGGAATTGAAAGCGAAACTGTTAACTGAAACCGATACAGGCTTGACGAAGAGATACCGAAGCAGACACCGAACATTATAACCTTGAACCCCGTCCTGGCAGAAAATCATATCATTTCGATGCCGATGTGTCGCGTTCAGAAATACAGCGCCTTACGTTTATGTCTGTTCTCGCCTTGCAGCTGATTGTGCTGTGCGCGTACTTGAAAGGAAGGCGTGGAGGGGAGAGGCGCCAGAAAGCATCGAGAAATGAATATGTCAGTTCGGAACTAGAATGAGACGATGGTCAAATATAATTGGCTTAGGGCAGTATATAAGACCTCGACATGAAGCGAAGCTGGTGTGGTAGAAAAAGAAATAGACTGATACCTGCTTGCACACAAGCGGAGAAACTTCTACGCAACTTAATTGCCGTGGTGCAGATCGGAAGAACAAAAAGGACGAAGAAGTGGAGAGGCCGAAAAGTGAATAGCAGAGGGCACCGTCGCGTCGTGGCAAGTGATTCCGGCCGCGCGAGCGCTGTGTGGAGAGAGAAGGAAAGCGGCTCCTATCTCCGGCGGCGGGCCGAAAACGGCGTGCACGGGCAAAAAGAGGACTGCCAGCGAAACGGACTGGGAGGGTGTCGGCTGCGACGACCAGTGGCACTGGGCGGAGGCAGGGTGTGGAGCGGGGAGAGGAGTACGCGGCTAGACAACGGCCCGGCCGGACGCACCTGCTCCCACCGCCGGCTCCCCGCCCGCCACCCGCCCGCTCCCCGCCCGCTCGCCCCGCCCCCTCCCGCCCGCATCCCCCGCCCGCTCCCCGGCCCGATTCTCCGCTCCCCCGCTCCCCCGCTCCCCCGTCGCCCCCTCCCGCTCCCCTCCTTCCCTCAGCTTCTCGCCCGCTCCCGCCTCCCCCACCCGCTCCCCGTCCCCCGCTCCCCGCTCCCCGCTCCCCGCTCCCCGCCCGCCGCCCGCCCGGCCGCCCACGCCGCCGCCCGCGCCGCCCGCCGCCCGCCCGCGCCCCGCCCGCGCCGCCCGCCCGCCCGCCCGCCGCCGCCCGCCCGCCCACGCACCGCCGCCGCCCGCCTGCCCGCCGCCCGCCGCCCGGCCCGCCTCGCCCGCCCGCGCACGCCCGCCGCCCGCCGCCGCTCCCCGCCGGCCGCCGGCCCGACCCCGTCGCTGGGCGAGGACAGAGCGCGAGGCAGCGGAGTAGCGGGCGGGCGGCGGGAGGCCAGCAGGTGATGCGCCGCGGCGCGGCGGCGAGCAGCGGCGTAGAGTGACCCGGAGCGCCCACCCGTGCTTTCCCCCGGCCACGCCCCCTCCACCACCCCCGCCGCTTCGCCGCAAGCTGCAGCCCGCCCAGTGCAGCCACGCGCGCCCGTCGCCCCGCGCCGCGCCGCTTGCAAGCCGAATGGGTTATCGAATGGGCTCGCGGTTCGGGAAGCGCCGATGCCTCTCGACTTCCGACGACGCTCCGCCCGCCGGCCCCGCCGCCGCCCCCGGTTGCCTCCGCCGCCGGGGAAATGTTAAGCCATGAAACTTGCAGATGAAGCCGCGGAAATACAAACGCGCCAGTGAGGGGATATGCGCAACGTCCGTAATTCGCCAACTCGCGCGCCAGAACGGCAATCGACAATGGAAGTACGAGACGCAAATTCCTTTGACAGACGTTCTACACTCGGCTGGTTTTTATTTTACAGCATTGCAATATTGTAGGGTTACGAGTGCGTAAAATACGGTGCTGCTACCCGGCGGCGTCTGAATGTTGCTATATTATTTTATGTTTCTATATTCACGGTGTGTTCTTTTGGAAATAGAGTTATTCTACGGCGCATGACGGTGTAGTTTATGTACCTTCATAAGTATATCATATATGACTCCAATATAACTAACTTTAAATCAAAAAGCAGGCAAAATTATTTACTAGGTACAATATATGATTTCTTAGTGTGAGATTCCAGTTGATATACTTTTCCTAAAAGCCACAATTTATTGTAATTGTGGAGTAAAATTAACAAAAGTCTGCGATTTGCGATAACCTACAGATATATGTTCAAGTAAAAGTTTTAGAAACAAAATTTTTTTCTGTTAATGAAAAGTCTGATTACTGGATACACATTCCCTTTTGGTGTAGATTTCAGGAAGTAACTAAAACTAGGGAAAACGTCCCAAATACAGAGAAATAATACATTCTAATATTACTGTAAGTTTGTTAATTATTGTCTATTAATCACTAACTTGATTTATTATATGTTCAGTTTGACAAATTACCACTACAAAGATATTAAAAGCGGGAATGAATTTCAACGTACTCTAAAATTCGTGGTATTATGTACCTGAATTATATTTAATCGTCATAACTATCTGGTAGCGAATATTAATTTTGTTATAGCTTGGAATTTTGCAGTTAATTGCGATTCGGGACGATATATTTTCAATAAGCCTGCCTTTTAATAATTCGCGAAAATATTCATAAAGAGAACTATAGAACTGCTAATATGACTGTCATTCGTTTTGTTCGGTGTATTCACTTAATGAGTGTTCGTTGCAATACAAAATTTTTGAATATAGAGTAAAAATAAAAATATTAATTCCTGATGCTTTTATAGCAATAGAATAACATAGCAATAATATAGCAATAGAAATGGAATTTATAAAAACAACCTTTTATTCGTTACATTTTAAGTAGTTTTTTCATTGAAATCGCGAACATTGTGAACATATTGCATTATATATTTTAGTTGCTTTTACAAGTAACCCTGGCCTAAAAACTAGCATATCTAACATCCATTACTTGAAATTTGTTTATTTTTTGTGCCACCTTTCATTTATGATATCTCAGCCTTTTCTCTTCTTGTAATATAATACCATTATTATAAAAGTTACAAATCTGCAAATCATGATTAATGTGAAAAACTATAATGCGTTTACACAAACTTTAAAAATGATTATGTTGTAATTAGTACTTACGTTTCTTCCCTAAAGGAATACAATCTGTTTCAATAATAGCAATCGAGTATTGCAATAGCTTGAGCGTTCACGTAAATCTTTGAGGGCTGTCAACTGCAAAAGCATGGTGTGGATGGACTAATCCACTTTTCTTCTGCCACCCTGAGAGTTCGTCCTTCCCACCATGAACTCAATTTCCGCAGCAGTTAAATGTTTGCTTCAACATGCTATTGCTAACGCCTTCTCTCCCTGATACTCGGCAAAAAGAATTACAAACATACAGATTGGCATAATACCATGTGTGGAGGTAGGATTGCATAGATACTGCTTTTTCAACTAACAAAATGTGAAATTTTGTTTTCTTATCTTCTTTGTCGGTGACTTAATTATGTTATGATTAGAAAACTGGAGCTGACGTTAAGATTGAGTTATAGGAATATTATCATATGTAGTCTCTGAAGACTGATCCAGTATTTAATAAATTCTGTAAACTTGCTCTACCTGAAATGGCCAGATTGATCTATACTCCGTAACAATGTCCCCTAAAATATGTCGAAGATTTTATTTCATTGCATCTTCTGTCCCTGTGATTGAACGTCAGATATTATAAATACAAATAAATTGCAATTACTGCAATCATCTGTAGATCAATTATGTTAACTATCCAGCTGAGTAGAAATAGTATAATGTTATATTTGTTTCTAAATCAGTAAGCAGGGTTGGTCTTATGGAAGCAATTGTTATATCAGCACAAGACTAGAACGCACCAGACTTTAGGGCTTCGAAAGTGGCTTTAACTTAATAATTTCCAACTGTGAACTCGTTTAGCATTTACTGCAGTGTGTTAGTTTTTATTTTCTTTTATTTATTTCAATTTAAGATTTTACTAAGTTATTTTTCTTTCGAATGTTTTCATTTTTACACAATTTACTAAAAGGATGTCAGAATAAATGTGACGAACTTCAATCATGATGGTGGGCAAAGATGGTCACTTTCTGCCAATGAAAATACGTTGTCCTTTTTTTCAGTTTCGCTATAAAGAACTCTCCATTTGACGGCCACGTGATGTGATACACACGTGATAACAGCGCTGACCAGTCAAATCCGAACAGTAATGACAAAATTGGACATCGTCGTTGCCAGTGAGCGGGTTACCCCTGGGATTTCGTGAAGCTGCCAATCATTGGTGCAGGAAGTGTTGCCTACCTATCAGGGGCGCGATGTCAAAATTGGATCATGCGTAACTTCGTTATATGAAATTTCCCACTGCATGTTCATAGGGAAATAGTTATCATTTTCGATCTCTTCATACGTCCCACACGTTTCTATCATTTATTCTGAGACTTTCTGTATAAGTTCTTTGCGGTATTTATTGTATACATTTCGCCTGTTTTCCATTATCTGTCCTCCATCTTCCGCTCACGTGCACTTACCGGGATGGAGGAAGCCGAACCCCTCGCGTGGCCTGCCTCCTCAGATAAGAGATCACTCCTTCATCTTCCTCAAGATCTACCGAACAGGTAGGGCTGTCTGCCCCCGCCCCTTTCTCTCTCGCCCGCTGCGGGAGTGCCTTGGCGAGATCTGATTGGGTTGTGCGGCATATGGCGCCTCCGCATGAGAGGCTTCCCGTGAGGATGGAGCAGACTTTGTAGATTGAAAAAGGAATCTTCCTTGCTTCGCAGGGCGTGCGCCGAGGCTCCCAAGTAGCTGCGGCAAACCTCGCTGTTCAAAGGTCGTGCCTCAGTTTGGAAATATTTTCAATCACGAGGAATGCGCCAAAATAATACAGGGAGAGGTTGAATTTTATCTAGCCACCCTCTCATTGAAGTAGTTTGCTTTTTTTATTCACTGTAAATGTATTTCTCTCTGAAACCAATAAACATACGAACAGAAGAAATTATCATCCTCCTTTCTTGCAATAAATGATAATGAGGCCTTTTGCGACTCTGCTCAACCCAGCTTACCGATTTCGAAACAAATATAACATTATACTATTTCTACTCAGATGGGTACTTAACATAAACGATCTTCAGATTATTGCAGTTATTGCAATTTATTTATATTTCTAATATCTAACGTTCGAACAGAGACTCGTACTTACTATTCGTATTCGTTAGCAATAACTATTAAAGTATCAAGTATCATATCATAAATCCCTCGAACGTGTCTCAAAAAACAACAACCAGCGATGTATAATTGAAGGCGGCACCACACTTTCCATTTTCGCGAGTTCCGAGTGATCGTTCGCCGAATCCCGAATAGCGTGGATGGGTGCTTGCTTTTTGTTCAGCGCCGAACATTCGGTACTTGCTCTACACGCAGTGTGTCGCCCTTTTGGATAAACCAAAGGAAGCGAACATTTGACGAGCATTACGGCATTACGGTATTCGGAGGCAGTCGCTTGCTACTCGACAAATGCCGAATGTGTGAAGCTGCCTTAATTAGAATTGTCAATGACACGGAATCTGAATTACGATTGGTCGTTTAACAAGGGCATGAACATATTCAAATAAATCATTCTTCCTACTGAATTCAAATGCCTATTCTTGTAGCCCTGTTCTTACTGAAGAAGAATTCAAAGACATTGTTTTAGGGATTGCTTTCTCTCGGACACAATAAGCACTAGGTGGAGATGTTTATGTTCGAGAATTTTCTAAAAATATCGTATTGAAAATCATTTCGTCGGTCAGCAAGTATGCACACCACTTTCTGAATTCCTACTATATAATTTCTTTCAAGAACAAATTACTTTTGTCCTCTTGCAACACATCGCCAATTTCCGTTTTTGGTGCCCCATGTTTACTCCGAGTTTCACTGGATATTTTCATAAAATTAGCTTCTTCCTCCCCCACATGGATTCACCAAAATAAAAGCAGTATATAAACATAACGTACGTCGGTACTGATTGAGTTATTTAGTGTATCGTGAAATGTTACCGGATACATGGAAACATATTGAAAAAACAAAAAAATGTAAAAAATCGAAAAATAAAGAGAACTAACATTACTTTATACTCTATTTTCATCAGTAATTTAACTTCGAATATTGGATCCTTTAACTAATGTGTCTTAAATATTTCTCACTTGAACATTTTATTTTTAGTTTGCTTTGAAAGTTAGTATTTTTTTATGTAAAAGCAATGTTAAACGGATTTGTTTCGGAAACAAAAATAAGTTACATTCGGAGGAGAAATACATTGGAAGAAAAATTCAAAACGATTAAGACTTTTACCCGCAGATATCCTCCAACAATCCATTGGACGTGAGCAAATCTGGCGGCTTTATGTCATTCTTCTTTGTGAATATGACAAATGAGGCTCCTTAAGAGACGTCGGATGGGCGTTTTATCATTCGGCCCATCGCGTTATTTCACTTCGCCATCGTCGTCCGCGTCGAGACTCTTCTGAATGGCTCTACGATTTATTCGCTGCCTTCTTTAAGAGCATGGCCCGCACTGCCATTACAATTAAAGCTCCCGTTTAATGTGCCACTTTTGCTTGCTCGCCGCGGAGTAAACGGGAATAATATTACACCATAAAATATCTCTCTTCGTGTAATTGCGATATTCAACGTCTTTGTATGATGTAGATAACAAATGCTACGTTCTCAAAATCTAAATGTTAGATGAGTTATGAAATTCTGTTGGCTTTTTAAACAATTATTGATCCTCATGGACTAAATACCCTTGTCAAGCTTTACGCTTTGTCAGTGATATCAGATTACTGTTCTATAAATAAGTGATATTAAGAAAGACCAAAGCAATATTTTCATTCTATCTCTGTATATAATGGCTAATGAGACGTGACTGTTTTTTACAATTTTCAAGAAACCATTGAAACCTTATATGTGTGCTACTGCTAGATAGAGAATTTTCCGCCTGTCCTGTATCGCACATTTAAGAGATAAAATTGAAGTTTCAGATTATTGCATAATAAACATATTTTGGCAACAAGCAATCAGGCATAATATAGAAGCGAAGCGACCTATGTTTTAAACCACGGTTTTCGTGTCTTTGAAGGAACACAAGTTTTGTGGGACGGGCAGGGGTTGTGAGTTTTGAAGAACAGGTAAGAGAAGGCCTGAGTACAGATGAGGCTCAAGTTATATTTCTTGAGCAGTATTTTAGAAAATAATACCTTTTTGGAGGAAATATGTGAGGAAATGGCTGGGGATAGAAGGGGGAATGGAGGGGCAGAGGAGGGGATCGAGTTATGCCTCTTAAGCAATATTCTACAAACTAAGACCTTTTTATACCTATTTCATCTTTGGAAATAGCTTTTCTGGGGTCGCCTTCTTTATAGTTTGGGCATTCTGATATGACTATTAACTCGAAAAATATGTAAAATAAAATTGAAGGAATAGAGACAAAAAGTAAACCACGACATAATTAAAGAGTCAATTTAAGTTTTTGTGGAATTTAAGATCATGCGTAGCAAAATTAGAATATTAGGTGTATATTGCTGTAACGTACAGTTTAAGGGGAGGCCGTTGGATATTAGGATGCAGTATGAAGTTATCGTCACCTTCAAACCAAGTTTTACAAAGGCGGAATCTTCGCACGAGTCCACCTGGTAAAATATATTTGTCATTACATTAAATAATAAGAACAATGTAATACAGTTATAAAATAAATTGAAAAAGTTCTTGAATTGAAATTCGAAAATTGTTTCTAGCAGTAGATGGCCCAGGGTAACAATCAATGTCACGGCAGTCCCTCTGACTGGGAGGTTCTAGGGTTCGAATTCGGGCGGAGGCAGGAATTTGGCGCTAGCTACAGTTCGGTTGAACTCAGTCTCCGTCTGGAGGATAACTGTAGCGGTCGTCTGCTATCATCAGTTGTTTTCCGTGCTTTCTTTGAACAATACCAGGTAAAGGCGGGAGTAGTATCCAAACAAACGGGCCACGAACTGCATGTGATCTTTCCTTCATCTTCTTTGTCCTACTTTCACTCTTCCATGTTCTATCCCCTTAGTTACACTTACATGCACTACACTATCACACTAGTCGGGAGACTAGTCGGGAGCTTAGAAAACCCAGCTAATCGACGTGTTGATTGGCGCCAAATCTCGCCGTCAAGCGGGGAAGGATCATCGTCCCCTCCCGTAATAAACATGCACGACCCTTACGGGATTAATTATTATAGTAGTTTACGCATATAAAAACACTCAAAAATCAATCAATTTATCAATGTTTAAGCAATTATAAAGGACACAACTTTATACTGAATTTGCATAAATTATTTGATTATGGTACACTGCGTCATAAAGTTTATAGCAAGGTATTATCTTAGGAGTTAACGTTTAATGTGAGTTATTGACTGCCATTAAATCCTGTAAACCATGGCAGTGAAACGGCACCGTTATTACGGAGCAATTAGAAACTCGCATTTGCATTCACTGCCAGCCACCTATATGAACCCTTCAATGTGATTAGAAATACACAATATGTTAAGAGGAGACGTAACGGTAGAGGGAATTGTAGTAGATTTAATTACATTTCAGTATTTGCAATGCTTGTGCACAGACCTGGTCACGAGTTTTATAAAATTCATGTTAATATTAATTTTTATTGTCAGCAGAGCATAAACAGACTACAAATCTTGATAGTCTTGCTCGAATAGATTATATGGAATGAAATAGAATTGATAGCGTTAGAAAATAGTACAAGAATATAAAACTACAAATAATTTATTTTATTGAGAAATAATGACTCTGCTTTTTATTCAACATTGGTGTCAGTCACTATATCCTATTACTTACAATTGTGTATTATAGAATGCTTGGGTTTGAACAGACCGTTTGAAAGTCCAGTTTTAATAGTTGTAGTGTTAGATATATTTTCTTCATTAAAACGTAACAAATATGCATTATTTCATTCAATAAATAATGTTTTGTTTATTTTAGCTGGTTGTATACTTTATATTTATAATTAGCTCTCGAAATGAGCTTATATATTTATAAGGACATAACTCAAATTAAAAATTGCTTGCAGAGAAAGAAAATTCCATAGTAAAATTGTGAGTTATAGAAAGATGATGTATTGATAGGTATTAATACGATAGAGCGAGAAGTAAGTGGTAATGTGATACGAGCGAGTATTTTAAACGTCATACGAGTGTTTTAATACACATTACGAGTGATATACAGAACTTTTTCTACGATTATGATATCTGTTATACTATACGTTAAAGTTTTTAACTAAACTAGCATGGAGTAATGAGCCAACGCCTCCTAGCGGACAGCCTTTTATTGTTCCAGGTGGCATTGTTTATGCTTAGACACAATCCGACAGTGAGCAGTAGCCGCCTAAGTTCAGTAAAGCCTATCTGTTCTTATTTCTTAACAGCTTAATAATTGATACGTCTCCATAGTGGCTTCACTTTTCTGATTTTATTTCGTAGTTCATGGTTTTGAAATAGAGGCTTGCCATCATTCACCCTTGGTACAGCAATATACACTATCCAATGAAACGTTTAGTAGAACGATGGCCAATTATTAATATTGTGTGTGTGTGTGTGTGTGTGTGTGTGTGATTTAAGGTCGCATCAACATCTAGGTCATTAGCGACTATTGCATTTAACGGTATGGAAGCTGTAAAGACGACACGATATGGTGATGATAGGCGGTGAAAAGACGAAATCAAATACCACCATGCGCGAGGCGGGACTGGAATCCGTGATCCTTCAGTTCGAGATCGCTGCGTCTTTAAGGATCTTGGCCATTCAGACCAGGAATTATTAATTAGTAGTTAGAAGAGGTCTGCATTTGCCTCGATTACAGAGCTCGCCCCTCTTTCCTTTGATTCCACATACTCGCCCGTTCGTTGCGGGCTCTCGGTCGCCGGTTACCAGCTGAGACGGCCTAGCGTCCGGTCGGTCGACATTAATAGATGAAGTCCGTTCCTCCCACGTCGCAAGACTCGGCTGTCACTTCGGAGAAAACACCGGATGATGTGTTGTAGGAAGAAGAAGGAATGCTGGATTGTAATTAAAGTAATGGATCAACAATTTCCATTTTACAAAATTTAATTCCTAAACGAAATATTATAGTTTATGTTTAAAATGATTTACAACTGCAAAATTCATTTTGACTACGCAATCCTGTGGAGAACCTAAATTTTGGCGTCAGACTGAAGTTCTTGAAAAAGAAAGGGTATTCATATATTCATAGATTTTGAGATTTGATTTCTTCTTTGTAAATTCTACACATTGAATGTTGACGAAAATGCCAAGAGGATAGGAGGAAGAAGTATTTTTTTAAAGTAATCGTGTTTGTATTCTTTATTAGTTTTACAATTTTGTTTATAGTTTTCCTTAATACCCTGTTGAAGACACTGAAGATGAGGTAAAATACCTCGATACATGTTTGTCTGTGTAATGCTGTAACTGACGAATTGTCAGTAAATAAATTCTGTTTGCAAAAGATCATTTGTTTTTCCACTTGTTGTATTACAATAATTTATTAGTTTCTATCACCTTATAAGCGTATTGGAGAAGTTTCCTATTTACTTACGAGCCCAAGCGGGGAACACGATAACGTCCTACGGATCCCGTTGTACATCATTAGCAACACGCGCTCGCAATCAGACCGCCCCAACAGTTAATCTCCATCGCGGACCGCACGGCGCGATGCGTCTCGATTACTGGAAGCCGCGCGGGTCCCCGGAGGGCGCACCTGCGCGGAGCGACTAAATTGAATTGCTCTCGTCTCGTCTCGACCGGCCGGCGGGCGGGCAGAACCGCGCTCCTTGCCATGCGGGCGGCGGCCGCTCCGCCCACAATAAACCCGTCCAGCGGCGCGCGTCCCCCCGGCGCGAGACAGCTGACTGCCTTGTCGCGCGAATCGCCTCTTTAGCGGCGCCGGCGCGCGTCGTAAAGATGCGCCGTAAAGATGCCCCGGGGGCGCCACCGTCGCCGCCGCCGTCACGTCGCCCCCTCTCACTCCGTTTCGACGTTGAACACCTCCGCAGTTAGCCTCTCTCGCCCCCCTCTCCGCTCCGCGCTTAAATATCGGCTGAGGGGGCTCAGGGCGTCTGTTGATGTCACTGTATTGCACATGTCCTGGAGGTCGTGGGCGCCACCGTCGCCGTCACGTCGCGCCGTCTCCTCTCTCACCGCTTCGACGTTGACACCTCTGCAGTCACCGACATTCTCTTTCTCGTTCCCTCTCCGCTCGGCCACGTGCTTAAATATCGGCTGAGGTGGCTCAGGGAGTCGTTGATGAATTTAATTGGTTTGCCGCGTCCATGGCAAAAGGTTCAGACGTTTCGGTCGCCATTTCCTGACATTCCGAACGCTGTCACTTCACATTATGCCCTGAGGAAGGTTGCAGAATGGCGACCGAAACGTCAGCACTTTTGCCATGGACACGGCGTCACCCGGACAACCAATTTAATACTGACTCCGGCCGCGGAAGACACGCTCTCATCAGTTGATGTCGCTGCATTGCATATGCTCCGGAGGTCCTGGGCGCCACCGTCGCCGCCGCCATCACGTCGCCCCCCTCTCTCCGCTTCGACGTTGAACACCTCACTGGCGACCGCCTCTCTTGCCCCCTCGCCGCTCGGCCTCCGCGCTTAAATATCGGCTGAGGTGACTCAGGGCATCAGTTGATGTCAATGCATTGCATATGTACGTGAGATCCTGCGGTACGAGACCCGACGGTGGGCAGGATAACCGACTCTAACTAGATCTCTTGGTCGAATTCAGCTGCTGTCTGGAGGAAAATTCTAGTGGTCGACTTCTCTGAGCGTTGTTTCGGTTCGGGCTGTGCCCCGCTGGTGGAGATAACTTGTTTCGGGAAAACACCGCTAGCTGACCTGTAGGTCAGTAGACCTGTAGTCGCCAGATCTCGCCATCCAACTGGGGAAGATAATTTTCTTGTCTTGAGTGCCATTTCATTACAATACGTCTCTCAGTTAATATCAGTCCTATCGCCTTGCAATTTCTAACATTGATGATATGGCTAACCTGAAAATTTGACTTATGATGCTGTTCTCCCTGTTTATGAATTATCTACATCTTAGTAGCTCGCCGGTATTCACCCCACTCGGTTTTCGTTTTACCCTCCGATTGCACTATTCTCTCGACAGACGACCGCTGTCACTACAACCACTCTAACACTTCATCCTCTGTCGCCATTGTCTCCATTTAGCCATCGTCACCATCATAGCTGCAACAACCTCCGTCCTTATGTCACCTGTCATGTCACCTATCATGTCACCTGTCATCTGTCTCAATTACTCAGCCTTCCGCGACAAGTTTTGATTTCTATTATAGTAAGCTTCATTTGACTTGCAGCTATTTTGTCTCTTATACTCCTAATTTTACATTCATTGTCCTGTATCACTATACCGCCACTCACATTTCAACAGTTCCAATCGCTTTGTTGTAATTTCTAGCATATTTAAAAACTGTTCAATAATATCACTAACAGTTTTATATGTTAGTATCTGAAATTACTTTTTCCATTGAGCTTGCTAGGTCTACTTCTGTTGTCACTGTCCTTTGACCCCCGCCCTCAGCACGGGACACTCAGATCACACTATTCTTCCGTTAGATTACTCCAGCTACCCTGCCTCTAAACCCATTTTGCAGTCACGCATTCTTGATATTATGTACCTTCAAGTTCTGTCAGCTCGTATTGTATAATTAGCTTTCAAGTTTTCTTAAAGTGATATAACTTTCGAGTTTATTTTCACAATAATTCTTCTTCCTTAGCTTTATGTCTTGGCCAAGCCACCCGTCAGATTTTATCAGTTATCTAGTTTTCAAAGATGTCAGCGGTATTGCGGAATATTCCATAATATTTCTAAGTCATAAGAATTGTGATTCAATCAATGAAACTCTTTCAGTGATTATTTGCTTTCAAATTACCTCTATTATGACTCTCTCGAAATTTCTCTCTGCGCCCCTCTCAAATCCTCATTGATGTTCCAATATTTCTTTCACTTTCATGTTCTACTCAGTTGCCTTATATTCATCTCTTGCTGTCCTACTTACGATACTTGCAAATACTACTATAATCTCGACAAAAACCATTATAGATGTTTGGCAAAAATTTGCGGTTTAGAGGTACTTGATATAAGGAGATGTTTGTTCGTTTTGACGTCTTTCTAACTTTTCGACTTGTTGACTTATAGATATCTCGACCATAGTTTAAAATCTTGCTGTAATAAATACTTATAAGGAATCTGTTAATTCAAAGCGACGTTTCACATAAAGCTCATTCTCCATTTTCATCTGCTGTAGCCGAATAAATTCTGCTACAGATAAGATAAGATAATGATAAATATTATTGACAAATTAATAATAATAATAATAATAATAATAATAATAATAATGAGAATAAATTAAAAAATTTCCATTAAAGTAATTTAATAAGAATTTCATCGGCTGAGTTAAGCTCAGAACCAGCATTGCTGCTATCTTTGTAGCGGCAATGCTGCAAAGACAGCGGCAATTCTGGAGGATCTGATCGGGAGATCCTAGAGTTTGAGTCCCGACGGTTGGTTGTTTTCAATACTAGCTACATATCTTGGTCGAGCTGCTGTCTGTAGGATCATTTTAGCGGCCGGCTTCTCTGATCGGTTATTGTTCCCGGTTTATCGAACAATACCAGGATAATCCCGAAAGTGTACACTAAGAAATGGGCAATGGACTGTGCGCGATGTTTCCTTCCTATTCGTTGTCCTATCCCTACTCCTTACTTAAACACACAACTACATGCACTTCACAATCACACATGTCGGGAGCTTAGAGCTTGTCCCGGCTGGCGTGGTGCCCCGGTGGAGTGGAGGGAGATTCCTGGAGGCGGAAAGTCCCGCAAGACAGTGTGTAGGTCGGCACCGGATCTCAACATCCATTGGTAGGAGAGCACCACCTTATCTCGGAATAAAACATACACTTCCTTCCCGTTCGCGGGGAATAATGACCGTAGCAGTTGATGTACCTGGAAATATCAGTCAGTTAATAATAATTTCATTTTTGTTCAATACTTTCATTTGAAGGTTCAACTATTTTGGAAGACATGGGGGCACTTCGTGTAACGCGGTTGTCATTTTCTGTCGTCTCATTCCGGCCGGCTGCTGCCATCGCTGTCGTTGCTCCTCCACCCTTGCGTCATCCCGCCCCGCCCCTCCCCTCCCCTCCCCGCCCGCCCCGCCTGTCCCGCTGCCTCCGCCCCGCCCCTGCTCCGCTGCGTCCCGCTCTTCCCCACTTCCGCTCCGTCCGCTCCGCCCCGCTCCGCCCCGCTCCGCCCCGCCCGCCCGCTCCGCCCCGCTCGGCCCGCCCCGCCCTTACTCCGCCCGCCCCGCCTACCCCGCCCCTCTCCGCCCCGCTCCGCCCCGCTCCGCCCCTCGCTCCGCCCCCCTCCCCCCCCCCCCCCCCCCGCCCCGCTCCACCGCTCACGCTCCGCCCCCGCTCGCGCCCCGCTCCGCCCCGCTTCGTCCCGCTTCCGCCCGCTCCGCCCTGCTCGGTTCCGCTCCGTTCCGCTCTTTTCCGCTCCACAGCCAATCCACCCGCCTTCACTATGCCCCGCCTCGTCGCTCTCCACTCCACCCCACTTCCGCCCAGTCCCGCTTCACACCCCTCCGGCCCGCCTTGCATGCCCTGCCTTGCCTGCCCCGTTTAACCCCGCCCAGGCCCCGCTCCGTCCCACCCCACCCCGCCACCGCCGCAGGGCCCATCGCTGCAAAGTTGCGCTTCTGCTTCTCGCAACCCCCCACCCCCACCCCCGCCCCGCCTGTGAAGTGTTTGCCAAGCAGCATAAAGGCCGTTTAATGAGCTCCGCTTTCATCCGATGCGTGGAGGCCGCGCGCTTTTACGTGCTTCTTGACGTGGAATAAAGGTTAAGTAGCCGTGCGAGATAAAATCGATTTCGATAGCTGCTGAGCCCTTCGTCGACCGCGGCCTTCGCGTTGATAATATTCCGTTTTTTTTTATATATAGCCGTATCCGCATAAAAGAGCAGTTTAATGACTTTCGTTTACGACCGGCATGCGGCCTACGTCCTTTTACTGCCTCGTTGCTGGGAAATAAAAGGACTACAGTAGCAGCAAAGGGTTGAAATGGACTTGGAATATTAGCAAATTGTTTTGGACTGGCATCTTTAGTTTTGTTGAATGTGTTCTGCTTTGCACATTCTTCACATATCTTCAGATCGCAATAAAATGACAATGTGATGGCTACGCGATACCAACTGCTTTTATTGGCAATAATTTTACGTTACCAATTTTGCCAATAGTTAATTTTTTATGTGGATACAGTTAAATGAATTAATGTTTTATCTTTTCTTACACATGATTGCTTATAATTTCGTCCATTAATGTGGGAGTTCCTTGCGTTTCAATATTGTCCATACATGTTGTATTTACTTGCTATAATATACTTATATAATACATAATGCTTACTATTCACAACATATTACCACCTCTTTTGAACAGTCAAAATAGAATTTATAATATTGATATGAAACATTGATGGAATTCCGTATTTGGGTCATTTGAATTAACTTTTATCTAGACAAACAATAGGTAAATGTCGATAACCCATCTTTAACAGTGGTTTCAGTATTTTGGTAATCGTCATTTCCAAAACATTCAAAAGAAACATTCTTCGAGCAAATATAGGTTTAATCAATTTTGATTTTATCTAACGTTTTTCTCGATCAAAAGAATTAATATCTGAGACTCGCTTACATATTATTGCTATGAATTAATGGAATGAATATTTCTTAAAGTTGCCCAGATTTGCTTATGAAATTCCAGAATTCCATATGCGTCACACCGCCATCCAAGCTGCAACGTTGGTAAGATTCGAGTCCTGTTTTACTTTCTCACCTTACTTCGAAAGAAGAGAAAGTATTATAATCGTACGTCGGAAAACTGTGATTTTCCTCTAGAAGAGTTATTTTCGCATGCATTGATCTCGTTTCTGACTCGTATCTCTTGTTCTCTGAAAACTTCTCCCCATATATATGCTTCAAATTGAAAAAGAGTACCGGTGGAATTCCCAAGACAGGAGGAAATTTGATACCCCGAAAAAAGTCCAGACATATGTTGCTTTCTGTACTCTTGAGAATTGTCCGCACTTTATCCTTGTCCTGATGAAGGAACACGAATTCTGAGAAACAACAAATGTGTAAAATTTGTAACAGCTCACACATTTTTTGCAAGAGTACCTTTCGAACAGATCATCAATTATACATTGCGCGTGTGAGTTACTGGGTACTATAAAATGCACGCGACTTTTTCTACCAATTAAATTACAGAAAGGTTATTTAGAATTAAACGTAGTTCATATAAATAAATATTGTAAGAAATTATGAGTTGTTATATGTAATATTTTAGAAAACATTTTGGAGCGGCTGAATTGCAAAATGGATTTAAAATATATCAAATACATATTTTCGGTGAAGAGATTTATCAGAACTATTTTTATTAGGAAATACGAATGAAGTTACGTATTAGAACATGTATGAACTTTCCATCAAAAAATAAATCAGTATCTCTGAACCACTCGTAATGTTCAATTTGGTGTGAATTCTTAGCTCAACTGTACCTTTTTGTACATAAACTTAACAATAACATGTTTATTGCATTACCTGCAACAATATCAAGAAATTCGGGTGTAATATTGGTAACACTGGTATTAATATCCCCGTACCCATCTTGACAGTTCTTTGTGCTTATGTGTTCACTTAAATGATAAACTCTGGGATGTTTCGTAAGATATTCGTAAATCAAGAATAGTACCAACATCTTCAGAAAATGTCTCAAAACTCGCTGCATGACGAGTCTCCGCATTTCCATCACGAGATGAATACCGCATTCATTTCTTCCCGTCCATCGCGAGCAGGCTCATTTCATCTTCTTTCATCAGCGAAATGTCACCCCGAACTTTACGGGCAAGTGTATGCTTTCGGTGACAATGCGGGTCTCATACCTGCCACCGCACGCGTGAAAGAGGTGGCTTATCGCGGGGGAGGGCGCCTTGGTTCGCCTGAAAACCGCGGCCGATCCCTTTTCTAACCGGCCGTTGAAAAGCGCTGAAAACGTCCTCAGGGTCGGGTTTCGGCCGCCGCCTGGTCAGCGCACGTCACGAGATTCAACGTGCGATCCGACCTGTCACTGCGCTATCCCTCGTTCCTCTCTCTTTGTGCCGGTTTCTTTGCGATAGCTTCTTTCGAAACGGCGTTTTGCACCGTGATCTATTGCGTGCGTTTCCACCATGAGCGTGGCGATGGTGTAACGGTTAGCGTATCGGACGGTTATAACCAAGGTGGCGGGTACCCGATCGAAGCCGTGGAATTTTAAGGGCGAAAAAATCCTTCGTACGCGGGGAAGTAAAGCCGGCTGTCCCATGTTAGTAGATTTATTTGCATGTAAAAGATCCTCAAGCCTAAATGACGCCTCTGAGCTAAATTCAAATCGCCAGTTTCTCGCCCAAGAAATACCTCCTTCCTCTGCTAGTTGGTGAAAGGAGCGGAGCGAAATTTGCGTGGTCAGACGGAAGAGCAGGCCTCATGACCTGAGTCTCGCCACGTAAAACAGGCATTAATTCAATTCAATTCAATGCTCTATCTTTTTCTCTGCCTTACCTTTTTTCGCATATTCTCTATCCTTTTCTGTGTGATGCTGCTCTTGCCTTCGCGGTGACTTTCTCTCGGGGATGCGCCCCTTCCTGCTCCTCATAAATACTCTGTTCGAAACTTGGTTACGATCCCGAACTTGCATAACCACCACGACATCGCCTTTGAGGAGGGTCTTACACCTTGAGGGAGCGAAATTGAAAACGTGTACAAGGAGTGAGGAATACATTATTGTGGCTACTGTGCAGAATACATTAAAGTTTTGGGCTTCTACTATTATGAGAAAATGAATAAAAGGAGGAAAGAAGAGGTTGTCAACTTGTGGTCATTAACGTGGAACTTATTTTGTAAATTAATTTTGAACATTGAGTGAAATACTGATTCAGCTCTGTGACTATAGAGAATTCTAAACATTTTATTCAGTGACATTTGCACAGTTATTAATTTCGTATTCTGTCTCTAGATTTTTCAATGTAAGAAGAAAATCTCAACGCAAATTGATAGAAATCTTAATTTGCGAAATATGAAATTAAATTTATTAATGTTGCATGTTGAAAATATATTACTTACTGTAATTTGTGATAGGTCGAGAATCTAACACTTTTTGTCTTGATTTCTATGTATGATTTCAGTGATTCTTTTCTCTCTCTCGTATTGTAATTATTGACGAAAAATTGCTTATGCATGGGCAAATTTGAATGTTAGTGCTGATTTGGCCGATTTTTGTTGGTGCATATTCGTGTAATAATAGGCGCATATTTTGCATATTTCGTTGACTTCGACTTGGATCTCTAAAACGTTATCTCTTTTCATAAAATGTATTTATTTGATTAGTAATTCATAAATAGCATTCGTTGATTAGTAATAGCTTGAAAAAGGTTGCGTTTTTTTCCCTTTAGATGACAAAATATTTGTTAAAATGTAGGATATTTCTTAATATCATATTTTTAAAAGGGGCAAAAGAAATGCATGTGTGATGTACATACCATGTACTTCACTAAGGTGAATACTAACTTTTATACTAATATTTCTCCCGCGAAGTAAGGTAAATTGTATTATGTTTGCACAAAAATATATAATTTCATTCCAAGCATGCTTTTCTTGAATATTATCAAGAAAGTTTTTTTCGAGAAATGAAATATTATTAATTTTAATTGCATATTAATGTGAACATTTTAGAAGTTATGAATCATAAATGCATATTTTTTAAGCATATTTTAAAATGTTTGGAGCATAAAATCCTTTCTATACTAATGAGTATCCCCTTCAATTAACGTTAATTGTCAAG
This sequence comes from Gryllus bimaculatus, assembly GCA_017312745.1. Taxonomy (NCBI): domain Eukaryota; kingdom Metazoa; phylum Arthropoda; class Insecta; order Orthoptera; family Gryllidae; genus Gryllus; species Gryllus bimaculatus. The sequence goes on along the minus strand of BOPP01000058.1, from coordinate 1,286,112 downwards.
TCATAAAATTTGCTGATTGTTCTCATATATGAATATAACTGTCCCCCCCCTTGTTCCCTCTAAGTGATGTCTACGAACCAATTCATATCGCAGCCTCCTCCAGCGCCGTGTTCTCCTCGCGGAAACCACGAGCAGATTTGGGCTGCGGAGTGCGAGCCACAGAGAGCGACCGAGCGCCGCCCGCAAAATCAATTCTTCCTCTCAGCGGCCAACCGACGCGAGCTCTCAGTTAAAATTCGAAATTTCCGCCTGCCTTAAAAGCAGTGCAAACGGAGAGAAATAAAACGAACTGGATGTGCTGCGGGAACTATTCAAAAACTCCACGCCGCGCCGTGGATGCATCGTTTTACGAGACGTCGGTTGGATGCTGGCTGGCGGGATTTCATTTGCTGCGAGATTTCTGGCTCCACTGAAAATGCCTAAAGAAATGTCGATGTCGTTCAAACTGGGAAAATTGTATTACAACTTTCGAGTAACTTCTTTGAAAATTTTTATTTGCATAAATTGTGAATCGTGGGTTTACTTGAAAAATAAGTGCCTCAAATTAATTTCAAAATGTCATTATATTAACTGAGAAAGAATGTGATCCTCTATACATCCCTTTTTAGAGATAAAATATATTATTGAATTCCGAAAACAAATATTTCAGCTACATATCTTTCCGGCAGAATCATGTCAAGATCTTTATCATACTACTAAGCAAATTCTGAATGTAAGGAACCTAGTAATTTAATATTTCATATTAAAGTAGACATTTTTACTGTAATATCTGTATATTATATCCGCCAAGTAAATAGATTTAAAATACAAATGAATGAATGCCAAATATTTGTTTAAACATATTATTGCACCTATTCTCTCAAATGCATAAATAGCGTTTTTTTAATAATATTACAATTTCACATTTGTCATGTGCAGTTAACAACTCTTTCTGATCCATGTGTTGGATTAAATTTATTCTGAATGTGTACCATAGTACCATAGTACACCATGTGTTGTATTATAGAACGTATTGCAACATTAACTAATCTCTTTAGATTAGAACTATTTATTTTGATAGTAGGGCAATTCTATTGAGGTTCACGAGTTTCGAAATGAGTAATATTAGATATATTTCCAGCACCGGCAACAACAGAAATATCGATGACTTTTGAACAGAAGGTTATTTGGGTTTCCAAAGTACCTACTTATTATAGCTGTTAGTTATTTATTTTTATTTTTTGTGATATTAATTTTTATTTACATTAAAACTGTCCCTGAAAAGTAGTTATGCTGGGCTGAGCAAATGAAAATAATAAAACAAAATAATAGTTACTTGAAGTACTTGTGTACTCGTCATTCAACTCAACTTTCGTATAATTAAAACTGTTCAAGAAGAAGTAAGGTGTACAAGTATGAATACTAAAATGTCCATCACATGTGGAAAAAATGTTTTTGACGACATTTTTTTTTCACATATCCTCTAGAATACTTACATTTCATAAGACTAATTCACACGCAATATCATGGCAATGCATTAACATTAACCCGTGCTGGCTTGAGCTCAAAATGTTAGAAAAAATATCGCTAAAAATGCCTGATATTTATAATGTATTGTAAATACTATGTTATTAATTTATTGAAATATGTAATTTACCAAAACATTTTAATGTTAATTAATTATCTCGGATATTTTCTATCGAATATTTCTTGTTGACTCAGGTATGATCATGTACGTAGCAAAACATTTTTGCTATTCATCTACTATCTAAAGTGCAAAAAAGCCCTACATTGTTTCTATGCCACTCTTATAGATACTTCGTAGATTACAGCAGGGATGAAACAACACCTTTTTCTTGCATCGTTATTCAATATGATCGCTGTAATGTGCCATTGGTGTAATGTGTAATGCTTCTGAAGAATAAATATCATTCATAATTAAATCTATACATTTAATCTATACAGTAGTTCGAAAAAAGGTTCAAAAAGTTAATTTTTCCAATTTTCGGAAATACATAGGTTTTAATAAAAATCAGTTTAAAACCATTTTTATAATTGTAATTTTCTCCAATTGAGCAAGAAAATTCTAAAGAAAATTGGTGCTGTTTTTTGAACTATATAAAAAATAATGAATTCATGTAAACAACCTCAAAAATTAGACTAATTTACATTCGTGGGGCCTTCAACACACCTAGATCTATCGGAGAATAATTATTTTGGACAATATTTACGTTTGAGCACGAGAGATTTTAACTGTCAAATTATTTTTGTTAAATGACTAATAACACAATATCGCAGAATGAGAAAAACAAAAGAAAACGACTCAAAAATAATTTTAACTTTACTGGTATATGGAGAAATGCTAGTATTCCAGTTATCTTCAGTTATATTCCCCACGACTTTCACCATGAAATTTCTTGTGATGATAGGTGAAGGTGAATCCGGACGTATATTTACAAAATGAAAGGCATTCGCTCAGTAAATGCATGCTAACCATACAATCTCCCTCCTATTGGCGTAGAGCATCATTTCACACAGCCAAACGCGTACATACGCGCTATTATCTAAAAACAATTTGATTCTATTTATGCGAGATTTTCTATGATTACTCGTGCAATTAATCGAGAAACACTCAGTTTTCCATCAACTGCAGCACGTTACGGCGAGTGACGTGCGATGCGCAGATGGCAATGCCACTGCGAACGGCGTGCAGGGCAAGGCTCCCACTCGGCGACAGCAGTCTCCCCACCCACAGCTATCCACGCCCACCTCCACCCCCACGCTCAAACCCACGCTACTAGTCCGCCCTTTGCGCCTCCCAGTCCCGTCCGACACACGCCTCACCCGCGACACGCCACCAATTCCCCCCTACCTCACCGCTACCTCAACGTAACCTCAGTCCTACCTCAGCGCTACTTCAAAAAAATCCCCATTCCTTCGTCAGCCCTACTTCAACCCTACCTCATCCCCTACCTACCTTCACCCCTTCCGTCATCCCTATACTCAATCCATACTTCTACGCCTTACCTTCAATCAATACATCAACCCTTTACCGCAACCCTAACCCTCCGCAACCCTTAACCGTCCCAATCCTACTTCAACCTACCTCAACCCTGGCCTCACCCCATGAAACCTACACCTTTGTTAGTCACTTGCTCGCCCCATGCGTAACCTGCGCCTCGTCTTCGCTTCTCTTCTCCCCGCAACACGCGCCAGTCGTTGGTCTCTCTCGCCCTTTTGCACCACGGCACCAAAACCCCTCCTCTCTCCCGTCTTTGCAATCCATTTCCATACCTTCCTTCCGTCTCTCTTCCTCTGCCATCTGCCTATCTCCGCCGTTAGCATCGGTTTCTCGTCTCTATCCCCTGCCTATCCCCCTCCGCCTTCATCTCATCTCCAACACCTCTCTCCGCTCTTCCGTTCTGACCGCATCCGCTCCGCTCCACCTCACGCACTCCCACTCCCCTCCCGTTCATCCGCCGCTCATCCACCGCGGCCCGCGTCGGCTCCACGCTCACCCCTTCGCACGCCTGCTGCATGCCCCACCTTACCGTCTCCGCCTCCCGTCCCCCGTCCCCGCCACGCCCCGTGCCCACGCCCAACCCCTTCGCACCGCCTCTGACTGGCCCCGCTCCGCCCATCACTTCCCCTCCCCTCCCCTCCCCGGCCGTCCCGACATACGCCCTCATCCGTACCCGGCCCCGCCCGCGCCTCCACCGCTCACCCTTTCGCACCGCCTCTGCCAACTGGCCCCCTCTCACACCTTCGCTCAACTCCCCGCCCCCGTCCGCTCCGTCCGCCGACCCACCCCACCCCTCATCGGCCGCGCGTGTGGCCTGAGTGAATTGGCGGTCGATGGTGGCGGGGGCGGGGCGGAAGGCGGAGACGGGGCGAGTGGGCCAGGGCGCAACGCTGGCAGAGCGCGAGCCCGCCGTTGTCCTATTCTCTCTCGCCCTGCCTTCCGCAATCCTCAGGCTGAGGGCCTCCAGTAGAACGCGGTTGCTGCTCCCCACCCCCCCATGCATGCTGCCGGGGCGGAGCGGGCTGGCAGTTGCCGGCATGTAATCCTCGCGTACATCACTAATCCTTCCAGATTTTATCCTTAAGTTGCCAAGGAAAAAATGCTTCTTCTCAACGTATATTTAGTCAATTCCAAATACATAAAAAACTTACGTATTACACCTGTTAACACCCCACTATCGTGATTGCCTCTGAGTACCTGTATATTTTCGTAAGAACATTGATTTTTTAAAATTTACTTGTATTATACTTTCAAACCGGTTTTGAGTCGGTTAGGTTAAGCTTCATAGTCTGTATGGGTAAAATAGCTTTGATAGACTATTAACTTTTAAATTTTAAAATAAAATACAAATAGTGTTTAAATGTATAAACTAATACTCAAATTTGAAGTTCCTTAGCGTTACAAAAGACTTGACTGAAAGAATTTCTCCAATAAAGTAGCTTTAAGAGCTATTGTAAGCCATCGTTGTTTTTTTTTCTTCTTCTTATTCCAATCACTCTTTTATTCAACCTTTCTTACATTCAAACTTTCAAATTTTCAATTCACACTAAATATACGATTTTATTAATATTAAAGGCATTCTTGGGTTATAATTTATGTTGATTTTGTAGAATCTTCTTCAATATTTTTAATTTTCAAACTTGTCTCCTGAATAAAATGCCATATTATAGTATCGAAAGATATGGAAAATCAGAAGCAAATTTTCTACAATATACTTAATTTTTTACAACAATTTTAATAATTGCAAAAAGCAAGTTTATCACTGATCTATATTTCTTTGTTTTGGCGAAAAAGTCAGTTCTATTAGACTGGTCCAAACCAGTTTTTGTTGGAAAGACTATACAATTTCGCCTCAGCATCAAGAAAAGGATTTGATCTGAAAACGTGATATAGACTGGTAATTACTTTTATTTCGCTCCTTCCTAATCTGCTGCTTTCTAATCTGTTCACTGTTCCTCCCATGCTCCGCGCTGACTTAATAGCGCGGCATTTGCACCACCTAATTTGCAGTCTGACAACGCGGTGTGCCCGTCCATCCGTGGAGGGCCTCTTACACAAATACCGCCCCCACGCTATTGCCACTCATCCTGTGCTGGATCAAAGAGACCACAGAGTTTACCGGAAACTCTCAACGAGTCTCCCGGAAGTCCCAAGTTCTACTCAGAGCATTGTGCTCAGGCACACTCTGCCACAGGACTAATGAGAGGTGGCGCGGATTTCCTGTGAGTACAAGTTCGCCATATCACAACAGTTCCTCGTACAACTCCGTGAAAAAAACATTTATAATGGTTATTTACTATTCAAAGCAATATACAGATATAAAGAAAACGTTATTATATCAACAAAATATCGATGAATGCCTACCAACAATTTTAATGATCTCTCTTGAGAGTTAAACCTACGTAAAAATAATACCTTCCAATTGTTAACAGAAACAAACATTCGGAGAGAAATCCTAGGAAATATTTTTTTGGAGCACAACTCTCAAAAGTCAGATGATTAAGTTCATTCATTGTTCAGAATGTTTAGATGAAATAAATCTATGTATTTTTCTTCTTGATTTGCAACATCTGCCATTTAAAAGGATTTTGCAGATAATTTATTATCAAATATTACATTCTTTTGTAATTTTCCTACAGTAATAGATTATTTGTAGTGGTTCAGTCGGTTATTTTCGCACCTTTTTGCAATGGAAATGCACAGGTGGTGAAATTCAGTTGTAAATAGTTAATAATCACACTATACTTGAAATATTTATTGAAGAAATTTAGTTTCAACTATACTCCTAAATTATAGCCCCATCTTGTGTATATATTATCATACAAATACATTGGGCAAAATCCTCGTATTTGAGAATGTTTTTGAACATTTTTGGAAAATCAAATAACGAATGACAATTGTAAGACAAACGGCTACAACGGTAATTGTTTTCAGAATAATTGAAAAAAAAATTTTTTTGACAAGTGTGCTTAGTGCGATTACACTTGTGCATGTGTTTTCACTGAAAGTTTTATATGTTTCTATATTAACTTATTAATATACACTAAAATAAGTATTTTTATTGCGAAACGATTTTGTCTTATTTTTATGTCATTTAACTTTAATTTCATTTTCAAAAAATATTGATTTTGAAATCTTAGCATTTCAAATATGATATTTCTCTTGATATATTTTGTAGTGGAATGTATATATTTGTATTGTCTGATATCATGATATAAACGGATTACACTTGCATAACTAAACAAATTGAACACTACATAGTTAAATTCAACCATTGTCTTTCAATTACACGCATTTTTCGGTTGAAGTAAAGCATCACGCACTTGTGTCGCAATAAAAGCATGACGCTTTCATTATCGATTCTCAGAAAAGATGCTTTCAACATGCCTTCATTAAAATAAATATTGGTGTTGGTTCACATAAATAGTCCGCTGATCAAAGCTGCTTTCATCAACATCGGACGACTGATGAAACAGAAGCCTGTTGGTCGACCCAACACGTATATCGAAAGCCTATTTAATCCATCTTGCTTGTTGAACAAACAGTTTTTATATCGTTTTATTGAGTACAGTCTCTCGTTTTCATTTAAGGTGTCTTTGTAAATCTATCATCGCTTGTAATCAAAAATATGTTCCTGAATTTTATACAGGGTTTTTATTAATGAGTTTCATTCAGTACACGTTTAATAAATGGATTTCGAGATGCCATTTGGATCATCAAATTAGGCAGAACAATTTATTTCGTTCATACTCAGAACATTGTTCCGGGCAGTGCGTAGAGATTAATTATCGTAATCAATTATTCTTTACACTTCACTACAATTTGCTTCTGCAGACTTATTCATGAAAGCCTAGAAAATTTGTTAAATTATTATTTACAGAATTGAACGTTTAAATAATGCTAAAGTATTCAACTCTAACAACGAAATTGCATTATTTCATTTAGTCATACTTTTAGTGTTTATTACAATATTAATCAGAAAACATTTAGTGATTATTATATTAATGAGTAAACATAGAACATAATAAAATGGAATGAACAACACATTTGAACATTACACACATGTTTATATTAATGGATTTTTCAATTAATGGATACTGCTTTGCATAAATTTGCAGTGTTCATAGAGTATGATGAGAATTTATTTATTTGAATATTTCGCTTTTAGGATGAAACATTACTTAAGATAGCATATATCACTTTTATAGTACTTATTATGGTTTTATCATGCTTCGTGTATCCTGTTCACTTGTATCGTCTACGTAGTACGAACAATGGTATCAGTAAACGTCGTCTAAAGATCGTAATTCCTCACAATTGCTTCAGAACTGTTAAGTGTCTGCCGCCGCGCTGATTCAGAGCGTTGATTGCGATTTCACGCCAAATTGAATATCGCTATTCCTATCGCTAAATGTCTCATCTTTAGAGGCGCTCAATGAGGTGCGACTGAACTGACGATTCCTGATCGCTATTTCTAAGGGCGTACCTCCACACAATTGGTGCTCTCTCTCGTGGGAAATTTAAGTTATTAGATTGCAATTATGCCAAAGAATAAAAATGCAAACGGAACAACGCTTAGCGTCGTGAAATTACCATTATATTTCAGTGAAATAATGTTAATAATAATATCGAGAATGTATTTATCGATGTTGCCATCAAACAATGAATTTCACCAAACATAATTTCTCTTGTTTGATTAACTATTAAAAACTGATGATGATAATGATGATAATCGAATGCGATAAAAACCAAAACGTTCAATTGCGAGGATTATAGCGTTAATCATTTTTAATTCTATAAAAATTACATGAAAATCCATAAACGGCGCTTGAATTTTACGATTTTTATTACTTTTCTACTCATAAATATTGAAAACGAAATTAGTAGTAGAAATTCTAAAGGTCTCCACTTGATAATCTTTCTGTGGCAGCGCTCAGAGCACTGCGGTAATAGAACCTCCCAAAATAAAAGAGTGAGAAGTAAAGTTGGCCGCAGTAAGTTGGCATTCTGCACGTTCTTGTACGTCCTTCCTATTGCAACAGGTACTGTTCGGACCTGACGAGACAGGGGGCGTCTGCATCGCTCCCGGCCAGCCACCCTGCTCGCGCGCCGAGATAACGCAAGCCAAGGGAGGTTCCCACGTGGCCTGAAAACATGATGCACCCTTTTGCAGAAGTGACCATCCGCGGCGACAGATTCAGACGGTTCAATGAGGGGCAAAGGAACCTATGGAGATACAGGTACGGTGAACCTAGTACAGCGAAGCGCTATGTAACAGGGAAAGACTCCTAAAGAACATTAAATTTTGGGTTGTAGTTGAGTGTGTAATTTTACAGATTTCATGACTTTTAATACTGCATTCATTTTGTAGATGTAGAGACGTTAATTTAAAAATAAATTGTATGTGTTAACGGCGTAATAATGTTTATTAATGAAAATGTTATGTTTACGTAGTTTGAAATAATCTGCCTTACATGTACATAAATTGTGAATCCTAAAAATATAGAACATTTTCACAAATTAAAATTAATAATTAGCGTAATTATTTTAAGATATATCATTTATATTCCACATTTTCATTTAAGTATATATTTCTGAAAGAAAAAGTTTCATAAAATTAACATCTCTGTAAACTTTATAAGGGAATATCACTTTGAGTCGCCGTACCTAAAAACATGAAATTGAAAAGACTAAGTAATTAATATTCATTGACATCCGATATAAAAAGCAACTGCATGTAAAATTCCGGACAATGTCATGTATAATACAAGAGATACATGTACTGTAAATTAATATTCAACATTTTATTTTCATCACTGTGTTAATCAGTTCAGAAAGCGACAAGTTTTTACGATGAACTTCAGTAATCTGGTTTGCGTGCAAATAGTTTGATTAAAATGCGTCTTTTTTTAGAATCGTAAAGTATGAAAGTAGATAATTTATAAACTTGTTAATGCAATCTTGTCATCAGATATATGGTTCTTGTTGTATCAAACTTGTGTTATAACGGACCGTAGATGGAAACTTTCTGCTCATTAGATGAATATAGCTCATTAGTTCTTGGTTCTAAAGTCACTCCAATTTATTTGTATTAAAAATATTTGAATAGTTTGTCGTATCGACATTTTTTACGAGTACTTGACCTCAATAGAGGGACAAAATGTTACAAACTTCTAGTGCATGGAGGGGTGGAAAATGATAATATTTTGCCGACGAAAATGAAGCGGGAAATTTCATCATATGACAATTTCATCATTATTATCAAGTAACTCCTTACGCACTGTTATTGGAATCTCGCGTAGGTCAAAGATGTGTTCCAGAGATTATGGCCTGGTTGACACTTAGAATCACTACTAATCACATTTGGACTCACACACTCGTCTTCAAAACCGTAATCGTTGCCATCATCCATTTCGGTAAAGGAAGGCTCCGGCATAATGGAACGTGACTGATATACGTATTTAAACGTGATGAATACCTGAATGTTTCCGGAAGTACTGCATATGCTAATAGGCTGCCGAGAGTAAATTTGCAGGAGACTGAAGTCGAGGAAGCGATCTTTAATAAATTAACATATCCTATATTTAACATATAACACATTTTCTATTTTGAACCAAATTATTACCAACATTTAGAAGGTCAATGTATAAAACATACTTTAATTCCCCTCTTATCAAAATTTTCTTCAAGCAGTCTAATGAGGAATAAATCTCGTTCATGCATGTTAGGTGGCGTTGAATAGAAGAAAATCACCTGAGCACCGGTTATTTTAATAGCATTAACACATTTGTAAACGAATAAATACATTAGACACTTTTGCTAATTACCTAACAAATATTATATAATTAAAAGATGTTAATTCACGCTAATTTCAAACACCACACGGTAAAAACTTTATAGAATATTAAATCAGTAATGCCCTTCACGTCACGAAATGTTTCGGCAATGTTTATTGTTTATTCATTACCGCAAAACACCTATAAAGTTAAAATTAGTTCCCAACAGTTTGCTTATTCCGGGGCTTTCATTTCCGGTCAGCGGTTTCGCCACCGCTCTGCCTCGCCGCGTCGGCGTAGCCGCCCGTCGCAAACGACTTCCCGCAGGCGGCGGCTCGCGCCGCGACGCTCATTTCCGAGCGCGGTAACAGGTTGTCTCGAGCGCGCGCGCGCGCGCTCGGGTCGACGGCCGTGCGCGGGATGTGTGGCGTACGCGCGCCCGCGCCCGTGCCGCCGAGCGGCGTCTCTCAGCCCGCGCCTCAATTACTCCAGAATGCGCTCCGTATTGATCTGGCAGCCCCGCCCATCCCCGTCCCGCCCCGCCCGCCCCTCTCCGGTCCTCGCTCGCCATAGACGCCACCACCGCCGCAACGCACGCGTTCCCCGCCCTTCCACCTCCCTTCCCTCCGCCTTTTCCCCTCCCTTCCCTCCTCCCCCTCCCTTCCCTTCCCTCCCTTGCCTTCTCCTCCCCTCCGTCTTCCCTTTCCCCCCTTCCCCTTCACCCTCCTCCCGCCTGTTTCCCTCCATTCCCCTCCCTTTCCCTCCTTTCCCCTTCCCTCCCCTTTCCCTCCGCTTCCTCCCTCTTCCTCGCTTCCCTCCCTTTCCGCCCTTTCCCTCCCTTCCCCTTTCCCTCGCTCGCCTCCCGCGCGCTCACTCGCACTCAAGCACGCGGCGCTGCGCATCTTCGCCCACGCAACTTGCCGCTGCCCGCTCGCGCCGCTGCCCCCGGCGGGCTCTCTGCGTACACAGAGGGTCGCCTGGGGTCCAGGGCCCGCTCAGGTCCGCTGTTTGTGGTTAATTTCTCCACTGCGGACTGCTCGTGTCTCCCCGCCGCGCCGCCGCCGCCGCCGCCGAGTTAAGTCGACGCCCTGAGAAGCTGCGGTGGCGCTGCCTTACACTAAACTGCCTGTCGCTGTCTCGCCACCTGTCATTCGCCTCCGTAGTCGAATGCGGCCCAAGTGCTCCTCGTTTCCTTGCTGACACGGCCCCCTGACTGTTGGTCACTGTTCAGCTGTCCTGTGCCCATCGCCTGTTGTCTACTGCACACTCCCTACCGCCTAAAATCCCCCATCCGCGCTTCTTCCCGACAACAGTCTACCATTCACCCCATCCACCATCACCATTCACCATCCAAATAGTCAACGTCCACTGTTTGTCGTCCATTCTCTATGATTTCCGCCACTCACCCACGCCTGCCGCTCACAGCCTATCGCCCAGGTCCTGTCGCCTACATCTCTCTCATCATATCGTCCACAGCCTACCGCTCAAAGCCAACCGCCTACACTAGCCCCCACAGACTACCGCCCACAGACTACCGCCCACAGACTACCGCCCACAGACTACCGCCCACAGACTACTGCCCTCAGACTACCGCCCACAACCTACCTCTCACAGCCTACCACTCACAGCCTTCCGCCGACAACCTAGTGCCTCTACAGCCTGTCGTTTACTACCTATCACCCACAGCACGGCCACCCAACGCCTACTGCCTATTGCCTACTACCCATCGCATACTACCTACAGCCTAACACACACCGTCCAAATCCTACTACCCTCCCGCCCGTCGTACCCCACTTACCGATCACCTCACTCACCACTCACCGCCTGACGACCACCTCCAATTTCCCCTCGTCCAACACCAATCGTGGCCTCATTTCCCCCCTTACCCCCCCCACCAGACCACCAACGATCCTCAACCCTGCAACCACAAGCCTAATACCCAACGTCCTACGCTCCGGGCACCGCTGACCAGTGCCTATTTTCCACTACTTACCCTCGCAGCCTTCCGCACTTGCCAGTGTCCCGTGTCCTTTATCGTCCGATCGTTGCTAACTGCCCCCTCCGTTCGCTCATTAATCTTCAATCATCGCTCGCTGGTATCCGCCATTACGCTCCATTGGGCCGTCACTGGCTTCCTATTCCCTGATGCAGACAGAACCAGCCCACACGCTCCGCTTCTAACATACCACTGTTTTTTTTATCTTTTCTGACATGCCCTTTCCTATCTTCATGGCCATTCCTCTTTCCATCGCCACTTGTCTCATCTATTACGTGAACGCAATTATCCTTCAATGTCATGTTTTCGAAAAAAATTATCATCTTGGCCTCTCTGCGATAAATAGCAAATTATCATAATTTCTCATTACGCCGAAACGTTCCTTTTAAATTTTCCATGCTGTGAGTCAGTCTGAGAATAAAGAATGGCAAATGCATTCTAATTTTTTTCGTTCACGGAACGCAGTAGCTTGTTACTGTAATTTCCTGTTGACCCAAACTTTCTATTATAATTGTGTAAAAATGTATTTATAGTTAACAGCAATTGAACGCATCGCTTAATTGTTGCATAACATGTGAATGTGTTTCGTCACTAGAATGATAATTATAGCGACAATGATGATGAGCTTCTGATAAGTTTATGCTAAGCCACAACTCAAGTTAACAAAAAGTTTAATCAAAAATAAAATGCAGTTTTAATTAAAATGTAATTAATTGTATGCATGTATTCAAATACACACCAGAACCGCTACCAAAGAGAATACAGGCAACACATTACGTTCGCACATACTGTTGAGTGGTTAAGTTGCTCTTTCGATTCCGGCCAGGGTCACAGAACTTTGCTTGAAGTTCAACAACAGCGAATTTGACCACATGATGTAATCAAATTCAGCATGTGATTCTTTTAGTGGTTTTCCTAACCACTTCCAGGTGAATCCAAAAGCAGCGCTCTATAAAACGAGCTAAGCATATTGTCCTTGTATGTGCAATGCTATTCCTTGCCATATTACCACCTTTCCGTCATACATCGGTGGAGAAGAGGCCATGATAACGTAGAGAAAATGATAAGACTGACATAATAATAATAATAATAATAATAATAATAATAATAATAATAATAATAATAGTAGTAATGATAGTAGTGATAATAGTAGTAATAAAAATTAAAATAATGATGATAATATAATTATGAATAATTGATTAAAAACTTATTCTAATTTGAATGTCAAAATGTATGAAATTAACATTTTCAATTCTCCTCCTCCTCCTCTCTATCATAATCAAGGAACGTAAATTGCAAGAAATTCATATTTCCTAACCCATTTCACAGAGGAAATTACATTTGAGGGCACGAATAAAGTCGTATTTCCCGTCTTCTCGCTTTCTTTAAATCTTACTTCCTAAATTCATTATTATGGTAATGAAACTCAAAATGTTACATATACATTTTTCGAATATTTTCAGAGTTGAAATACGGAGTGTTCTCATAAACATTCCGAGATTTTTTCAAATACAATTGGTTTTATTGAAGATTTTCAGTAAATTTTCCAATTACCGCGAATTCAAAATTTCATGTTGATGCTCTGTTCACACTATATTCCGTATAGTCCATAGGCTAAATATCTTAGTGCAGTCTTAACATCCATCAATGCTCCTGGGGCTGTTTTAAGCACACTTCATTTTTGAATTTTCTTCGAAATGACAATTGTTTTCTTCTGTTCTTGAAGGCCTTTTCTTCGCATACAGATGAGCTAGTTACATCGTATTTCACTAGTTTTGAACTTGCGGTTCTCATGAACTTTTCGGGCAGGACAGAACTGACATTGGTGAAGTGAATCAATTCCCTGAGTTAGGATTGTTTCCATAATTGACTACAAATGTTTAAAAAATGTATGAATTTGCGGAACTGCTGTAATTATTACACCTGGAAATTGTGTTTACAGTATTGAGAATTTACTATAAACAAATCTTATTGATCTTATTGATTATGTTTGTGAATCGAAACCAATGAATTAACTATTTCCAAAAGTTCACCTTACCCGAGTTAACTGTTTCCTGGACCGACTAACAAAATAATCCACGTATTCATAAAAATTCAGATACATATTCGAATAGCGGGAGGTATATATCAAAAATATAAAATATAATATAAGATATATAAAACTCAATTAACATATTCGAATAGCGGGAGGCCTGTGAATGTGTGAATGTTGTAGCTTTTCTTGTTATTGCCCCAAGCCTTTCACGTCAGTGTACGAAATATTTTTTAAGTTGACACTGGTTACCAGGAAAAATAGATGCCGTGGCTTCTGCTGTTACCGTAATTCTTTATTTATTCACTGAAAGTGTGTCGCTACACGATTCTGCATGCGTTTAGCCTCTTGCTCGGTTCAGCCCCTTGAGCCATGCCACTTGTGAGTACCGTAGTGCAGCAGTGCAAGTGCAGCCAAGCCGCGTTTGGTTGGTTGGTAGATTAATTAATTATTTCGACTTTGCGGGTGTGTCAACTGCTATGTTCAATATTCCCGTTAGTGTAATGCACGTGTGTCACGGGATGTTGCTGTGGTCTTTCCCCCCTAAATGGCGAGATCGACGCCAATTTACTTGCTGGGTTTGCGGGGTTTTCGCCAACTAGGAACCTTCCACCAGTGTGGCACCGTCGCACCTGGGACAAGCTCTAAGCTCCTGACTAGACATTAGAATTAGTGTAGTGCATGGAAGTGTAAATATACGTAAGGCGAAAAGGTGGGACAAGGAAGATGAAGGAAAGACCGCACGCGGTTCGTGGCTCGTTTGTTAAAATATTACTGCAACGTTCGCTTGGTGTTGATCGGAGAAACCACGAAAAACTACCGATCAGCTTAGCAAGCCGGCCACTAGAATTCTCCTCCAGACAGCGGCTGAATTCGACCGAGCTAGTGTCGAAAATCCTGCCGCCGTCGAGGTTCGAACTCTGGCATCAGAGGCACAGCAGTGACATCAGTTGATGCCCTGAGTCACCTACGCCGCTGGTGGCCGCGCTAGGCGCCCCCTCCCCTAATCCCTGCCCTTGTAGGCGGAAGCGCTCCACCACCAAGCGAATGCAATTTCAGCCCTATTGACCGAGTTACCCAAGCATGCAATGCTTTTTCCTTTTCTATCTCTCGCGCCGTTTACCTCATTTTCTGGTTGCCTTGATGTTCCTCACACCCTTGCTGGCGGCAAGGTAGAATATTGTTTTCTCTGGGGATTGGAAAAAAGCCTTTGCAGAGGGGCAGGAACACTTTGAGCGGATATTGTGGCACAAATGTTTTGTTGTTTTTTTTGGCACCGGCGGTATGTGTATCTTCTTTACGTTGCTGCTTTGCAATAAATATTATGAGTTGATCGATGGTAATATTACAAAGTATTTAGTGCGATTTCTTATGATTCATGAAATACTCGCATTTAATACAGTTTGTGGTTTTTTTTTATTTCTTCTATTTCTTCACATTGTTTTCGACAACGCCATAGCACTACATAACTAAATCCCAACAATGTTAAATTGTAAAAAAAAAATTAAATTAATTCCAACTTCTAGATTTTCATAACTGTTGTACTAACCTATTTTTAAGTAACGGTCATTTTTCTTTCTCACTAGAAAAAAGTTAGAGAGAAAGTTGCGTAATGCTAGACGAAACAATATGTTTCGCTAATACAACATTAATATTCATAAAATAATATGTAAACTAATTTTACAAATTTTGAAACACTTGAGACTTTGCATATATCCAGTTCCTGACGAAAATACTCATTTTTAATTTTAGTAGAATAGCGAAATGAAACATCCCTAATCCAATCTAATATTCTAGATAATATAATTTCCGTTGTCTTCGAAAAAATTTGCATTTAAAATGGAGTCTTTTTGATATTACTATCTTTTTACGTCATTAAGGCGCTGCCATTCTGAATGTACAACAGCGCTCGCACAGATAATAGAAATCGATACTCAAACATGTAGATAATCGAGAGAGCAGCCTTTTCCCATAAAGATCATATTTCTGCAAAAACACGAAAGCATGTCACTCGTATTCCCTAGAGTAATGCCACATTGAAAAGTTGCTCATATATTCGGGGATAATATTATATCTATCAATTTTTTTGCGTAGGAGGAAAAATAAGTTGTTTAATATATTATTGCCTCATTACTTTCTCGTATACTTACGCATATACAAAGAAATATACAGTACTAGCTGGACCAGGCCGACATTGTTCTGCCCTTCATCTCCCTTTCTCTCCCTTCGCCCCGCCCAGAAAAACTGTAATAGAATATTAAAAAAGAACTCGTAGATTACGGTGTAAGAATCGTTTCTTTGAGGCCTTTGACCTAGACATTTTCGTTTTAATGTTATCGAACGCTTCCATTATGAATTATTTAACGATATAGATTTAAAAAATATCCTAATGAGTGTGTTGCGGGTTGCATTTGATATGAATATTTGATTTTGTTGTACAGCGCCATCTAGCCGACGTTTTCCGATATTTTAATAGTTATTCTGCTATTCTGGGCAGAGACGAATCCAATAAGCCGGAGATAATCAAAATTGTTTCAGCCGTTATTGAGTTATAAATGCTATAACTAATCCAACTCTTTTCTTTCCTAATTTTTTCTTTAAATTTATTTTAAGAATAAAATGAAATCCACTTATTAAGATGGCATGTCCGATTTATGATGAAATTTAGACAATCGGATTTGAACAGGTTTGCCGACATCATCAGCCTCATTATATGTCGCCAAAGTCAGGTGACAGTGTCTTAAAGATCTACAATGTCCAATTTACATAGATACTCTGTGAATTGTAAAAAATTCAATTTTTTGCGACGATTTTCGGCAATTTCTCGGGGCCTTCCTCTAAGTACATAATTAAAAACAGAGAAAAACGAAAAATGTTCTACAAAGACAGATCTTTAAATATTTTCGAAAATTTCAGAGATTAAAAATAATGCAAAAAGGAAATGCTGCTTATTTCAATTATTTTATATTGTAAAATATGTTATATATCACAATATATCAAATAAAAATGGTTGTGATACTAGCTTAGCAGTTTTGCTTACATTAAATATCGACCGGCGTCTTGCTCCATTCTTCACGTCGCTGAACATTTCCGAAAATTTATAGCCACCAATGTAGCACAGAATGCGCGACTTGGAAAATTCCCTTCGACTGCCTCTCGGCTGACTGGACGATATTTATAGCCCTTTCTTCCTTATTTCCCTTCCGAAATTTGTTGTTTCTTTTCGTCACAACAGGATCATTTTCAAATTGAGCATAGGAACCGATTTTAATGGCTTCTAAAACATTTAATATTGAGTTACAATTTATTAGTTCTCATACAGGGTTTTGTCTATTATTTGTTATGCTTAAGAAAGTTATTTTTCTTTTGCTTTTGAGTAGTTCTTTTCGGATGTCATGCATTTTATCTCTGTCGGTTTTATGCAGTTTACAAATTTTCTCTCGAACATTAAAATGCTTTTAACAAAAAATTGCATATTTTATACATTATTAAAATGGCAGTTTCTTCATTATAATATTTAATCTAATCTCAATTACACTTTTTTTCAAATATCAATTTTTATTTTAGTAACGTTAGTCTTGCAGCCGAGTCGCCTCTTTGCGTCCTTCGAGTAAATATCTTATTGATGTCTATTGTGCTGACACCATTCTGGCAAAAGCGAAGTGACAGATGTATGCACTATTGCATTAAAATGGTCAATGTGCTTACAAAGACTAATTTCGTCAGACTAACCTGATTACTCAATTAAAAATTTTAGTGAGACGGAAATGGCCACTAAAATTTCCTTTGTGTGCCAAATGAGGGAGTACCCGCAAACGCCATTTACAAAAAAATTGAATTTAAACTTCATTTCAGATCAAGTCATTGATTTTTCATGTCATTCTTCTGATCTCCATCCTTTCCATCGTTCTAAAATTGAATTTACCACGGTAAGGAACATCATTTGAATGCCCACCACCTGAGCCACTAACAAATAGCTACTTTAAACTGAAGGGAAATTACTTAATTTTTCAAAACTAATATTGTTTTCAGTGATTTTTTATGAAAAACATTTGATAGCAATTAATTTTACAGCTATGAAATTTTGTTTTACTCGCATTGTCACCATGGAAACATATAATGTTATTGTTAATGATTTATTTGTCGTTAATTATATTCGCCTAATTATTTTATTTCTGTATCTGGTGTGTGTAAATTCACTGAAAATCACACGTAGGTGGATAAAACAAATGTCTCAAAAAAGAAAGCTTAAGGTATTTTGCTTTAAATCTAATTGAATCCGGAGACTTTTCGAATTATACGACTAACTTGGTCGCCTTCCGGCGGACGGATAACACAGGAAGGAGACGAACAACCAGACCCAAACAAACGAGTTGCTAAGGCAAGGACGGCGACCTAGATAACAACTATTTAGAAACCTTACATTTGAAGAACTTTTTAAGAGTATTGTGTAATAATGTCACGAAGATACGAAGCAAATAATTTGTATGAATTCAACCTAAATCCCTGACACAATTCGAAAAGTGCACCACAGGAAAACATCAAATAAGTGAACTAATTACATGTGCACAGTTCACCTAATTTAGCCTACATGCATCAAATTTGAGGTTAATGGTATGGTCACCTGTAACTATAATTAATACATGAATACGCTCGTTATTTAATGCAGATTTTAATAAATTATCGAGAATTCGAGAAAAGTGTTCTTTCTACTGTCTGACGGATGTCAAGTTTTTTGACGTGCGTATCCATATGACAAGTGTAAGGGGATCAAGTGTAGGGGGATCAATTTAAGTGATGGAACTAAATCAAAAAACGAATGATATATGAATGCGCTGTAATATCTACTTGAACCCAGAATTCAAGTATAAAATCCAAATAAAATAATTCGAATAGTCATAGTCCCCGAAAGTCATATATAGAAGATGAGCGCACTGTTCGGTGCGACTCGTCCTGCAAGGAAGGAAGAAGATTGAAGAGAAGAGGGGGGAGTAGAACTGGGTCTCGAAGCTCGTCACATCTTACCAACGAATCCGTGACGCGAATTGCATTCCGAGGTAGGCATGATGCCAAATTATCAAACCTAATACGGACCTCACGCAGATTCTCCGTCTGCCGTGAAGCTTCCGACGCTGGCAATGTCTTCGGGCTGATTGCGAAAGGGGCGGGTGAGGTTCGAGGGGAGGGGGGATCCTTCCGCGTCGAAGGGCTAAGCCGTGAGGCGCTAAAGGAGGCGCAGAAGGGCTCCGGGGAGCGTCAGCGAGCGTCGCTGAGCGACTGTCGCGTCACGTTCCGACGCTCGCGGAGTCTGTCCACATTTCTTGGCGAAGTTAGCGGAACAGTTTGTCCGCCGCAAACTGCCACAAATCTCCAGTTCCCTGAAACACAGCCTTCAAACTTCAGCTCCCTGGCGGCGGTAGTGTCACAGCAACCGGTTTAACTGTACAAGGAGTAACGGGCGTCGTTTATAAAACAAAGTGGCGTATATGTTTCACATGTCTTGGAAGGGCGTGGGTACAATGAATTTGCTACGTTCATATTTCTCTGGTATTAGACGTCGGAAAACGGAATTTCAAATTTTCTTACAGTTTTATGTCTTTTGTGTGCCGAGATGATTAAACTATTCCCTTTACATCAAAAATACACTAAGTATTTATAATGTATGAAAATCATAAAATTTAAAATAAATAACATTAGGCGATTTAAACGAATCTTATTATTTCTATTTTGTTTCGGAATGGGCCAAATAATATTGAAAACCCTCTTTACGTATCATATGATGATATCTTTACGTATCATATGATGACACGTAGACAAATGATTTCCTATTTTAAAAAGAGTATTTAGTACACTGAGTATCGAGTGCGCTTGATCTATTTTGAACAAACTTGTGACAGTTCGTGGGATTAGCATCAAATGTTGGTCCCAAAAACGGACAGCCTGCAAAACTCATTAAAACTATTTTTAACTATTACTCGTTAATACATATATAATCACGATATATAATATTTATTATTATTATTATTATTATTATTATTATTATTATTATTATTATTATTATTATTATTATTTCACACATATATCAATGCAGCGAGAAATTTGAAAATAATTGATTACTTAAAAGGAAGCAAGCCCCATTCTTTGTTTAAAGGTAACTTAAGAGGTTTATATTAAGAGGAGTTCCCCGTATTTAAAACGAGCAGTCATCGAGAAGTTCTTGGAATATGCGCAACTCCTTTAAGTTTACATACCTAACGTACCCGCACGACTAGGAGGCGATGCGGGTTGCATCCCACATTTAAGCGGAAAGTTTGGGAAGACGCGCCCCGCCCCATATCACATAAAGTATTTGTTTGCTTATCCTTTAGCAAGCTCTTCCTGTTTGACTGGTTAACATTTTTCATTTGTATACAAAAATATTTTTGACATCAACGTGTTTGAAAATATGTAAATTACTTGTTAAAACTCCACTGACAGTAAAGAATTAGCGATTTTAACATGGTATTAAACGAAATTAGAAATAATATTATATCTTAAATTTAAACAATACTTTGCTAAGATGGAGAAAACATGCTGACCAAATTTAATAGCTGGTTTCTAAGTGCAATATTTGATCACTCCGCGAATGGATTCCGAGACTAATATTCAAACATTTCATCTAACCCACGGAGCTATGGAATGAAACATTGCAATCGAGATTCATTAACTATCTTATAAGAAAGAAGCGGAAAGTTATAGAATACATTAGATGAAATGGTGATAATGAAGTAATTATTGACTTTATTGACTAACAATAGAATCAGAATGGGGTTGGTCTTTGTAAAAAAATGTTTCCAATACCGTATAAACGTGTCGACGTATTTATAATCTTTTAAATATTGAAAATAGTATCTAAGTCAAAGATAAAATAAATTCTTATATCAACATTTTCAAAGAACATATCTTTGATCGAATGACATTTTCATTTTTTTATATTAGATTCTTGAAGCCATGATTCTGTGAAATGAAACGTGCTCATTAACATTTCTTTTTCTGTAAACGTTTATTTTTAGTTTCTAATTTACTTTTATATCTTTTTATGTGGTGCTGATAATGAATTGGCAAGTATTTTCGATTAACGTGATATTATTTAGGACTTTCAAAATGAAGATAAAATTGATGAAATCAGTTTAAAGAGATGTCAACCCAACGGAAAATACATTAAGGAAAAAATGTAGTTATGAAGACTGTACTATACAGTACGTCCGGGAAGGAAACGTCGTAACTTTGCAACTAAGCTCTTAAGACAATTTAAAGCATATTTTGTCTTATAAACTACTTGGATATTCCGAATGGTTGAGCCGCAACAAGTACTCGAAATTTGGGTAAAAAATGTTCTAGGAAAAACTTTGCATTGTAGAAGCATACAAAAACACTCTAGAAACATGCAAATTGTTTATTATTTACAAAAGAAATTAATATATTTGTTCAGAGAGAAAAATTAACACAGAAATAAAAAAGTACACAATTCAACTGCTTTTTTATTTCTGGGTTAATTTGTCTTTCTGAACAAATATATTTATTTCGTTTGTAATTGATAAACAATTTACGTGTTTCTGGAGTGTTTCTATGCGTCTATAATGCAAATTGTTTCCTAGAAATCATTTTTTTAAACCAACTTTTGAGTGCTTATTGCGGCTCAACCATTCGGAATATTCACGTAGTTTATTAGATAAAACAGCTTTAAATTGTCTTAAGAGATTATTTTCCAAGTTTTAACGTTTCCTGCGTCAACATTCTGTATATAGTACACTCCCCATAACTACTTTTTTTTCTTAATGTATTTGCCATTGGGTTTGCGTCTCGTCTTTAAACTGACCTCATCAATTGTCGGTTTGACGTTTCCTCCACGGACACCTGTATATCCCAATAGTAGGCCACCGCCGGGGGTAGACAGCCGTCCGAAGCAACCAAGCGGCGCCCCACTCCAGAACGGCATCAGGGAATGGAAAGATGTCGCGTTTTATCGCAGAGCGCGTGTTTTGAGCTGCTTTGTATGTCACGCCCGTCGATGCGCCTCTCACAACAAAACTTGAGCCGTACGATGCACAGGAGCGTCTCGTGCAGTCTGTGCCAGTGCTCGTGCCGCGTTTGTTTTACGAAACGGACGAACATGTTTCCTCCTGTACGTTTTTAATAAAAGACTCTCGTCTGACAGCTAAAAAGCGTGGTCTATCGTGTTTTGTAAATAGATAACGAAATTGAAAACAAAACACGGAAAGATTTTTAGTGTCATGAAAAACAACTGCATGCCCAGTAATGAGGTGTTTATTGTAGGCGATGGCGCACGAATTGGATTAAGGCGGCTCCACACATTCGGCATTCGCCGAGCAGCGAGTTACTGTTCGCCCAATCCCGAACGGCTGATGCGTTTGGCGAATGTTCGCTTTATTTGATGTGTCCAAAAGAAGTGGTGGGTTGAGCGAGCACTGCACTGAAAGTCCATCACTCGGCAAATAGCAAGCAACTTATTCACACTACTTGGAATTCAGCGAGCGGTTGCTCGCTGCTCGCCGAATAACGTATGTGTGGAGGCGCCTTTATAGCTCGCGTTTCAACGAAGTTCAAGTACTGGTGTCATCATATACTCAACCAAGGACGATTCCTTCTGAACTGCTACTTTCTTGCCATTCGACCCAAAACATCAGCGCCGACTGGTTTGGAAGTTAATTGCAACTATCTGTATTAACCAAGAATAACAATATCGCTTCATACGCGAATAAGTATTTCAAAAGGAAATACAAATTCTGAGAAACCTTGACCCTATTGAAGGTATCATTAGACATAAACACTGTATTAAATTTCGCATGGAAACAAAGTAATGCATATGGCATGAAAATAAATTCTTTACATTTAGATAAAAAAGTAATTTCTTGCTTGTCAGCCACGCTAGAGGCATATATTATAGTATATCAAAGTTCACAACTTTCGCATCAATTGAGGCTACAATACACGGCATAGACGTTGAAGCACCTGCTTGAAAAGTCACAGAAAGAAACTTTTTACTGCAAACATTTGTAAACGAGAGCAAGTCTCCCCGGGTTAACAATTCCCCTGAGCCCAACACGCGCCTGCAAAGCACGATACATTCCACGCCCATAAACGGCGAACGCAATTCCAAATCGTTCTCGCCTGCGTCTAATCGCGCGCTTAACCTCCTCCTCACACAAAGAGATTGCCGCGAGGGATCAACACGCAGCACTCCCAGCGCAGTGCTGTGCCTCCGACATCCGAGCGACGCGACGCGACGCGACGCGCCCTCAACCGACCTCTTCGACAGAGAGCTCGTGTAAGGCGCCTCTCTCGCCCGGATACCGCCCGGGAAGCGGAGCGCCGCTCCGCAGTTATTGCAGTTTGTTCGCGGGGTTTGGCGGCGGCGGCGGCCGTGGCAGTGGGGGTGGGAGAAGGGGGAGCTGGAAGCGGCGGAGGCGGCAGCGGGGGTGGGGGAAGAGGGAGATGGTGGGGGAGGGGAGATGAAGAAGCGATTTAGTCGCTGTCTGGAGGAACATTGTAGCGGCCGGCTGCTCTGATCGGTAGCTTTCCGTGGTTTCTCCGATCAACACCAGACGAATGCCGGCGCCACATCCTAACCTAAGGGATACGGATAACTCGCGATCTGTCCTTCTTCTTTTTTCCCCTTTCCTCACCCCTTATTTACACACACACGTACACTAACATGCTCTACGCTACCACACATGCCGGGAGACCGGTCGCGAGCTTAGAGGTTGTCCCTAGCGGTGCCCCACTGGTGGGAGATACCTGGTTTTGGAAAACCCCGTTACACGACGGTATGTCGATGCCGGATCTCCCCATCCATCGGGAGAAAATTTCCTACTTTCTTAGAGGTAAACATGTACTACACTTACGTGACTAATGACCTTAGCCGTTGACACGCATTGAATCACTAACAATAAATCAATCAATGAGCAAGATGCAAGGGTAGAAGACAGGGGACGGGGTGGAATGAAACGTGCTGGGCCAATGTCAGTTCCCGGGGAGCGGACAGGGTGGAGCGCTGGGGTGGCGAGGGTGGGGGTAGCGGGTCCGAGGGTGGCGGTTGTGAGTGGGCTGGCGATTGCGCGAGCGGAAACGGAAAGCTGGAGACGGGTATTGACGAGAGAACGGGGCGATGATGTGGGCAATAGAGAACAAACGGAATCGGAGTCACGGACGGGGGGCGGGGCGACATCTACGTACGATCGTAGTTGAGCATCGGGGGCGGTGCAATGAGGACAGGACGGCGGCGGGGGCGAGGACGGTTTTGGGGAGGCCGTTTTCATGCTTCTCTTTCCTCTCTCAAGGCCGAACCTCACGGACCCCATGCTTTCGACCCCACCTCAACCTCCCGCCCGCGCCCTCCCCTTACCGCCCACTCGCTCCAGTGGTCGCCGACCTGCGCTCCTCATCGCCACTCCTCCCCCCTTGCGCCACAAAAGAAAAAAAAAAGCTCCCCGCTCGACGGTCCGCCAGTCCCCCCGTCGCGTTAACATTTCCACAGCACACGGCACGGCCCTCCCCGAAAACCGTCGTCGCCCCCGCCGGCCGTCTGCTTTCTCATTGCACGCGCCCCCGAGATGGTCAGACTACTATCAGTACGTAAGATTGTCGTGGGCCCGCGCCCCCCCTGTCCGTGCTCCGATTCCGGTCCTTATTCTCTAGTGCCCACTATCATCGCCCCGTTTCTCTCAAATACCGTCTTCCAGCTTTTTCCGATTCCCTCGCGCAATCGCCAGCCCACAGATGGAAGAAGAATCACAAACCGCCACCCTTCGTGACTCTCTCTCTATCTCTCGCAGCCCGAGCCTTCGCACCCGTGTTTGGCCGCTTGCCCTATCTGACATTGTGAGTCCCACACTTTCATTCCACCCCGTCCCCTGTCTCGTCTTACGCACTTGTGCGCACTCTTTGCTCTATTGAGGTTGAATTCTCCTGTTAGTGATGTCACTGCTTTTCAACGGCCTAAGGTCATTAGTCACGTAAGTTTGGAGTGACATGTTTACCTTCTAAAAGTTAAGGAAATTTTTTTCCGATGATGGGGAAGATGCCCGGGGCATGCGACATTACCTCGGTGTAACGCGGGTTTTCCAAAAACCACGTATCGCCCCACCAGTGGGCACCCCGCTAGGGACAAGCCTCTAACTCGCGACCGAGGTCTCCCCATGTGTGGCTAGCGCACTAGAGCATTTAAGTCGGGCGGTACGTGTGTATAAATAAGGTGAGGAAAGGGCAAAAAGAAGGAGACAGATACGCGATTATCCGTACCCTTAGTGTAGACTGTGCGCCGCTATTCGTCTGGATGATCGGATAGAAAACCACGGAAGCTACCGATCAGAGGCACGCGGCCTACAATTTCCCCAGACAGCGACGAAATCGTCTTCTTCATCTCCCCTCTCCCCCCAGTCTCCTCTTCCCACCCCCGCTGCGCCTCCGCGCTTCCACTTCGCCCTTTCTCCCACCCCCACTTGCCACGCCTCCGCCGCCGCCAAGCCCCCCGAACAAAACGTTGCAATACTGTGCGGAGCGGCGCTCCGCTTCCCGGGCGGTACGGACAGGAAAGCGACCTCTACACGAACTCGGCTTGTATTCGAAGATTTGTCGCTGAGGCGTTCTTCGCTTTCGCGGTCCGTCGTTTCGTATCGCGCGTCGCTCGATAGCGGCAGCGCAGCACTTTCGCTGGCGAGCGCTGCGTGAGTTGACTCCCTCGTGAGCATATCTCTTTGTGTAAGTTAAGATTGGAGGTGAGAGATTATGCGCGCGAATAGACGCAATTGACGGAGAACGATTGTTGAAATTGCGGTGTCCCGTTTTGATGGCGCTGAATAGTATCGTGCTTTGCAAGCCTGTTGGGGCTCAGGGATATTGTGATACCCGGGAAGACTTGCTCTTGCGGTTACAAAATTGTTTTGCCAGTAAAGTAAGTTCTTCTTTGCACTTTTTCAAGCAGGTGCATTCAGACTTGCATTATTGCCGTTTGTAGCCTCAATTTGATTGGCAAAATTATTTTGATACCTTTACATTTATCAGAAATATTTATAAGGCTTCTAGCGGTGGGGCTGAGAAAGCGACATGGAGGAGAAATTACGTTTTTATGCTAAATTGTAAAAGTGGGTTCGGCGATATTTTGCATTGCGCATTATTGCAAATTACTTGTTTCCATCCCGCGAAAAGTTTAATACAAGTTGTGCTAGTTTCTAGATGGATACATTCAAGTGGGGACAAAGTTTCTCAGAATTGTATTTAGTTGCGTGTGATGTTCCGTCATATTACTAATTAATGATTTTGTTTAATTTCAGCGATATGAAGCGATTTTATTGTTGATTTGGTTGAATTAACAGATATTGCAATAAACTTTTGCCAAAAGCCAGTCCGGCCGCTGAGATGGTTTTTGGGGGTCGGGAGATATGCAAGAAAAGTAGCAGTCAATTTCAAGAAAGGGGGGAAAATTTATTTTTCGTCCCTTGGTTTCTTTTAACAAGCCCCTACCTCTCTTCTTGTCCTCCGCCCAGGGGTGCTG
>BOPP01000058.1:1240941-1253159 GCA_017312745.1 Gryllus bimaculatus | reverse complement strand
ATACATACATACATACATACATACATACATACATACATACATACATGCATACGTAGGCTGTGTGGGCGAGGAAATGCGTGTGTGGCGTAACGGGAAGGGAAAGAACCGATAGATGGAAAGGATACGGTGAGCCCTAAAGGGTAAAAACGAATCTTTTGTATAAAACACGACAGGAGCTGCAGAAAAAATTACGTTGTCGCCCAGTTGTAGCTTCCAAGACTACGCTAAATCGCATCAGCGAGTAAAGAGACGATGTATCGTATGACGCGGACACCACACGTGGCGCAAAAGGTGGGCGTGTGCGGTGAGGAAGCGTTGCGCAGGCATAAGCGAGGAACGGGCGGCAGGGCTCGGCGAGGCGCGGGGTCGAGATTTAGTCCCGGGAGTTGGAGGGAGCGGCGCGACCGCAGGCGGAAGCGTGACGGCAGCGGAGCGCGCTATCGGCTCGGCTCGGGTCGGGTCGGGTCGGGGGCACCGCGGCGTCGGGCGCTGGCGCTGGAAGCGGTCGGCAGCGGCGCGGGCGCAAGGGGGCGCGGCGAGAAACTTCTTCCCGCGCGGCCTCGGAACTAGCCCAATTCACGTCGCGCACGGCCTCGCCGGAGAGAAGCGCCCGACTGGGGTGGGGTGGGGATGGGAAGGGGGAGGGGGGCGACGAGTGACGGGCAGACCGGCGGATATGAACTAACCGAGGAGCGTGACGCGCAGGGCGGGACGTGAGGGAAATTGCTTAATGTGGGGTTGCTGTCGGACTGGGCAGCACCACATTGCCATGCCCCCAACACCGCAGCTCCTGTTGGGCGCTTGCTTTGGTACTCCACGCCCATCTGTGGGACGTCGGTGTGTCTATGAATAAATATTATGAGGTTAGGCAAGTGTTTTGATTCTCACTGCTATTACCTGCCACTACTTTTACTACAGTTGGTTCTCATTCTTCTTTTGTTTTTGAAATTAGCACTCGTTCTCCTTCGTTTCTTCTTTTCTTGAAATTATTAATGATAGTGATTTTTTTCTTTAACCATAGATATTTTATTACCTTTTATACAAGATTTTTCTGCTCTCTGGTTGTCGCCAAAACACTGCAATTGTACTACATTACAATTTAAATAATTTTGCATTTCACATGCCATATTTTTTTTTTTTTTTGCTAGCCATTGTCGCGCAACAAAATTTGTAACACAAGTGGTTGCGAGAATTGCAATACAGTCCATCTGAAAAAAATCGTATTAACACTACTTTGTGAATAGATCGTCCCTTTGTTAACATATGTATTATACGCGCACGTTTTCTTGAGCCCGGGAATATCTACCCCCACTCCTTTGCCAACATTGGTTGAATGAAGACAAAATGAGGAAGCGAGCGTTGTAGACTAAATCTGAGAACTAGAAATGTTCGCTCCCGAATAATGAAACAATTTTGCATCGAAAAACGAACTACAAATATGACATTTTTTTTTCTTTTTTTCAAAATATCGTAAGTCCCCTCTCCTCTCGCAACCAATGAAACGAGAGCTCAAGAAAACCTGCGCAAATAATAGGTATTGGATCTAAATCAGTGAGGTGTGGCAAAATATTATGTATTATGTTTTATTAACTTGTTGACATATTATAAATGATACGCACAAATTCATATGAAATATGCTTCTTAATAAATAGACTCATAAGTAAGAGAGTAGATGTGTGTTTATGAAACGTGTGATGTTCCATACGTTTTGTCCATTTGATAAACGATGCCTGTGTTATTATAGTAAAGCAGATTGTCAATGTTTTTAAAATATTTTGATTATATATACTGAATGTGTTTCAGTGTCTGCATCAGATTAGTATCTAATATTTTCCACTTAGATTTTATCTGTGTTTTCTGCACACAGCAAAAAGTTCATGCAGTTCTCTTAATTGGTATTGTTTTGTTAT
Organism: Gryllus bimaculatus; assembly: GCA_017312745.1. NCBI lineage: Eukaryota > Metazoa > Arthropoda > Insecta > Orthoptera > Gryllidae > Gryllus > Gryllus bimaculatus. The sequence goes on along the minus strand of BOPP01000058.1, from coordinate 1,251,249 downwards.
ATGTATTGCTTCAATACGAGGTCTGTCAGTTTTTGTGATATTGATGATAATTAGGGAGGACGACTTGATACTTCAGTAAGATAATGCATTTGCAGAAGAACGTTCAGTGTTACTGCATCGGTAAATTTTAGATCGCTTTTCCTGTGGTAATGAGATCTTAACTTCTCTGTATATGCATTAGTGGTCTTGAGATATTCGCCAAAACGTTCTAGTACAGAAACAATGCTGGATATAGTGAAGTCTGCTTTTTTTGGCAAGGAATTTAGAAAGCAGTACGGCGCTATTTGGTTCCAATTTATTGCCGCCTATGCCCACAAAGTATTTTCGTTATCAGGAATTTCATGTTATCAGTACTCACCTTCTTCTTGCACTCACCGTGGTACACTTAACTAACTTCCCTTCATAGCTTATGCATTTGCCTTCCGAAACATCAACAACCCTTCATTCTCCTATTCCAATCTTTCATACATGTATTAGATTTTCACTCATACTTACAGCTCACTACAAAACACTGGCGAATTCGATAACCACACACTGAAAAAACTGTAGGAGTATACCAGATCCATGATGCTGTAACAAGGAAACTTGTTGGTATATTCCAACAGTTCTTTTTTTTCAGTTTGGCGAAATTCATTTGGCCATTTGCACAGAGACCCCTTTCAACGCACTAAATCGGCTGAGTCACGGTGTACGTCCTAAGCGAGAAACTGTAGCGTGAATGGGTGGGCGAGGTGTTACTCTAATCCAAGCTATATCCGAATTTTATGAGAAGTGCAGAAATGATCATTTTAGTCATTTTTCGAGATAAATCAAGAGATACGACCCTCTGGGAAAAGTACTGAAAAATCCACACCATGATATTGTCATCCCTCTTTGAAAACAACGACTGAATAAGATCGGATTACAATAATAATCCAAGCAACAAACGAAGGGCTAGAACAAAGTGGCTCTTGTACTTTTGCAAATTTCCATTGAAAAGTCATTTCTTACTATATGTATCCTTTGGGAAGTTTTCATTTTATTTTATTATTCTTTGATTTGCTACGTACTTTAGTTTCTCTTATAAATTAATAATTATTGTTATATAGATACAGATACACGACAGGTAATTATTTTTATCTGTATTGCAACATGGAATTTCCAATTTTCTTTTTTCTGCGAAAGACTACGATGATATTATTTTTCATTCTGTCAATTGTTAATTTTAGATTAATTAATATTTCTAATTTTCAAGATACTCTAATTAATTCTAGTTTTGAAGTCCTCGATGACCCACTTATTAATAAAACTGATACAATATGTTCAATGGAACTCTGGGACACAGGGACACTGGTGAAGCATCTTATTTCAAACAAAAGTCTGCCTTAAAATCATTTCCTTCAAACTGCATAAAGTATTTCACTGTAAGGTTTATTTCTAGTACTCGAAGAAAATAGAGAAAAATTCCGTATATTTTCTCATATGTTATATAAAATGAATATTGTCGAACTTTTTATAACAATGGAGAGAATCTTTTAAACTTAAAGTTTCCAATAGTGACATGATTAAGTTTGTGGAAAATATATTTTAAGAGGCTTCCGTTGTCAGTGAACTAATAATAAGTAATGTAAAACTTTTCCGTTCCTTTTGCCTTCTGAAATGTAGTTCTTAATTTTGTTCCTAAAGAGTAGTTAGATATTTGAAGACAATGAAACTGTAAGACTTCTTCGGCCTTCTTGTCTAAGGGTTCACTGCTCAACTCTATTAAGATGTCAAAATTTATCTGCGTTGAGCATTGAACTGAACATCTCAGAAGTGCGGCTCATGTAATTTATCTTCTGTTCGCAGTAGAGTTCATTACCAATATCTTAAAGCTGCACGGAATCATCAATATTCAGAACCTTCATCCTGCTCCTTAATATTATTTCCAACTTCAAAGAGATTGGTTGGAAACTTTACTTAAGTATCTAATTCAGGAAATAAAGTGGTTCCCTCTTTTGCATACGCATGATGAAATAATAAGGTTGAAAATGAACAGAAAATATTATTACGTATTACGTTTTTAATATTCTCTCATTAGTAACTCCATTCACATTCCTACGAAAAAAGAAGTTATTTATTCATTTGATGTACTCCTAACACAATATGATCTTATTTAGTGAAGTGTCGTGAAGTCCTTGGGGAAAATCTTGTAGGAATACGTCTTCTGCAATTTTTCTAAAATGCGTTTCGCTTAGTTCTCTAGTATCAAAACTCGAACTTACGCTAAATTTCACCAAAAAACATCATTACATTAACTGACTTATTTTATAATTTTCGAATGCCCTAATTTCAGGCAAAGGTCGCTTCCGCTTAATTCTCCTACTTCACATTTTCTTTTCTACGAACAGTCTTTTTTTTCGTTCCCGATACACGACACGATAATGCTTAAAGTAAGCGTCACTTCGCCTCAAGAGTGAGAATCCTTTCCACGGAAGAACGTTACAAAAACGTCCTTTATTATTTCTTCTCGGCGAGCGCGGCTTCCAACTCCGTAGAAACTCTTGCGTCCGGAGTACAACCTTCGTTTGAAGACGTCTCCACAGGGCCATGAATTCTAACGGGCGTCTCGAGAAACTCATGCAAGTCATCGGCGCCAGCGAAACCGCACCCGAGTTGAGGAGACGAAGGCGCCTTCAACGCTGTTATCGCTCCGATGGCGACGGACGGGCTCCGGGGGCCGGAAACGACCCGTTAACCCCATCGCGGGGGAAACGTTACATTGTCTAAATAGAACCGGAATAGAAGTGAACTTGTTCAAAAAGGAAATGCAAAGTCTCGAAAATTAACTTGCTCTTGAAGGCAGGCGCGGATCCACGGGAAGGGAAATGAGGGAAGTCCCCACCTCCTAAAATGTTTCAGTAACTATTAGTTTTAACATATGAAATTTTCAAGCAAAATATATTTTCGGTTAATCATATAAACGAAAACAAAAATCTTAACGGAGTGGTGCAGAAGAGTGAGTGTAACATGCGATTATTTTACAAAAATTATGTAATATGAAACATTGAATTTCCCCTCCCCATATTTGTATTTCGATCCGCCCCTGTTGAAGTACTACTTAGTCGTTTCTGAACTTTAAAATTTTACAGTATTTTGAGTAACTCTTCCTCATTATATTTAACCAGAATTTTTAGAATAGGATGTCATAAAACCAGTTTAGAGAATTATAAAAAATAATTTTAAACATTGGACACATATTAATCCATAATTGGAACAATTTGGGATCTATTTCATTATTTTGGGAAACTAGCTTAGTCATGTTTACATAAAGCTATCCTGAAAATTTCATCATTTTTCTTGAATAGATTCTGAGAAAATGTAACTGTTAAATATATTTTTTCACATTTTTCTAGTTCTAATTTGCACTGTATGAAACTTCCTTCCCTTCATTATTTACTAAAACTGCCCTCCCCTTCTTGACTCTTGCCTCTTTAGTCATTTTTCTAACAAATAAATAAAGTATACTACGCTAGAAAACTATACTTTTAGCCGGTTCTGGTGTAAATAAACTGATTGATTTCGCTTAAGTTTGTATTTTACAGTAAAAGGTTTTAAATATACGAAATGAGTTTTAGTAAAGTAAATAAAAGAATAATATATTGTGTTCTCGACAGAACTGAACGAACTTTTTATTATGTCATTTTCCGAGAGAGTTCTCATTCTATCAGTATTTGAAGATGATTAATAGATTTTGTGTCACAACGTGTATATGACCCACGTTCTGCCCAACGATCATTTTGTAGCGTGTTCATTTTACAAAGTTTCTAAAGTACCTATTTTTAGAAACGTACAACAATTAGTTCAGGAGTTTCATCCACTGGCAAAATATAATTTCTGCACTCAAGCCTTAACTTATCATTCATGGGTCAGACATTTAAAAATCATACAGCAGAGCTCGAGAAAACATGCGCAAACAATGAGGGTATATTTACAGACCAGAAGTAAATCAAGAAACCATATCAACTTTTGCTGAATAAATCTACGTAAACTGGACGAAAGCCCTGATCGAGATTTAATAATTACGTTGGAAGGAAGGTGGGACTGTGTCTACACTCTCATTTACAATCCTCTCTGACTTTTATTCTCATGTTAATAACAAAAACGTTTTACGTCATTCACCCTATCATTTGCTGTTGACGTCCCTCCCGGAGACTGTAGCCCTTAACGTGCGACCACCATAGTAGACATCTCGCGAGGAATCTGTGTATATGGCTGACATCACAGAGGGGGGAGACGGCTACATTGCATGCCGTCTCAAAAACATCGACTTCCAAGCTTTTCTACAGGCAGCCTAGGAACAAAGAAAATTACATTCACTTTTCGTGTAAGAAATCAACCAAAAAAACAAATTTTTAAATTACTAACGCAACCAAAACAAAATTCTGGTCGTTTCCAATCGCTCGCTCGCATTAGGCTACCTGATGTTTATATGTGTTGAGATGGCCAGCAATATTATTTATTAAAAGATCAGCTTTCGATGGCGTAGCCATTACCATCAGTTTCCTTCTGCTTGGAAATCACAAGACGACTACATAGTAATAACCTATAATTATTTCATTTTAAATACCAATGATAACTCACCGCTAAACCAATATTTTCTGAACAGTGATTGTAGGCATAAATGCCTCTACTACTCATGAGCAGTGTGTCCCTTCTCGTGTGTCACGATCACACTTTAATGGTCGTCGAGTCCACAAACTTTGCCTTTCGTGGTTCTGCCATTCCGCTACTCCAATGTGGCTCACGTGGACCCGTGTATTTTGCGAGTACCTCTCTAAACAGCTTTAGCGTAGCCCATAGGTCCCAATGTGCTTAGAGTGGTAACAGCGGATAGAGATACCCATGGCGAATTGAAGACCCTTGGTGGTCTACTACTCTACACATATTTTTATTACCAAGATGACTCCCCTAGGGTGGCATCTAGGCTCTTTGACCTTTATCCTCACCCCTTCCCCGCAGGCGTGCAAGTACGATCGCCCACCTTTGGGCTGGCATCCGGATTCACCGGAATGCAGCAACCCGACAAGGCGCCCCCTTAATTAAACCTGGGTAGGGTCATCCTGCCAGCTCACGGCAACTAGCTGTCCGGGCTAGCACCGGGGTCTAATTAAGCGCCACTCAGAAAATGCCGGGACGAATACCTTCTCAATAGCCCAAGACTATTGGGCACTGCCACGACGAAGCCTAGGACTGAGGCTCGGGCGTGTCGCTGCCCCCAAACCGTCTCTTCACTGCATCTCCTTTGCAATCACGACGTCAGTGTCGTCGGAATCTAGAGCAATCTAACGGGAGATTTCAATGTCCTCGTGGGAGGTCTATGTAGCTGCGGTGTCAAGTCCCGTTCCCCAATCCTGCTCCAAAGGTCGGACAATTCTGTATAATTATTTGAGCATTACGTGATTTTTGTTTAAAACTTAATGGTAATCATATTTAATAGGAGTTGAAGATAGTTAAAAACGTTAATTGCTCGCTCTTTTTTGCAAAATATTTATAATGACATTAGGGACAGTTTCATTATTTTTATTGATGTCTTGGTGGAGTGTCTACCCAAATTATATTTAATAAAGTGTGTGCATAACCTAACGATTGTAAATAAGGAAAAAAATTGAAAACGAAAATTAAGAAAGTGACATTGGCAAAGTGTGTTCATAATTTGGTGAAGTTTACTTAAATAAACCCCGAACCGAAAGTTTTGATTTGTTTGAACAGGGGTGAAGAAAAAAAAAGAACGCTTGAAAGCTTCTGCGTGAGCTTCGCCGGGGCGCCGTCTGGCGCGCTGTTGGCGCCGGGCGCGGAGCCTGGTGAAAGCTTCGGGGGTGAGGCGGGTCTGGCAAGAGACGTGGAGGGTGGGGCGGAGGGGGGGAGGGGGAAGCTGCAGCGCGCAGTCTCTCGTCGCTAAATTGACCGCGGCCACTTATCGGGCTCAGCCTGAAGGGGACGGGACGAGTCGAGACGAGACGGGACGGAACGGGACGAGACGGAACGGAGAAGGGCAGGCGAAACGGTTAGAGGCTGCCGCACCCTTACGCCTCCGGTCGGTCGCTGGCTGGGTGCAGAACGGCGTTTTCACCGGGCGCTAGCTCTCCCACCCGCGCCTTGGTACTCAGATTGGGCTGCCTCCCACCTCCCACCACCCACTCCCTGCAGGACGTTCTCGCCAGGAAACAAAGCGATAAAATTGAACGTCCAATTTAGGCGAGACCATAACTGCGAGCTCGATCACCGTTTCGGTGGGCGAGCTAGAAGTCTGGGGGAAGTTGTAATTGCCTGCGCCACTGTACTTCTCACCTCTGTCAAGTGGTTCGGTACTTGGCGAGAGAATGAGTGCGTGTACGCCATTCGAATTTTAATGTACAGGATGTCAGATAAGGCTGAAAGAAGTGAAAATGCTTCCTCGCCGAACGAAACGGAGATACTGTGACTTAAAGGTGTCAACACAGCATACTAAAGTGTACTATATTGTGTAACAGGTTCTAATGATGCATACGCACATTATTTAAAAAAGGAATTCTAAAAGATGTCAAATTCAGAAGAGTACGAATCGTTTTCAAGTACATCGTCTTTGACCAAGAAAGAAAATATTGTTTAGCATGGTAACCTTTAATTTATTTTTGAAAGTGTGAAATTTATCTGATCGTAAAAACTGTTTAGTCGTACAAATGTAAACAATTTTTGCTTTGAAATATAATTCAGATGTTCTGAATTCAATTACTACCTTTATGGTAACACTAGTTCAAACCATCTTTTCTTCTGTTGAGTTGATTGCCAAAGAAAACGCCTGATTCAAATAAAACTCATCATTTAGAATTAATATGAATTATTCTGAGCTTATTTAGGATATTAATAATTTTCAAATTGAATTAGGTATGTTTCTTTTTTGAAAGTGAGAAAATTGCAACCCGAGCAAAGCCCTTTTAAAAGAAATCTAATGAATACATTACTTAATTTAATATATGATATTTCAACCAAATTATTATAAACCAAAGTATTATAAAAATACTTTTATAATATGTCTTTTAAGGTAATAACGTCTATCGGGCCTTATATTAATTCATTTGAAAAATATGGTCAATTTAATACTCCGAAAGTGGTCCCACTCCAATTAATTCGAATTATCAACTTTCTACTGTATACTTTTCATTTTTCCTGAGAACCACTATTATTAAATTAACTGTTTCTCAAATTGTAAGTTTTAGATCAAACATTTCAATAACATTTCCAAACATCTTCCATTTACTTGTGCTTCATGCAGAAAATTCCGTTTAGATTTTGGAAAATGTAGCTATAAGTGTTTACGTCAATGAAATGCATTCTGCCCAAATAATACGAGAATTAGTGAGAAGCCTAACTCGACAGTGTTCTCAAGAGCGTTCTCAACAATGTATGGCAATGTATGGCATGTATACAGATGACCATCAAGCATGGAGGTTAACCGAAACAAGAGGCAGCGAAGATATCAATCTTCTTTGTGTTTCGTTTCTTCAGAAGCGAGTCGTAACTATAAAACGAAATGTCCGCGTTTGTAGAGTAGTGAAGGCATACTCAGAAATGTTATAGCCTCCATAAAAAGAGGCGATAAATATTCACGAGGGTTAAATGTATGAATTCTATTCAAAACTGCCAATTCACATAGGATTTAATATTCCGAAATACCATGTGGAATGTTATGCAGTATTCACGTTTGGTAATGTGCTTACAGCGAATCCAATTTCCCTTATAATTCCAATTGTCTCATCTGCATTTCATCAACCAGTCTCGTTTCCATGGGTGGCTTCGTTTCAGGGCTTGAAAATGAAGTGAAAGCTATGGTTCCTGCAGAATAAAGCTAATATTATGCCATATGTTTTTTGTTTGGAAAAGGGAATCTTTCTGACTTTCTTCGACAAAGCTAATCCAAACTTTTTCCAATTTTTTGCACTCAGACTTAAACCCAAAAAGAAATACTCAAAATTCAATATTTTGGACTCAACCAGTTTGGAAATGAAATGTGTATATTTAACTTATTTTCTAGTATTTTTACATTTTAGTAATACATATTTCATGTCAATTTAATGTATGGAAGTTTCTTTTTGTCCTATGAAATACTTCAATCTTCTCAATGTTCGTCATTGAATAAGTAAAATTAAGCTAATAGTACTTACTTGTTGGTCACACACGTTAAGCAAAAAATTCAAACATGATATCGATTTCGAAAAGTAATCTCTACTTCTTTCAATACTTTTATTATTTATAAAAACGAATTTACAAAATGTTATGGGTTTTGAGACACTGTTCTACACAAAACATGTTAAAATCTGGAAGTTATTTAGAAGTTATGCGTTTCGAAGAAGTGTGACACTTTGAAGTGAGAGAAGGTCCACCTAAAAAAAATTCAACTTGTAGCTAAATTTGTGAACATTACGATATTACCCAGCTATTACATTAATTTTAATGAGTCTCATCAAATCAGTTCGACACCTTTCACAGGTTGAATAGTCAAATTTATACGAAAATTATAGAACCTGTAGTGATTTTCTTTTAAGAGGATAAACTTACGATATTCGTAAAGAAACATCTTTCGATATTTATTTCGTAAATAACTATTATTTTTGAATCCATTTAATATTGCAGATGGATAAAATATTAGGTGAATATCACTCAAATAGGGGATTAGGATATATATAATTATTTATTATACCTTGACATGTTAGCTGCACCAAGGCAAGTTGGTCAAAGTGACCCTTTGACTTCTCGAAAGGTTCACGTTCTAGTACTGAAAGAAACAAGTAGATGGTACTTTTTTGACTAAGGACAAAGTAAAACTCTTACTCCATCAATCCATCAACTCCTGGTTTATAAAGCATCAACAATTTGCCAGAGAGGGAGAAGGAAAGTCATCGTTCAAGACAAGTTGCGCGAAAACATATGTATCGTCAATATGATGTATAGATAATATGAGAGGTGAATTAACAAGCTGTTCAAACAACTTTTTCACCTTCTTCCTTGTCCACGAGAGATTTTTCAGTGCTAAAATGTAAAAATCTTTGTTTGTGTGAGCATCTGATGCCAAATTATTCTGGGTTTTCCAAACAACCCACAAAACGTAATTTCTTTTCTCTTTCCCAAAACAACTAGGCGTAAAACGTAGCAAACTTTTAAATCCCATATTAAATCCGCCATTTATAGTATAATGCCAAGCCATTGCATTTCGCGGTTTTGTGACACGATTACAGCCTCCGAACTGCTTTAATATCGCTTGCATATGATGAAATTAATTTTTTGCTGCACGTTCACTCCTATACTTTTAATGTGAACAAATTCAGCGAATAAAGTAACTCACAAATCGATGACACATTTTAATATACTACTTCTCAATGCAAATTAATTCTTCTTGAACATGAGTATGACAGTCAGTGAAATTCCGCAGCAGGAACATTATAAATTGAATTTTTCTATAATTTGTGAACGTGAACACGAAATTTTACATTCAGTTATTAAAATTGTATATGATTTAAAATTAAATAATGCACTCTCGAACGTCCCGTTAACACTATCTCCCCGCTCGTGGGAAACATATTGCTCACGGACTGTAGCATGTTCCCTGAAACAAGTAAAATTTTGAAAAATTTTTTTCAGAACAGTTCAATAACAAATCCTATAACTAAGCTTCATAATTTCAAATTATAAAATTTAAAAAAAATATTAATTAGCCTGAATGTAATATTTCTTTCTTTATTTTTTACACCCAAACCTGTGTAGTTCTAAAATATTTTTATCCCTTAATTTTTTATATATTTATCCTTATTGAGAAGAACTCCGGTGATTTAACCAATGAAAAGGGTTATGTCTGCCGCCGCAGTTTTGTGGAAACGTAGCAAAAGAGAAGGTGATTTACCATCGACATCACTTAACTGCTAGTTTAGCTAATGTTATTGACAAGACGGTACTAAATCATTATGTTCGTGCTTGTGGTGTCTCTCTCCAATACGAAGGTTAGTGTGCATGCAGAGGAGAAAGCCGGCTTCCATCTTTACATCCTCTCTTTCCCAGGCTCATGGCCCCAGAGGTGGCTCGTCGTTGCCTTGTGTGATGGCAGATGTGATCACGCATGATGACACGAGTGCTGAATTGTCATGATTGTGTTGCAGCGGCGCAGCGAGCCACCAGCTGTCGGCGGCCGCTCTGCTGCCGTCGCCCGACGGCTCGCGCCACCCGCTCGATGTGTACGACTTCGCCGAGGAGGAGCTGGGCCACCGCGGCCCACGGCCCGCGCCCCCCGGCCTCTGGGACTGCCTCGTGGGCTGCCGC
>BOPP01000058.1:1203418-1233220 GCA_017312745.1 Gryllus bimaculatus | reverse complement strand
TGTTTCCATCGGTTGCGTGGAAGAACGGGGTGACCTATAATAACAAAATTTCAGCCATCATGTTGTGGCCTTCTTCAAAGTAGCAGTATAGCTCTGAAGAAGGCCACAACACGATGGCCGAAACGTCAGCTCGATCGACTGATACGGGGTTCATTCTAGACAGTCAAGAATCACATAACACTCTTGCTCGAGGAACGAAACATTGACTTATTTTGGTAGATCATTCGCAATTAATTGTACGGCCGAAACCAACTACAAAATGGGTCTTGGAACTGATGTAATGAACAAATGTTGGCAGGGAAGCTTTCATTCTAATTATTTTAAAATTGTATTAAAATCTAGTGTTTACACTATTTAACCGGTTAATAATAACATAAAATAATGTGTCTGGAACCCACTACCACCCATTTAAAGTAAAAATCACAAAATTTGGTTTATTATAAAGTTAAAATTTCTTTCTGAACAAAAACCTTTAATGTTGTAAGTGTATAAAGATACATATTTAAATGACATATAGTATGAAATAGTAATCTAGCTTCTTGATAGAGTAGCGAATGCAGTAATCTTTGAAGAACAATAGCAGCGTGTGCGGGCACCTTTACCAGAAAACTATATGAAAAACACGTATTTGGTGCTACGAAACGACTCGTGGAACCATGTATCAACTTGGTTGATTTGAGCTTTGGAGCGCGCCGGTGTAGCGTGGAGGGGCGGCAGCGAGATTAAATAACGGGGCCGGGGCGGCCGGCGCCGCAACAGGAGCCCGAGATTTATGTGAGAGCCCCTGCTCGCGGCCGAGGCAGGGCGAGGCGCGGAGCAGCGCAGCGCGGGCGAGGCTGGGATGGGCTGGGAGACACGGGGCGGGGCGAGGCTGTGGCGGGGAAGGGCGGGGCGGTGGAAGCGCAGCACAGGTGGAGGTGCGCCGGGGCTGCGCGGGTAGAGGTGCGTGGCGTGCCGTGTCGTGGCGTTGCGGGGCGCGACGCGACGCGGCGGCATTGCATGGTGGCAGCGTGGCGGGAGAGGGCGTGGCGGGCGGGTAGAGGTGCAGTGGCGTGGGATGGTATAGAGTGTGGCGGGGCGCGGCGGGGCGAAAGTAGAGGTGCGGCGGTGCGGGCCGGCGTAGCGTATGCGCGTAGGTGGGTTTGGTAACGCTGTGGTCGGGCGGAGTTAGCGAATAGAGATGCGACGGGCGGCGCGGGTAGAGGGGACGATGGCGGGGCGTTGCTGGGAGTTGCGCGGGGCGGACGTGGAGGGCATGACGGGCGTGGCGGGAGGGCTAGAGGTGCGTCCGGGTGAGTGCGTGAGTGTGGTGGGTATAATTGTGCGGCGGGGGTGGGCGAGAGTGCGGACGAACGCGCGGGAAACGGTGAGGGGAGATGGGATGGACACGGACCCAAGCGTAACACGGGGCGGCGCGTGGAGGACGCGGGCGGGGGCGCATGCCCGAGACGGCGAGCGGCTGCCTTGCACACACACACACACACACACACACACGCGCGCGGGGGGGAAATAACTCTCCTGCTGCACTCGGGAACGCGCCTAAGCGGAAAAAACGCTAAGCCAGACGGACATCCAAAACCGTGTAACCCTATTTTCCTAGAACAAGTAATATTATTTGAGCACAATCAAGTAACCAGTGTACTACATATACAGAAGTAATTCAATGTTCACTATTATTATTATTATTATTATTATTATTATTGATTTTATAATTACTATCTCAGAAGACTTCTTTTATTTTCAACAGATTTCGTTTACATTGCTTGTTTTGAAACATAACACACGTGCTCGACGTGACACATTTATACACAGGTGGAACATTTATGTTCGTTATGAAGTTTGATTTTTCAGGCAAAGGCGCTGAATAATACACCAATAATTCACAATAAATGTATTTCCACCTCTAGCAGCCGAGTCACCGGTAATTGAAGGTTGATGACAATCATCTTCAATATCAAAGAATATTGTGCTGATATAAACCAATGGCATTGAATACAATGATTTCAGAATAAACAAATAGGTGTACCATTTACCGTTAAACTGTCTTGCATCAGTAAAATTGCTGATACTATATAAAACAATAAATATAGATCTCATGATCTGAACTGGCTTATACTTGCAGGCTAATTCAAAGCAGTGTTTGTGATGTGTGTTGTTTACTTGTACAGACCTTGCCAGTAAAGATCTTAATCTTATGAACTTTTTTACCAGTCTAAGGTAAAGAAAACAACCAATTTTATACTTGATAGTTATTTGAATATGAATAATCTCTAATGTATTTACTTCCAATTTCATTTCAATGTCCATTCCAGTATCATCTATTTATGTGACAGTCCTGATGTGGAATTGATCCCGTTCATCGAAAGATTTGCTCAGCCTGAAGGGAATCGGATCGTATACTATATGAACCTAGTCATCAGCCTCTGTGCATGCGCAAACTCCAAGGTTTCATGTTTTCTAAGCTATCAAGGACGAGCCGCGTCACTGACATAGTGACTAACGTTTCGGCCAGCGTATTGTGGCCTTCTCCAGTTCGCTCTGAAGAAGGCTGTATGCTGACCGAAACGTTAGCCACCATGTCAGTGACGCGGCTCGTCCCGGATAGCCCGGACAACACAAAACCCGGCCACGAAAGCCTACCCAACCATATCCAAGGTTTCATTCCAGATATAACTGAAAACGCTACTTCACTAGAATTAGCGAGTGTAACAACGTGACGTGCTGGCTTCAAGTCACGTGATCGTGTAAACGGGATATTTTCTCAGGTGTGGCGACAGAGTATGCTACTAACTCTATATTTCCTAAAAGCATCACTATGATAGACAGTTCTAGTCGAACAAACGAAAGCAAATCCAAAGGAAGTTGCGTTTGGGGAATTTAGCGTTAGAAGCGCACTCCGCTGCCGCAGTTCGAAGCTACTTCCGTTTAGAATTCTTGCGGAAACCATCTCTTCATACTTGACGTGTTGCAGGTCACAGGGTTGCCTCATTACGTTTTCAACTTCGCTGTGCAAAACCGTCCCACGAGCAGCGTTATCATCGTCCATAAATGTTGCGCCTCCGTTTGCGTTGGCAGGTGGAGCAGGGGCTGCGCCTGTACAGCCAGCACAAGCAGCAGGCGGCCGTGCGCAAGTGGCGCAGCGCTCTCAAGCGCATCCGCAAGCGCGAGGATAAGTTCACGCTGCTCGGCTACCTCTACCAGGCCTACATGGACTGGGGCAAGTACAGGTGGGTTGCAGCCAACGCCTGCCCTCGGCGAGCTATTGTTGCTTTCCAACCATTCCATGAAGCTGTTCCTGATTTAATCACACCAAGGCGGCGTTCACTATAGAGTAGATTTTGGACATCATTTTAGTCGCCGGTTTTGGACCGACGTTCCGGATTCGTTCAGCCACAAGATGGCTAGAGACCGGATTTTTATGAAATTACATATTTTCTGGCTGTGCTCGTGCCGTTTTCAAATTTGTAGTCTTAGCAAATCGTCGCCATCCTAACACAATATCGAATTTTTTCATTAATATTTGGTACTATATTACATTTTTTACATATTTTGGTGTATTCACAAAAAAAATTATTTTATCAATTTTTTTAATTTAGTACATATTTTTTTATGAAAAGAAATATTTTTCTAAATCAACATTTTCCTCTACATTATTACTGCGTGATGGGTACTCCAGATACCCTACGTGAAGACACGTGATGTTCTCACCGTCCGGCCCGCTTGTTTCAGTTATCTTAGAGGCGGGAAAAGCGCGTCACGACTGAGATCATTTCGCGTGTAGAAGGTATCACTGGCGTAACAAGTATCACGGTTCGTCACCTTTAACCTCACTTTTTGACAAAGTTTGGTGATCGCCGACTTGTAACGCTTCGAAGAGAATCCTGTTCACTGCAGTGATCGTAGGCGTAGATATCTCCAGTTTGTACGATGTCTTCTATTGTGTGACGTAGTGAAATAAGAAATAAATTTCAATAACAAAATAAAAATAATATATTCAAAGATTATGTACAAGTTACAATGAATTGCTAATATTAAAACACTCCGGCAACCTTTTCCTTTCGGAACACTGCTTTACCGCAGAAAATACAAGCCACGCGTGATGCGCGCCGTCGGACCTCTGTCCCGTGACAATTACCGTCACATGGCCTGACGCCAAAAGTTAACCCGGTCGTGGCGACCGTGTGCCTACAGCACGTGAGATTGTCTGGCCCTTACTCTCCGGACATCTCGCCCTCACTCCTACACCCTCCTTGTGCATACACGTACAAGCTATCCGATGCAAACTGAATGAGAACGCGGGCGCAGATGGCGCCGCGTTAAATAGTTGAGGCTGACACCCCCACCACTGTTCCATAGATAGGCCCGCCATCTGGCGCGAGGCTCGCAGGCCAGCCTTTGGTTTACGCCCACACACAGAATTCTCAGGTTGGCTCGCCTGCTTCCGGTTGAGGCACGCTAGCTAGCCTCCTCGGAGTTTACAGCCAACGGTATTTTTGTGGCTCTGCGGCTCTACATGAGTCAACCGCCAGAGCGCAAACTCCGGATGTTCAGGCTTAACTCCTTCCTCCCCCGCAGCGTACTTTCACCAACCTAACGGTTCTGGCCCTCGTGTTAACGACGCCACAATTGCGTCAAGTTTGCCTGCAAAACTACGGTCCTGGATAGCAGTAGATGAAGCTTTTACTACTGACGGGAAATTTGTATGTTGCAAATTGAGCATCAACTTGTGCTCTCCAAATGATTTTTAAGACGTTTGTATAATTTTTAAAATTCGTTTGGGGAATGTTTTATCTATGTAAATTCGTATTTTGTTAATTTTTTTATAAATAGTGGATTTTAATGTTACATTATACATCGGATTCTACATATTTATTTCATTTTTTGCCGTTTTCCTTAAATATTTATGTACATATTTCGACTTTTTATCGAACTCTAATGATGGCAAACAGAAGTATTCATAGCGAACCCAAACGTCCTCTTCCGATGACGTCCAAAAACATCGACTGTCGGACGAAGATTTGTTTTGTTTGATTTTGTCCGTGCACGTCAGCAGGCATCGTTTTCAGTCAAAATCTGCTCCAATGTGGCCACCGCCTAAGGATTTATGCATTTCCTTCCGACGAACTATTTCGGCGTTTTAGTGAACGAGCGCACATGCGCGTGGTCGCTACAACTCTGAAATAGTCCTTCGAAATGAAACTTGCAAATCCTGTAGTTACGAAAAGAAAGCATGGAAACGGTGTAGCTGTCCAATTGCCACCAATCCGACACCTTTTGGGGAATTACGTCGGATATTTCCCGCACAGTAAATAATTGTCATCCATGATGTGACATACTAGTTGGTGTTTAGCAACTGAATTTAATAATGCAAGCTGTCACCGGGACCGGAAATCCCATCTGGGAAAGCAACTGAGCGTTAACCAGAAGATCCATGTTCAATTCCCTATCGGTTCTCGACCATACGGTATTCCCAGTCTGGTTTTGGAGTTTAATGTTTTAAATAATGTGTTGTAGCTAGTCACACATATACACGGTCTTTATTGGATCACATCAAGGAACACAATAACATATGTAAATAAACAAGGGTCTGCTTTCTAATGAGCGCTTGCAGTCTTAAACGATACCAAGAATAGTGACAGTTATTGATGTATGATTTTATGATTCGAATTGCTGAGATTATGACAAAAGACAAGAGGCTAAGGCAAAAATAAGTCAGAGGTAGTTTGGGCTAGATATAATACAGTTAGCATGCACTTGATCTGCTGTTGTGAATAGTGCTAAGGTGAACATGATTGAGGGGGACGTGTCAGGGCAATCTTACTTTTCCAACACAAAGGGCTCCAGTATGCTATTCTGTCGAGGAAAGGGGTGTCGCCCGGAACGTTTTCCATAATGCACGTATTATGCCTCGTCAGTGATGCAAGTATTGTGATGTTGTATTGTCCTAGAACCGGAACTAAGGACTATTGGTTAGGCTCGGGTTCAAAGCACGTGAATTTTCCTCTTTGTAGGCCTCTGCCAGTGTAATTTTTAGCCATCAGTTAGTATTTTACGGCACATTTCACATTCATTGAACCAGGCTATTCTAACAATGGGCTCACTATATTGTATATTACGCATAATAAAATATAAATAAGACTTAAAAAATAATGTTTATCCTGCATTACTACCAAGGTACATTTATAATGTCCTTTGTATCTTTCTTTGATGTAAAAATTTATATGCAGTAAAACCTGACCCATGCGATCAGAATTGGTTCTGGAAGAATTGGGCATAAGATCAGGTGGCCGCCTAATGTCTGTTGTAAGAACTGCGGAAGCGGTTCTCCGGTGTAAGTTTTCTGTTTGCCACAAAGTTAAATAACCTTATGTTAGTAATATTTTTTATTTTATATTTATTACTAGAAGCTTTGGCGCTTGCGAACCTAAACAACTTCTTAACAAAGTCATTACATTCTTCACTTTGACTGTCTTTTCTTTTTCATAATCGTAAACTTGATTCCCATCTAGGTTTGAAGGCTCCATTTTGCAGCATTATTTCTAAAACTTGCTAGGATGTTGTGACCATCTAATGCAGGTTAATCTACAAAATGTGCCTGGCCGCTGACTGCTATACAGGTGATTGCTTCAAAGAGAAAATATTTACATATGCCTTACGAATACACTGGTGGATATAATAGAAATTCTCGAACTCTTTGTAGGTTATATAAATTAATAACGACTATCTTACAATTCAAAATATCCTTTTCAAATTCAAGGAGTTGCAATATCAATCATATCAATCGGGGTAAATGTATTTTGATGAAATACAATTTTTGATATTGAATGTCCCAACTGAAGAACAATTTAACAACTTTTAATCGGAGAATAAATAAACAGTTCGGTCAATAGGAGCCAATGCACATACAGTTCATACATTTTATCTCCAAATTTGTTCAACTGTGAATCCAGAATAGCAAGTTTCAAACGTAATTCAAAATGAAGCCATCTCCAAGTGCGTGTTGCCAAATTCCGAGAATGTATTTGTAGCGTAGTCAAATGCCATGCTTGTGGTAGCTGTTTATGCAGGAAGTTAGTGGGCGTATCGTGTAACACGTCCCTCCAGAAATCCCTCTGCACCCAGCGGTTGCGTTGGCAACACTTGTATAATTTCAGTTTCTATAGCGAGATGGCTAATCACAAAGCAAAGCCATATGCGCGTGCGTTGTTAGAATTAACTCTCCACGTGAAAGAGAAGTAGATTAATAATGGAACAGCATTGCTCTGGTGAATTCAACTCCAAGTAAATTTCATGGAAGGATTTTGGAAAGCCTGAGAAATGTTCACAACCTGGTTTGGAATAAAACCACAATTTTTGTTCGCGAAAATAAACTTGGAATATTCAGAAGCATTATAAAGTAATTTTCACAACCTGTGTTTAGTGTTGTTGCTTGTTACATTTTGTTTTAAGTAAACAGTGTCAAATTTATTTTCATTCACTTGAATGTGATAAATACTTATTGAAAAGGGCCATGTAAGCAATCTATGTGTAAATTTACAAATGTAACAACTATGAAATAATCTTAATATCTTCGTGTTGTTAGAACTGAGACGTAACATTTGTCAAAAACTAATTAAAGAAAATAAATGAAAAGTATCTCATTTCAAATTAAAAATCAATTAAAGTGAGATAGAACTCTTTCAAAGAAGCGGAACATTAAAGGGTGGTGAGTAACCTTCCTGTTGCCTTTCTCAATTTGCCAATTCCTACAGTCATCCTTCAACAAATGTCCTTAACAGTTTCCGTAAGATAACCCAACTATCACATTCAATAATTTAATTGACAACTGATGTAAAGAGACAGGGATTGGAGCGAACCATAGGTTTTATAATGAGTCTAGTGAAACTGAAATAGATGTAGACAGGAACGCATTAAAGTATACATTTATACACCAGCGCCACGCCATTTTCCTAAAGAACCTCTTTAATACCGAAGCACTCCCAAGAGATCCTCAGATCCGTCTTGAAGCTAATCGAAGACACGGGAGCTTTCTATAGGAAAAACAAGGGCTCAGGGGCAGAGAGACCTTCACTGCCCGTCCACCTTCTAATGCCCGCGTCCGCAGCACGTGTGGGAGACGGATGTGCCGCAGCGGCACACCCACGGGTGGGGGGCTGCGAGCGGTCGCGCATCCTGTGCACAGTGCGCAGTGCCCAAAAGTAAAGGCGCGAAAATCTATATTTTGATCTCCCACTTCAACACGTTGGGCGCTGGCCTTTGGGTGGGCTGTTTCCCTGCCGGTGCCACGACTACACTGCGCATAATTCGTGGCCCCAGAGATGTTTCTGTCATTGTACAAGCCATTACGTATTTAATTGATTCAATGATGCATATTGTGTACGTAAATGACGCGGTGTGATAAGTCATAAATATGGATTCATGGTAATGTTTGAGTAATAAAAATCGAAACGTACATTTTGAAATAGATTATTGTCACTCACTTTCATATTAACATCAAGCACTAAAATTCTACTGACCATATTTTTTTTTCAAAATGACACTATATCCTAATTTTCGCAAACTTAAGGTTTTGTTATCAATAGTCCATAATTACCTAGTTTCCCCACTTGTTAAACCGAAATAATGAATGATTTATTTCAAAACTATTAGAAAATTGGAAAGCATTGATTACAAGTGAAACTGTTTATCATGATGTGAAATGGCTCCATGAGAATAAACGATGAGTTTCAAATTGTTATACATGCGTTCAAAGTGTTAAAGAATTGCGATTGACTTTGTAATTCTATAATTTAAGTTTGCGACACATCGATATTTAATATATAAAAATATATCTTCATTATCGAATTGTTCGATGATATATCTCTGTTTAATTTTATGGGAGCACAGAAAAAAGATTCTAGCATAGAAGAGACTTAAGATGGTATCTTGCGTATTAAAAATGTCATATCAAATACTTGTTTTGTTTTGCAAAGTTTTGTTTTGCAAAATTAATACAAATCATGTAACACAGAAATGATTGTACTTATTTTGAGAGTATCTTTTCTTAGTCTTTTTATTTCAAGTGAAAAAATGCTGCTCAACAATATCATACTGAATGATTGCACTCGCTGCACAAGAACAACAAATAAAATACTCTCGCGCAACTGCAATAAATTAAATATTTAAAAACACAATCTTCAAAAATTCTGCAACGACATACCACAGTATGAATACATATTCTCACAGACCTTTATACACACAGAATTTAAAAAGTTTTCCATTACGCAACATTTTAATAGAAAATATTTAAAGCCATCAGACCTCTTCCTTGGAGCCTTGCTGTCTCATGTCGTCAGCTATGTAGTACAGAACATGAGCACTGAGATGAGGAGTTCTTACTAATTAAGTTGCAAATCCGTAATGTCTTTTAGCGTAATACTAACGGAGAACGGTATATCATAATCTAGCAGTCATATTGGAAGCATGAGCAATAATTTTGCTCATATTTCTATGAAAAAAAAATAATAAAAGACTGGAATCATGTTTGTACGAGACATTGAATCGAACAAGAGAAAGTTTGTCCGCCCGCGTCGCAGTGTGCGACCGTGGCGCCCTCCCCAACTCGACGGCGGCCGAGGGCAACGGCGTTTTGCGCTCGCTCTTTCGCCCTTCTCCCCCGGGGAGCCGCTCGTAAGTAAGCGGTCGTTTATTTCCAGCGATATTTACGGGGCCCTTGCATCCCCGCCACGGCGGCGGGGAAAGGCGGGGAGCCGAAGGGCGGGGGGTTGAGGGTGGAGGAAAGGGCGCGGCGAGAGAGGCGGGGCACCGCAAAACTGTGACCCTTCCCGTCGCCTGAGATCGCGACCCGGTCGCCCGAGAGCCGTGTGCCTTGGGGCGTAAAGGACAGAGACCAAAGAGCAAAGAGCTTCCTTTTCCGTTCGCGTGAGCATTACGTCTCCTTCGGAAGCGAAGTGTCCGAGGAGCTCCGAGGTTCCTTCGAGTAAATTAAGACGAATTCGTCGAGCTGTTTCCAGTAGAGTGTTAGTCACGACATATTTGTTCCTTTTGTAAGAAAATGTCGAGTATTTGTTTGAAGAATTGAATGCAACATCAGAATACTGTGATGAGGAAAATCTAAGCTCTACCTACAGCGTACAAATGTTCAAAGATATTTGCTTGTTGTTTAATATCACAAATAAATGCATAGCTATTATAAACTATGGAAAATTTGGATTCATTGGGTTTGAGGGCATTTGCCATGCTCACTTCATTTCAGATATGCGATACTCCTTTCTGAATGACAAAAAAAATTCGAGAAATCTATTGAGTGAAGTAGGATAGATAAACAATACATCATGACCTTATTCACGATGAGTGGTATAAGAAATAATAAAAATGTATTTACGGTGTAAAGTTAGTAATCTCTTAATGTCGAGAAAATTGATGTCGCACAGCAATAGCCTTAAGATTTAAGCATTATTTCACGGGTCTATATTAGTCCTCTAAAGAGACCTACGTGAATCCATGAACTTTTCATTATATATTTCAGTAATAAATATTACGATTCTTGAACTTTGCTGAAAATAATAAACGTTCCTGGAATTCACATAATAAAACGCGCAGTACATATCTATAATTTTAACTACAATGATACAAAAATACCATTTTAGATGTACACCTTGTTGAAAACAACGATGCAATTCTTTAGTAATAATGTGTCTTTATCTTTAACAATTTGCATCTGTAACAATGTACAGTGAACGGTGCATCTCGCGGAGCCCAGGCGAAAAATCACCCCTTACCTACAAGCTGATATGTAATAAAGCCCTAGATGAGCTAGACCTTTCTCCTTCGGTTCATTTTCCATTTCAGTTTCCGCTGGGGTCTGGCTTTAAGTACTGAAGCGTCTCCATAGCTGTGAGGAGATTTATTTGTATTTGCGGAATCCGTTTTGCCATGACTCCGTGGTCAGCTTATCTTTGTTCTACGATATCAGTCGTCGGAATTTTGTTGCCGAAGTTGGACATCATTTTTAAATAGGTGACGAAAAGTTTTTCTGTTGTTCATATTCTGAAAACATTGCTGGTTCATGAAGACTGCGATTAAAAAATTGGTTGACTTAGTAATTAGTAATAGATGCAAATGTCTAAAAGATTTAATAGAATTAACCACTAAAGCAAGTAAATAAAAGTCAAATCTTTAACGACATCTTTCAACGAGCACATGTTTCCAAAGTAAACTACATAAGTCTCCGTTCCCTGCACTAAATCATACGTACTCATAAAATTTGTGGAAAATGTAATGTTTTACACTCTCGTAATTAACACAAACTCGGCCATAGAACGCAAATTATAATGAGATTATAACAGTAATTATGTGATATTTGCGAGCGGAGTCATATCGTGCCATTTGAGTATATGTTGTTCATTTAAGGTGAAAAAATCATCATTGAGTTAATATTAGAGTTCATTTATATAACCAAATTTTAGAATGTAATTTAAAATATAATTAAAACAGAATTTTCGAACGGGTTGGAATGGTATTAACGAAGTTTTTGCGCACTTCATTGATATTCCGTATGGCTATCCAACGTGCTGCCGTGTTTTTAATATGGAGTGGAGTCACTAATTTGTAAAATTTTCTTCTTGAAAAGCATGAGGACCGAAATTAGGCTTTCAGATTTCCAATTTCTTACAACCTACCTAAAAATGTCGGTTTTCAGCTTTCCATTCCATGCGAATGTTTATCAGGGCTGTAACGAAATTATTTTAAATGGATTAAATCAACTTACTCGATCTACATTTAACTTTTATGTACAACATTTCATTTCGCATTTGTATTTGTTATTCATTAATTACTGTTGTGTAACAAGGGTGATCATGGTATCATAATATATATGAAATTTCCTTTTGGAATTTATTAAAACCTCTAAATATCCGCAGTTCCCTAACAAATGGGTCACAGAACGTGTGCGATCATTCCTTCTTCTTTCTTGAAAAATTCTCGTCCCTTTCTTACATACCTCTTTCTCACACTCGCATACTATATTACACTGTCATACTTGTCAGGAGACGGGTAGGGAGCTTAGAGCTTATCCCGGCTGGGCCGTTACCCTGCTTGTGGGAGATACCTGGTTGGGAATACCCCGCTAACAGGCGTGTACGTCGGCGCTGGATCACGCCATACATCTGGGAAAGATTACCGTCACCTGCAGTGGTAAAAAAACAGACATTGCGGTTACGGGACTAATGACTTTATTAGCCGTTGACGCTGCTGGGTACAGTAATCAATCAATCAAGTATCCTCTTTCCAGAGCACTCCGGGCAGTAACGCTCCCGGCGGCGACACAGCAAATCATTTATCCTGACGTAACTTCACGTATTTTTATTTTGTAAAAGCTAACAATTTTAATTAAATAAAGTGTTACACGCGATAGGGAAGATACTTTACTTTATCTACGCCATAAAAATATTTCACTCTCTTCTATAAAAAAAACTTTCCTTGTGTTCCATTTGTCATTTTTGTAGTAGCATAAATTTATTTTATTCTTCATGGCTGTAATTGCGATCCATGATGTGTAATCCATGGTGCACCCAGAATTTTTGTATTTTAATTGTTTACAGGTAATCTGGATCAATAATAATTTTACCTTTCTTTGTCTTATTTTTTCGAAGAATCGCATTTTACTTAAAATTGAAAAATATAATTGACACGTGTCGAAAGTTCTCAATTAATATTTATATTTTGTAAATATTTGGTGTAGAAAATCAAAAACTATTTCAAAAGTCTAGCAACATAAAAATATAGTCTATTCAAAAATTATTCACAATATCAGAAAGCATACCAACTCTTCTTTATACTTCATGCATGTAGACCCATAAATCTGTTTGTGTTCACAATACACCAAGGAATGAGAGCGTTCTTTTTTTACAATTTATCAGACACCCTTGACGCAAAAAATGTACGTGTACTAGTGCCGAATAGGGATTAGTACTCCAGGAGTGCGATAAACAGATTTGAGAAGAAAAAATTGATAAAAATTATTATTAATAAATGATACTATGGTTCAGAAAATGATACAAAGAAAAAGGCAGACAAACATGCAACCCGCAGACGACATTGCAACACACGTTACCATAGGTCATAACTAGCTTTCAGTGTTTCTCTTAATCACGTAAATATAGTATTTTCGTTATCCTCGCGAACGCGAGTTTTCTTTCTCTCAACAAATTTATTGTATGAATCTACTAGAAACTAGGTAAAAGTATCTCGATTCCAAAGTACTATTAGCAGTCGATGAATTAGCAGTCGCGGGAAAGAAAACAATAGTTTGGATAGTTAGTCACGCTCAGTGATGTTAAATTGAATTGTGCAATTTTCCTTCAAAAATCCAAGGATTTATTTACTTAATCGTAAATTTCAGAAGAATATCACTATCGCAGCGACGCGAATTCTCAAGCACCCTTTTTATTACAAACGCGCCCGATTATTGTCATCTTTGTCTTCGCCTGACAAGGTTTTTTCATTAAGCTACATTACAGTCGTAAATTACCAGATGAAAATAACTACATTCTTGGCAATCCTTGAGGCAGACTTTTATTACTTTCATAGTCTTTTCGTTCTTTTCGCTGGTTCTGAGGTTCAATATTTTATTTACGACTAACAAGGGAATGACAAGATCGTACTGTGGAGTTTTAGGATGCAACATTTCGCATTGTGCAAAGATACATAAACATTTCAGACACCCGACGTCATCCCTAGCAGATATGTCTTCATTGAGACAAGATTCAATAACTATTATTATCCCAAATATTTTTCGTACCTTTTAACGTATTGAACTGCACTTTGGGTCATTCGGTAAACATTTTCATTTTGTTCATGGCAATGAAAAACAAAACATTTATCGTGTGTGTTTTCTTTTGCAATTGTGTTAAGTTAGTCAAGAGGTATTGTTTTTATTTGATAGGTAATAATTACATAGATATAAATTAATTTACCAATATATTCGGTTAGGTATATATCTTATCTTTACATGTTTACAAAACTATAATAAAGTATTCTAACCTTTGAATTTCCATTATTTACTCAAAGCCGTGTGAAAGAGACCATATAGTAGAAGGGATAAGAGGACTAATGAAAAACATTTTTTTTTATTTACCAGATCAATGGAATTACCACTTTACATGTGTATATTAGCTTTAATTAAAATCAGTAGTGGCACGAAGTTACAAGTAACTGTAAATTAGTGACCAATCATACTCCTGTTTCTGAAATAAAAATTCCTGAATTGGATAACCTGAAAGGGGATAAACCTGTGGTCAAATGACCTGCGAATCTAACAAACTCTTCGTAAACAACTTATTACCTGGCGTAGACGTCTTCTTTCAGACTTTGCTCTCCTCAGCACCTGAAATGAAACAGCGACGCAGAAGGTAGCCCGTTTCTCGATTTTGCGCATACTCTGTGTTCACTTAATTATTTAATTATCGACTTATTTCTTTATTAATTTAGTTATTTATTTACGTATGACTTAATAACACTGATTCTAGTGAGTTCAGCGAGTCTGTGGGCGCCCGACTTTACTACGGAGGCCGGGAAAGAGGATCAGAAAGATGTAGTGAGTTTTTGACCTCGTAAGAAGTGTCAGAAGGTGGAATTCGTGCCAAAATGTCTGTTGAATGTGATGAACATTGTGGAAACTTTGCATAAGTTGAAGCGCGCTATCAACTCCAAACGCCCTAGAATGTTGACAGACGACATCATTCAGTTGTATGATAATGCCCATCCACAAGCTGCCAAGGTTGTTTCAACTGCAACAATTCCGCTGGAAGGCTCCCACATTACTCATACAATCCAAATCTATCCCATGTGATTTTCAAGCGATTTGGAATCGTGAAGATATTTATGACCGTAGATTTGCTTCAGACGAACAAGTGTACATCTGGGTACAATCATCGTTCCGTAGAGAACTGCAAACATGTTAAGGCATAGACCATTTTGTCTCACATTGGGATAACCTTATAAATTATTATGGAGATTACTTTTGAAATAATAAACAACCTACTTACGTTTTACTTTCTCGCTACCACTTATGCAGTAGAGAGCAAGTTATGTAATGCTTGCGAAAAAACGGCGAACCGTTGGCAGAAAAAATCTTATTACAGGGCGCTGGTAACGAAAAAATTGATAAATCCGGATGCTAAATTTAAAACAAATCCTCTAACATGTGTTGTCGTCAGAATCCAGGTTTTGTGGGTCCTTGGTATCGAAAAGTTGAACAACGCTGTGAACAACGTTGGCAACAAAACCGTTCAACCGATTTTCTCCAAAATTGATATTACTCTGTCGATCTAGCTGATGACACGGCCTCTTGAATTTCAAACCGATATTTTAATTTTGGTAGTAATTTACATTAATCCCATGAGAAATTTTCAAAAATTTCAAAAACAATGGCTCCATAGTGTCTAATAAATTTTCTTGTTGGATAGTGAGAAGAACGTTTACGAGAATGGTGTGGGTCTCATTTTCGTTGAAAACTCTAATTTTTCGAAAGTTACAAAAATTTCAAAACTTTTTCGTCGTCTTCCTACAATTACAATTATCAAGATTTTTTCTTTAATGAAATCTGTTCTGTAAAGATTGATTTTGAAATAAAATCATCAACAAATTTTCAAAAATTTGAGTACTTTTCGCGTAATTTTGCATGAAAGTACAGTAGACAAAGCACGTGCTGTTTTAACACCACTAGTTCTCCATCTATCTCCTTTTCATTTGTCTGACCAGCCCCATGAACGGAAACGTTCGTTTCGGAACGTCACTACGGACGTTCACTTGGCTCCCCTCCGGGAACTCTTTTGATCGCGTGCTCGCTTGTGCGCGTGCGCAGGGAGAGCCTGGAGTTCGCGCACCGGCAGCTGAGCCTGGCGGAGGAGGCGGACTCGCCCAACCTGCGCGCGGAGGCGTACCTGAGCCTGGCGCGCGCCCACCAGCGCCTGGGCGGGCTGGAGCGGGCGCTGGCCTACGGCCGCCACTCGCTCTACAACGAGTGCGACCAGTGCCAGACGGCCGGCCAGGTGCACCTCACCGTCGGCTCCGTCTACCTGGAGCTGGCCGCCTTCTGCAAGGCGCTCGAGGCCTTCCAGCAGGCGCACAAGATCGCGCAGGGCATCCAGGACCCCGCGCTCGAGCTGCAGGTAGCGCCGCTCGAGACGTTCAGGCTCAAAAGAAAGCGTCTTTTCTGACGCATTCATTTTCTACATAGGTGGTTCCATAGATTTGGTAGTTTCGGAAGTTAAAACTGAAGCTGTCCAAAAATGTGAATCATTTCTTTCTTAATAGAAATATCACTAAGAGTACAATATTCTATATCAAATCTTGCTGATAGATATGAAACAAAGCAATAGTTAAATGTGTTGAATGAATATGTATGTTTCAAACAAAATTCGTAAGTAGGGTTATCTGCATTACAAGTGAAACAGCTCATAACAAACAAACTCATAAATAAAAAACGAAAAACAGAAAGAGACTAATCGAGAGAAGTCGAAAAAATGAATTCAGCAGAGAACAACTGAATGGAATTGTGTCAAATATAGGAACTGTGATTGTTGACACACACATACACAGTCAATAAGTTAAGGTATGATATAGTTTCCGTAAGTGTTCCACCAGGCTATACGACTGACTATACTGTCCGAACTATAGCTTCAAGGAGTTGGGCCATTCTCACTGCAATTCAGGTTGGGCACCTATCGAAGAAAAACTTTCAGGGAAGAAACGTTTTAGACGAGTGTAAGGTAAAAGAAAGAACTTTTGATCATTTCGCAAACGAAAATTTGGACTATTTTTTCAAAGGGCTAGAAATGTTAATATACAGATGTAAAAAGTGGGTTGGAGTCAAGGATGAATATGTTGAAAATTTGTGTAATTTTTTTATAAAAAGAAGTCAAGGAGGCAAGAGACTTAACCTGTACCTCCATTTATTAACAGTGTATGACAACGATCACGTAAATTACGTCTGTTTTACACATTTTTATTCAGTAGTTCTCTGCTGCAGTCATTTTTTTTCTTTTCTTGATCCATCTCTTTCAGTTTTTTTTCGTTTGTCATTTATGAGTTAGTTTCTTATGAACTGTTTCATCTGTAATGCAGATAACCCTACTTAAGGATTGTTTTTGGTCTGGAAACATATATTTTATTAAACGCACTTCACTATTACCTTGTTTCATATCTATAAGTAAGATTTCATATAGAATACTGTACACTTCGTAATCATTTTATTAAAAAAGAAACTATAGACATTTTCGGACAACTTCCGTTTTCATCTTTTAATTTATCAAATAACTGTCATTGTTATTCAAAACACCTGTATACAAGTAATAAAATACACAATTAGGCTAAATTAGTATATATATGCATCGTTTGCAAGCAATTTTACGAAATCAAGTGTAAAAGCCTTTTTATATAATGTATGTTTTATATAATGTATGTTCTCCTTGATTGGAATGAAAAGTGGTAAATCCCTTCCTTTCTCTTTATATTTTTAACATAGCTAATCATTTGACCTACGGCTTAAGAGCTGACGGAGTGCCTCGCTGCTGGCAGGTGTACGTGGGGCTGAGCGAGCTGTTCGGGCGGCTGCAGGACGCGGACAAGAGCGCGCGCTACGCGGCCAAGGCGTACGACCTGTCGCGCTCGCTGCAGCTGGGCGACCTCAACTCGCGCCACCACCGCGCCGCGCTGCTTCAGATGGCGTCGGCGCTGCGCAAGCAGGGCGAGCTCGGCGACGCCCAGGACTACTGCACGGTGAGCTTACGCTGGTGGCTCTCCCGCAGGGATTAATAATAATAATACTAATATAATATAATATATAAAATAATAATAAATATTTATTTGGCTAACAATTGGCTGATTGCCAGGTGGTAGCCATAAACCTACCAGTTTTACAAGATATGAACACTTATAATTCAAAACAATTTAAATACACTCCTTTCGAGCATACACCAGTATGTATGTATACTATATAAATATATATAATATATATATATTATATAATATTATATTATAGACAGCCTGTATACTCTATGGCACAGGTATACAATACATACATATCACACACACACACACACACACAACACGACCACACACACATCACACAGCAATATCGATTTGAGCGCCCGCTGTCGAGGTCGTAAAGCCCGTTGTACACGCTCATTATCATCGGTTTCATTCAGGAAAATTCCGAAAGTGACGGCCAGGGGCGCTTAGTCAATTTGTTTAAATTGAATCGAAAAAAATGAAAAGTCATCATTTTTACGATTCTACTGCTTTCGTATTTTCTATAGTACTGAAAAATGATGAAAACATTACAAGAAAACGGGCTAAGGGTCATTTTTTTAAATCGTTTTCTCTTACGAAAATGAATCGAATGGACTTTTGTTCTCTACGCGATCTGTTTTGGTAGCCCAAAAATGGATGAATGAGATCCAGCGTTTTCACGATAATCTTCGTTCTTTTATAATGCAATCTCGATGAAATAATTCCTTCTGGACGCCGCAAAAGGGCTCATATATCAAATAGTTGAACACAGTATTCCTGTGGTAAAAATTTAAGCACTTGACTCGAAGGGACAGTATTAGAAAACTCTCAAATCACAAAAGGAACAATTTGTAAAATATACATATGTCAATCGAAAATATGTTCAGAAAGTGACGCCATGGAGAGTGTTAGTCAAGACTGAATGAACCTGCACGAAAAATGAGTATGAGTATATCACTCTCGGGTTCTATAGCGATGAAAGTGATGATAAATTTGACACTGGGTAAAACGGGCTTAAGCAGAAGTTTTAAAAGCGAGGTCAGTTCGAGTAGTTGTGTGTCGAGTCGCGCTAGACATGGTAGTTCTCCATGTGTTGTTGAAGTTGTAAGCCGTCCCACTCACCACGCATGCACTCTTTCGTAATACCTTCATTACTGGCCCGTATGAGATGGTATATTAGGAAGTTTGGCTAGAGAATAGTGCAACGCTGCCTCGATACAGTGCCTCCCTCCGGTAACACAGTGGGAACTGGCGACACCAGGCACGGCATGGCTCCTCCACACGAACCTGAGCGCAATTACCTGGCAAGGATTTGTAGGGGTACAGATAGCGCTGGTACGATTAGTAATATGTCTTAAAATTCGGGTCTTTGATTAAATCTAAGTGCAAAGTCTATTCGTATGTAATGGAAGAATGTAAAAACCATAAGATAGTAACAATCTGGGGGGAAATAGAGTTGTATAGTCGGCTTATTAATTTGTACCTGTCGATTCATTTCGTTCAAGGCAAAGACTTTATGGAGACCAAAGAACATGTCCCTGTAAAAGGACATTCACCCTAGATATGATAGTTTTGTTGAATATTTTCCAATGAAATTTATTATTGAAAGCTAATGTATCATTAATTTCATTGTGAATTTTTATCTGCTCTAATAATATTGTAAATATTGTAAAATAAGCATTTTATTATGTGAATTCATGTTTCCACGTATTTTATTGGCTTTCTGACATTCATCTCAAAGGCAGATACTATCTTGCTTCTTGTCCCAATGAGAATTCGGAGTTTCCTCTGGATCTTCCTATCCATAATCTCGCAACGTCAGTAATATGCGTTTGAGTTTTATAATGGATTGTGGATCTGATTAAAACATATCTCCCTCTCTCTCCGTCCTCTCAGTCTTCTCAGTCTTTCTCCTCTCTCTCCTCTCTCTCTTCTCTCCCTCTCTCTCCTCTCTTCTCCCTCTCTCTCCTCTCTCCCTCTCTTTCCCTATCTCCTCTCTCTCACCTCTCTCTCCCTCTCTTCCCCCATCTCCCCTCTCTCCACTCTCTCCCTCTCTTTCCGCCTATCTCCCTCTCTGCTCCCTCTTCTCATCTCTCCTCTCTCTCTCTCTCTCCCACTCTCTCCGCTCTCTGCCCTCTCGTTTCGTCTCCAGCTCCTCCTCTCTCTCCCTCTCTTCCTCTCTTTCTCTCTTTTCTCTCTCTCTTTCTCTCTCTCTTTCTCTCTCTTTCTCTCTCTTTCTCTCTCTCTTTCTCTCTATCTCTCTCTCTTTCTCTCTATCTCTTTCTCTCTCTCTCTTTCTCTCTCTCTCTTTCTCTCTCTCTCTCTTCCTCTCTCGTCCTCTCACTCTACGTATATAAGGTTTACATTACGTAATGAACTTCTGTATGTGTAGATACTATGTATTCAATGAAATACAAATGGATGGGTGAAAACCAAAACAGTATAAGGGACACCATAAATTTAGAGAAATCCGTTTTTTAAGTCAAATTTACTGCAAAGTTGTGGTGCTTTCTTTCATCATACAACAAGGGCACTTCAATTGTTCTTTAAACCAAGAAAATACATTGCCACTGAAATATAGCCTAAAATACAAACTTTTTTTCAGAATTTTTATAAAATGTCCCTTATACCGCTCTTGTTTTCACCCATTCAAATGACGTTTATTGCCATTATCAACGTCTACACCTCTTATTCGATGGCTACGAATAGAATAAATGTTATTACAGAGTCATGAATAATCGCCATTATCTAATTAAAAAAAGACAATTCCCAAGATATGTCTGGGTAGTCTGCTAATCAACGAGTTTCTGATACTTGCAGATCTTGAAATCTCTGCGCAATGTAACTCACGGCCTTTTTTTCAATATTGCGGCCTTGCGGATAGTGATAAGGCATAGCTCCACAAACATTATCGGCACCCCTCTGCGCCTTCGGAAATATCTTGAACTTTCCCCACTATTAGTATTTAACGTTTCTATCTTGACCATATACATATTGTCTTAAATGCATACCTTAACATTTTGTCCATATGCAATTCATTTAATTTGCAGGAGGCCACGCGCTTGTCGATTGTGTCAGGTGATCAGGCGGCGTACGCACGCAGCATTCGGATCATGGGCGACATCTACCGCAAGAAGTCCGACATCAATGTAAGTGCTATAACGTGCGCAGAACAGCCAATGTTCATACTAAGATGTCTAACTTTAACCCCTCCCCCTTCTACTTTGATTTCAACCGGGTGATTTATTTCCCATTTTTGTAATTGAAGGCTATTCAAATTCTACGATCATCTGTTTTCATCGCTTCAGTAGTAGTTAATCGATATTTGTATTTATAATTCAATACATTTTAGTGGCTTTAAATGGAAACCACGTCTCAATGATAATAATGTTCTACTTTAAATTAAAGTGAGAAAAAATGTCAATGGATTTTTTTTCTAAACGTTTTCGTTAAGCATTTAAAGAAATACATTTTTTATGATTAATATTAAAAATCGAACGATTAAAGAAATCAAGTTATTTAATTTCAAAATAATATTAATAAAATGTGGCAATAATTTAAGCAATTTTCACATGAACGTTGTTTTGTCTTTTATAAAACTTCATTTATCAGCGTTTATTTCCTTATTGGTTAAAAAAGAAAAAACGATACGAATTGATTGAGTCTGCATGTCACATAAAATGAGGTGTTAAATTATAGTAAAACAATGAAGGTAACATGAAGTAAAGAAATAACTTTGCGGGAGACGTTCAAAGAAACCTCTATAAACTCCATATGGGGGAGATCTTTCAATGGGAATCGAAAGGTAAAGAAACTCATTCATTTCTCTTCTCTGGCAGTCCTGTCTCTTCCCTACCGTATCTCTCTCACGGATATAAACTGAAATTAGTCGTACTTACGAACTAATTCATTTCAGTTACGTACGTATTGTTCTCAGCTTTTATCCGAATATCATACTCTCCGTATAATATGGAATGCATATTTTCGGGGAGAAATAATGTCACTGTTACAAAGACGTTCCTGTTTTTAATGGTATTTCAGAGAAACGGAGGAAAACGCGTATTACAGTTTGTTCAAAATAAATGTATATTGTCCGAAGTAAGGTTCTGCAAAACACATAGTACTTTCACCCAACTTTTGTTGGATGGTATCACTTTAGGGAACAATCAGTGTTTACATTTTATACCCTTGTAAACTACGGCAGACATTCAAAATTTATGAGTCAATCGTAAAAGTATATGAGACGAGTGCTCATACCTTTTCAAGAAAGGACAGTTATCGAGCTTCTAATAGTCTATAAAAAGAAGTGCCAACATGTATATTGTGAATTCACCCTATTTCCTTGTTTTCATGCACGTTTATTAAAGTTTTTTTTTCTATGAGCTCGAGCTTCGGAAATGCTTAATACATGATGTGTATGCATGAGTTGCATTGTCAAAGGGACGAGGACATTTAGTACGCGGTCTATCAGTGGATCAGGATGGAGAACTTTCTGAACAGGGACGGACACGAACGCAATTGGCAAGCGCAATAGATTAGCTAGCGGGCGAAGAGGAAGGACGAGAAGGAAAAGGGAAGGTTACTAAAACTGGTCACTAAAACTGGACCTTCAAAATTAAAGTATTTTAACTGATTGTCTTGTTTCAAAGTTTCATTGACATATTATTATTATATATTCTTTATGCAAGAATATTTATATTTATTTCACGAGGTTAAAACATATGTTTATATACTATTATGTTTTAACCATATTAAATAAATATAATTTCAAATGTGAATGTCTACAATTTATAAAGGAATATTGAATAATAATAATAATAATAATAATATACCAAATCAAAACGGTACTTCAAAACCAAACCAACCAAATGGCTTGGGAGGGAGAACTTTCAGAGCAGGGACAGACAAGACAACAGATTTGCTCGCGAGCAAAGTGCGGAAGACAAGCTAGCATCGGTAAGAGAGAAGCTATGAAATTATATTTGGGAAATTCACCCAAGGTGCAAGGGTATCAAGTACGATGTTAATATATTTGCATGATAGTTTATTGCTTCCTAACTGTGTTGTCTTTAAAATCAGAAAAGTTACTTTCAAGATTTTATAATATTAGAGAAGGAATTTCAAAAATTTTTATTCCGTACTCAGTTGATATTGATAGATTGACCTAACGATTTGTTACTAGAATTAATTTACTACTGGTGTAATTGCTTATAAACGGATTATATTGTGTAACGAATGTATGAAAGTTTTCCAGCACGTTCTCTCACAAACGTTTGACACGTTTGTGGTGATACATTTATCTACTATCGTTTCTGAACAACAGATTTTCTCCTCGAGGAGAATCGAATCAAACCTCAGAAGTAGTCTTTTATCACAATTTGAAATTATCTATATTTCTCATTAATTAAATTGGTGTCCAAATATAGACAAACTCATAATGAAAATTCAATACACACACACACATATATATTATATATATATATATATATATATATATTATAATATATATATATACTATATAACGCAACTAATACCACATAAAGTGCATTTTAAATATATTTGCATGTTTACGTGTATTTTTGTCTTATAGCTGAACTACGATTAACCCTGTTTGGAATAAAAATGCTTCTGTCTTGTGACGTTCACTTACACTAGAGTTGTCGGCGATGTCTTCGCTCTGGAGTTACCTGGTTTGCCGACCGCATCTACGATTTCGGGTGTCAGTGCCCAAGGGGCAAGGGCAGGAATACGACTGCCCGAGAGGGCAAAACCGAACCCGACCCTGATTGAGAAAAAATGTTACTTTAAGATGTACAATGATATCTCCTTTATATATCTCCTTACAGAATGCACTAATAGTGTTATAGTCATTAGAGTAATTTTACTCATTGTATAGGAAAAATATCATTCCATTCAAAAATGCATTCATTCACATTCATTTTCATGTAGGAAAAAAATTAAATGTTTTACACTGAAACTCAAGTTTGTACAGTATATTACACGAATGTTTTTCCTCTCCAAACATTAAATTGTTTCGAGAATTAATATTCATTGCCTCACGTACAAAAAAATGACCATTTAAAAAAGACTCACAGAGATGCCGATAGGCGTATGGCCGTGAAAATAGTATTGCAAAGTCCGGTAACCATTCATGTTCATAAAAACAGGGTGCAATCGTTCCAGCTGCCGCAATGAATATATAAAGATATCCCTTGCAATTAATGACTGAAAAAATTAAATCGTGATTGATTTTTCTGGAGTAATTTTTAATAACAGCATCCATTAGAGTCGTTATATTATTCGTAAATACACATTAATTGAAATAACTTTAAAATTCGCGGCAGTGGGTCTAATATAGGCTAACAATATATGAGACAACACTATACGGAGATCGCTACATAATATGTCCATTTGAGTGGAATCAATAGAATATGGAGTGCTCAGGCAAGAAAAGTCAAAGTTATTACTACTGAGCACAAATGGTTCTCTCAATTTAATGGTTTAAGAGCAGGCTCCGAAGCATACTGTATGCATGTGCTTCTCATGGGAATTGTTAAGAAGACCAAACTTTGTGGAGAGGATGTGAGAAATTATTGCGACTGATCAAGAAGCTTTCATTGCAAAGCACTTAGATAAAATCGCGTACATTATTTATTAATTTCTGAAGGTTTGCAACAGGTGTTGGAAATCTCACCAGATGAATATCTCACCAACTTCCACCTACAAAAAGTAAAATGGCCAACTTTTGCCGCATCTCATGCGGTATATTGCAGGAGAAACCAATTTTTGCTGATTAATTATGTTGTCCATATCTTCGAGCTAGAAATAAAGTGCGCATTCATAGAGAGAATTGGAATGATTTTTCCCTACTCACCTAACATATTTTGTTGAACTTTATGCCTTCTGATGACATTTCTTCGAACAAAATTACTTTACAGAAGTAATAGTACCGTCTTGTTATTATTAAATAATCAAATTTTTTAAGACAGTAATTTCTAAAATTTCATTTTATTTTTATTTATTAGAGCAAGTGATAATAAAATGAAATTTTAGAAAAATGTGTTCTTAAATCTAATGGGGTCATGCAATAATAATAATAATAATAATAATAATAATAATAATAATAATAATAATAATAATAATAATAAGATATATAATAATTAGACAGTTACAACCAATTCACAGTACAGTCTCCACAAATCACCAAATCTCTACTCACCACGGAGAAAACATTTATCATCGACTTTCAAAGAGAGATAAAATGATGCGATGCGTACACTGAAATGTAAATTTATTTTTTAGATACAAAATTTAAGATACTCATACATCAAAAAGTGCTCTCAGCCATTGTTTTTAATAATTTAATAACTTGATATTAAGAGGTATAACAGATACATGTGTCTGTGTAAACGCAGGAGTTGATTTTTACAACAGATTTTGCCAGTAATTGTAATGGTTTGTGGTTTGTGAACGAATTTGAAGCAGCAAAGGTAGAAATATCTAATAACAGAACTTCAATTAGTATCTGACATGAGCCAATATTTAACCATTTTAGAAGATAAATGAGTTTTATTTTACTGTAAGGGAATATTTTTAACCTGTATGTCTTTATTTGCACTATAATGTCAGAATACTCCAAACTGATTGTGTAGACCGAAGAAACGTTTGATTACATTGGCATAGGTAATCTGTCTGAACTTCTGATGCCTCTCTTGCTGCTGTTACTATGCGATTTCAATTCTTCAAATATTTTATTTTTATTTTTAACTGAAATCCTTTTAATGACTCTTGTAAAAAAAATTCTCTACCCTCATTTTCTTCTGTAAAAATTATGTTCACAGGAAATATAATTTTCAACTTCAATGTATATTGAAGAAATTATAAATTTTGGACATCTGCACCACATCTCAATTCGGAGTGTAAGATTTTTAAAGCCGAAGAAAACATGGTACAGTTAGAGGAACGTCAGAGACTACAGGATGGTTTAGAATAAATGTTACAAACTTCTAAGGAATGTACAGAGGTCGAAGATGATTACATTTGCCATTGAACAAGTGGCGGAAAATCTCATATAATGGAGTTCAGCCACTTACAGTTCTCCACATTTGTGGGGGACAAATATCAGGATGAGTTGCGTATCATCAGGGGAACGATGTCACCGTGAAATTTCGTTAAATTCGATATTCCACGATTTTTTTGACAAAATATGTAATTCTTTACCCCATTGTTTTCCCTTGAAGTTTTCAATGTACCGATAGAGTTAGCTCAAAGCGAGCATTACCGTCTCTGACTGAGATCTAGACCGAGAGCCCTAGAGTCCCGACGCTGGCGGATTTTCAGCACTAGCTAGATTGCTACTAGACTGCTGCTAGATCGAATTCAGCCTGGAGAAGAATTCGAGCGGCCGGCTATCTGGATCTTAGTTTTGCGGCTTTTCTCTGCCGAAGCAGTACCCTAACAAATGAGTAATGGATCGTAAGCGTTCTTTCCTTCCTCTTCCTTGTCCTATCCTCATCCCTTACACAAGACACATACATAAACTACACTACCGTACAAGTCAGGAGAGCATTCGCGGACTTAGAACTTGGCCTGGTTGGGGCGGTGCCCCACTGTGGGAAGATACCTAGAGGGGGAAACTCCCTGGAAGTCGACGTGTAGGTCTGCGTTGGATCTCGCCGTCTAGCTGCTGAAGAAGAAGAAGAAGAAGAAGAAGAAGAAGAAGAAGAAGATCCCACCTCTCGGGATAAAACAACCACTACACCAACGAGACTAATAACTTCAGCAGTTGACGTGCTCGGAAACTTCAATCAACCAATCAATCAATTTAGCATTTATTCTCAACCACTCCAAACGGTGTGTCGCGGAATAAATTTTACAAACTTCTCACTGATCTTGCACTGGTGTTTGGCAGGAAACGGTTGATCCAATAAAAGACATTTCGTGTTCTCAGACAAAATGTTTTTATCATCGACCCCGACAAACCCTAGAATGATTGATTGATTGGAGCGTCAACTATTGAGATCATTAGGTCCGTAAGTGTAGTACGTGTTTTCCGCGAGATGTGGCTGTAATCTTTCCCACTGAATGTTGAGATTCGG
Source organism: Gryllus bimaculatus (assembly GCA_017312745.1). Lineage (NCBI taxonomy): Eukaryota > Metazoa > Arthropoda > Insecta > Orthoptera > Gryllidae > Gryllus > Gryllus bimaculatus. Next base: position 1,206,329 of record BOPP01000058.1, on the reverse strand, counting down.
CGCCAACCTACATGTCTGCTTGCGGTATGTGGTGGTGTAGTTCATGTAAATATAAATTCATGTAAGAGGAGAGAATAGAACAAGGAAGAGAAAGGAATGATCGCGTGCGATCCGCGCCATTTTTGTTAGGGTACTGCTCCGGCGTGCAGGTGTTGATGGGAGAAACCACGGAAAACTACCTCTCAGAACAGCCGTTCTCTAGAGTTCTTCACTAGACAGCAACTGAATTCGACCTGGCAATGTAGTAGTTAATGTCGAAAATTCTGCAACCGTAGGTACGCGAACTTTAGGACCTCCCGGCATATGCACTGCAGTGACACAGTGGCTTGGTGCCCTAAGCCTGAGTCACCTGAGCCGGAATATGCCCTAGAAGCTTGTTACATTTATTCAGACACATTCTGAATAAATAGACACCCCGCCTACCGATATTTCTATTAAACCGCATTCACTTGACTGTGTTCGAGTCGGAACCGCCTTCCCACGGCGCGACCGCGGCGCGCTTCGTTCAAGGAGCAGAGCACTTCCGACGCAGCCACCGCCGGAGCCACGGCCGCACCGCCGCCCGCCGTGGAAGGGGGTGGGGTCTGGAGGGGTAGGTTTCGCCGACCCTCCGGCGACGACGAACAAAGGGACCGGGCCAGGTAGAACGCTGCGGCCGCGGCGCAGTGGGAACGCTCCCATTTAAAGCTGTTTTCTGCTAGAGGTGGCGCGTGGCCCCTCCTCCCCTTCGCGTAGCTGGAGTTCGGCGTCGGCTGCCGCAGCAGCCACCACCCGCTGCACGTGGGAAGGCCTCCATTCAAACCAATGCTCTGCTACGCCCGCGCTGCTGCGAAGCGCGCCGCGGCGGCGCCGTGGGAAGGGGCCCTATGTGTAGACCTTTTTCCCTCGCGCTGGACGAAATCTCTCCTGAAAAGGGTCTTCCATCCCTCTCGTCCTGCCTTCCCATGCGTTCCCTCGTTGCTCCCCCGCGCGGTGGGTGAGCGAGCCGGGGGTGCCCGCCGGGCGTGCGCAGAAGGCGTACCGGCAGTACGAGAGCGCCATGGGGTCTGCGGCCGGCATGGGCGACCGCCTGTGCCAGATGGAGGCCATGGACGGCGCGGCGCGCTGCCTCGAGGCGCTGCGCCTGCAGCAGAAGATCTGCAACTGCCGCCCGCTCGAGTTCAACACGCGCCTCCTGGAGGTGGCCAGCTCCGTCGGCGCAAAGGTACTCTGCCCTCCTCGTTGCTTTCTTCATTATTTATTTGTCGATCAATGATCCCTTATTTTGACGTGGCGATGCTGTGTATTGTGCTGTCTACTGCGTTTGTCTGTTTATTTCCTATTTATTTATTTACAATATTCTTAATAAAAATATTTCGAAACGTTAGAAAATTCCACTTAAAATATCAAGAATGCTACCAGTTCTGTTTTTTTTTACATACGTGCAGAAGCATTTTATCAACTTTTGGCGAAGTCTTCCGCGGTCGTCCTTGGAACGTGGAACATGAATTAGGCCCGCAGATCTCTCCTCGTCGAATTGTATGGTTTATACAGGTTTTAGAGATTTGTAAGATCTCAGCAATTTCTCGGCTGTGCTCATTTGGTTTGTGAAGCACCTGTTTCTCACTTTTTGGTCTCTGAAAAGCTTTGTATTCCCAATGCAACACAACCGAAATGCACTCACTCCTAGTCTCAAATCGTGCGCTACGTGTCGCACAGTAAACACATGGAACGTGTCGAGGTTCATTGTCTGGAAGTCCTGCTTAATTTTTTTACTACCTTCTCGACGTGTTCTCACATTTATGTTACACTGTAAGAGAGCGAATTTCCAATTGAAATATTGACCTGTTTTACGTGCATTGCTGTCTTAAGGTTAAGGCACGTGAAGTACAAGAGAGAATGTTTGTATTTGTTTAAATTACTGCAAATGATATTTTAATTTACTTACAAACCCCCTTTAAAAAGGTTCAGGTCAAAATCTGGCCTCATTTTTTTCTAAAAACAGATATTCACTATTTCTATGTGAAAAAAAAGTCGTTGCCGTCACGCGCTAGAAGTTACTGAAAAAATACCAAAATTCTACACTTTTCACGGGGCAAATTGTTGTACTTGCAGAGTGTGTGCAGCCCTGCCTATTGTGAGTGATGTCTGCCGAGGGAACAGCACGTGAGGGAACCCCGGGCGCGAGTTCCTATTCAGGGCCGAGAAACTGAGCTAATATCATTGCCCTCGCCCTTGACAAGCCCTTGATGCCGCGCGGGACGGCGCCTATTCTTCCGGGCAATAGTTCTTCGACATTAAGAAAAAGAAACTCGATATTCATACGATTCATTCACTCGATATATTAAAGTGTTAACAGTAATTTTGATCATTATCCATTCTGGTGTCACCCGGTGAATTTGCTCGAAAAACAACAATACCTTTGACTATCTTTGTTTTATTCAATAAGACGGCTCTGAACGACTCGAAGCCAATGATTGGTCGATTTAAATTATTATAATCAATGATCTGATCATCCCTAATCATTCGCTCAAAGTCGCCTTTCCAAATACGCCGCATTAAGTAGTCCCTTATTTTCCGACTTCGAAATCTTTGAACGCTCACCTTCCAATTTTGTTTCACTGGCCTTAAAACGTGCCTAAACAAAATTTTGTTGAGATTGGAGCATTCTAACCCGTGCCGACTTCAGCGCCAACTCGCATGACGGACATATCCAGCCCTACTACTCACCGCTCAGTCCACCCGAGACTAATAGTACATGAATTTTAAATCGATTGTGTCAAGCGTGCTTACAGGTCGTTAATAAAACATAATTTCATATGTTTGTGTCATATGCACTGCCGAGGAACGTGTGTTTTTAGAAAGAGAAAACATTAATTATTAATATAAAATACCAAATAACTGGACACAATTTACCATCAAGTAAACAAGT
>BOPP01000058.1:1190808-1202157 GCA_017312745.1 Gryllus bimaculatus | reverse complement strand
GGTTTGGAAATAACTTTCTTTAAATTACCTCTAAATACGATTAAAAATATCGATGTAATAAATCTAATGGTGGTATTTTTTTTGTTATTTTACCTGTAACGGAGGTCTATACTTTATAGATGTATTTTTAGATATTATATTGGTATTTTAATGGAAAATGCCGGGATTATAATGGATTAATTGTGGTGCATTTTCTGATAATTGTAATAAACCATTAATTTCTTGTTAAGAGTGGCCTTCTGCATCTCTTTATTCATCTTTTCTTTGATTCCACATATCCTATTTATTAATGTATTTCTAATATTTCACTTCTACTTCATTATTTACTCTCCTCGGTTTCTTTTCTTCTTTCCTCTCCTTTTCCTCTATTGAATCTCATTCTGCTTCGTTCCATAGTCTTCTCAGTTTAGTATTATTTAGGATTTAGAAAAAAATGATTTTCTGCGTGTTTGAATTGAAAGAAAATGAGAAGTCAAGTGAGTTTTTGATAAGTATAGGAGAAGCCAAAGTTATTTTAAATTGGCTACACATTTGAAAATAATTATTATTATTATTCAATTATATCGATATCTTTCTGTACTTATTTAAATATATAATTTTTCGTGTTTTTCGGCCTCTTTAACACGAAAAAATAACTATATTTAAAAATAAATCAATATTTGCAAAGTTATTCATTAATTAATGTCATAATGTATCAACTCAGGAATAATGGAGCGATTCAATAGTTTTTTTTCTTTTACTTGCGCAGAACATTACTTGGAGTAATTTAATCAATACTGTTATTAGGTGTTTCGCTTTCGTCGACTACCGCAAAGAATGAAAACAGTATTGTTTTCTGGTATTTGAGAATATCTCCATGGTTCATGGTTGATCACATAGACAGATTTTTTTCCACAATCAATTCACTTTGGCTACTCTGTCGTTATATTATGTATAATTCAGTCCCAGATACATTACTGGGGTCACGCGGGTTTTTCAGTTTAATTTATAGTATCACTGCTACTGCAGCTACAAAGCTCGTGCCTTCCTCGGAGGGATGCTGTCTTTAGAATCCACCAACCCTTCACTTCTATTTTTGACACGCGGTCTACAGATATTTAGAGATTCCCTTCTTTGTGATAAGCCGCTTTCAGGTGGCATTGATCGTGTTCGTGACTGTGTATTCGTTCGGCTGCGCCAAATCCAACGGTAACAGGATGCATCCGTCCGCCGAAAATATATCTGCCTACCTGGCGTCCCTTTTCATTACTGTCGTCGCTGCGACAGGTACAGGAGGAAAGGCACAGGAAAGGCCGCCGAAATCATGCCAATTTTCCCGCATTTTAATTTCGCTCAAATGCCGTTATTTCAGCTTTAATTTATTTTCTTGGATCTTTTTAAAAACTGGATTATTATTATAGTGGAAGTAGTATATCCTGTAAGGTGTGCGAAAGTCGCTCAAATCGATAAACTCAAGAGTATTGAAAGCCAATGTGTGGTCATATTATTCGATTTTGAAAAAACATCTTATATGGAATAAATAGTGCAGTACTATGTAAAAACTGAATTATTTTAACTAATAGACTCTATTTCAGGATTTCGTGTTAAATTTCTTTGCTGTAAGCTTATAGGACTCAAACATTTATGAAACGGAATCACATGTTCCAATATTATTTTTTGTATTTTATTCAGTGTTTTACCGTAGAGGGGCGGTCTCGTGACCCCACCCCCCATCAAGTTAATATAATACGTATTCAAAATATAGCTTTTACTAATTTTCTGTACTAACGAAAGTCGTTGAATATCGCAATTGTTAACATTATAAATATAAATTATAAGTCAACAAATAAAATAATTTTTTATTCAGTACTAATGAAAGACATATTTTAAAAAAATCAAATCGGCTGGACACTGTACAATTCTAAATTTGTTTTACTATTCATTTTTGCTGTTAAAATGCTTTTTGGTAAAAAAAATCGTAGCTTTAAGACCTTCACGAAAGAACCATGCAATACGAACTGCTATGCTTGTTTTGAGATGCATCTGCATGGAAACTACATAACAAAGAAGATTATTTTCCGATAAACTCATATTATAAATAACTACAAAAATAAAATGTTGCGGATCTTGAATAGGCATAGTTCTTTGAGTAGAAACCCTAAAACTGAAAACCACTAAGGTCAAATATGAATTTGAGAAGTAATTAAATCTCAAAATTCATTGCCTTCAATGTTAAAGAATTTATGCCTTGAATAATTTGTTGTTACATTTTGTGCCTGATATCTAATAATTAACGTACAAAACTTAATAATTATATATGCGAATAATGTAACATCTTATCAATAATATCTTAGGAATAATGTGAACATTATATTTTACTCTTGGTAAAAAATAAACTCAAAAAACCCAATTAGTCATTTATTTATGAGTGCAAATTTTCCCGAATACCAATTTGGGACATATTCAGTATTATTCGCGTTAGCAACTGGTTGTTCTCCTATGAGCGAATGAATAACCACAGAATGCTTTTCAAGTAGAAATAATACAACCAAACCTCTCCTCGTGAAATCTAATCTTTTTTGCTGCGCAAACGTCATCTGCAACATCCCTGACTCGTAGGTAAACCCCTTCGTGGCGTTCCCCGTGAATCCGTGCTGGACCGCTCGGCGCCGAGCGGGGAACACAGTTTCCGCGGCCGGGAGGTCGCTTGCTGTACTCTCTGGTCGCTTGACAGCTGGCCTGCCCTTGGCAGCCCTGGCCTCTCTCGGCCCCGCCCCACCGCGCGCGCCCCGCCCCGCCCCGCCCCGCCCCGCCCGCCCGCCCCGCCCCCCGCCGTTCCCGCACACCCGCGCCCCCTGCCGCCGCCCCCCGCACACTCGCAGCGACCCGACACCCGCCCGCACGTCCCGCCACAGCCGCGCCTCACGCCCGCTCCGGCCCGCCCCGGCCCGCCCCCCCCTCGCCCCGCTCCCCCCGCCCCGCCCTCCCCCCCCCGCCCCGCCCCGCCCACGCCCCCGCCCTACGCGACCGCCAACACGTCAGACCGCGCCATGCCACGCGCCACAACGCCGCCCCCGCCTACACCGCGCCACGGCCTCGCTCGACCGGACCCATGAAAGGTTAACGGGACACGAAGCCCGCTCCTCCCGGATTCATGAAATCCACGCTCTTGGCGGCGGCCCGGGGCCGTGGCGTAGCCCCCGACCGCATGATTTGCCTCCGCCGCCCCGGCCCTCTCCGGGACACTCCGGCACCCTTACGGCTCTCCGCGTGCGGCCTATGGCCTTCGCGGTGCTGCCTCGAGGCGAGGGCACTCGTACGTCGCGACGCGAAGTCTGCCGACCGAGATAAATTCGCAGCGCAAACGTAAACATACAGCGAAAAAAAATCCGTTGGTGTATACCACAGCCATGATACTGTGACAAGTTTCCTTGTCTATGTTTAAGCATAGCGCATAGACATAAACATTAACATAAGTGATAGACTGAAGTATGTTCACTATCTCTAACATCTCTAAGCAAAATAAGAGTTTCTATTGGCTGTGAGACATTCTGGTTTATTATTGGTTTATGTGACAATCGATTTCAAGTAATCGAATGTGTCCATGGCCTATATGGCGTTAGTTCTTCTATCGACTTCGCTCCAATTTCGATTCTCGATTTTGAGTTACCGGCCTGTCATTGGTTCATTTCTTATGTCTTACTTAAGCATAAGCACAAAAGCTTGAAGCTTGCAAGCTTTCAAGTTAACGTCTTAGTGTTATGCTTATGCGAATGCATTGTGAATGAGTCCGCTTATGGACATAGTCCAAACTTTCATGTTAATGCCATGCTTATGTTTATGTTTGCATTGTGAATGGGCCTTAATGGAAATACGAAGCCAATTGGGATAGAGGAACTTCGTTGACTGTCGACAGTGCTCTCCGAATGTCTTCCTAGAACAGAGATGGGAGTAACGGCTAACGCAGACGCCTTACGTCGCTGAGCCACGGTTTCGATTCCCGGCCAAACCAGATGGAATTTGCTGTGGGCAAAGCGAGCTCAGGTGTCTGAATAATATTTCTGTCTACTTGACAGCTACCGGCCGACAGGAGAGAGAGGGTTCCGTTATCCAAGCAGAGGCTTCAATTGTGATTTCACGGCAGAGTGGCCGATGCTTATTTAAAAAAATTAAATCTTACAGTGCGAAGCAACAGAAAATCGAAGAGTGCCATTTGGTACCTTTAAATGTTTGGTTAGGCATTGTGTGTGCGGTTCTGTCGTCTACTGTTGTGTTCTCTCATTACGATTTGTTTGTTGATCGCGAATGTTGCCTCCCGAAAAAGAGGCAACATCCCTCTGCCCCACCCCCAACTGCCAAGTAGACAGAAATAATATTCGGACAATAGACAATATTTCTAGGGGTTCTCCCGTTTCCCCTTTTCTCATTCCATCAGTTCTTTATCAAAATTTATCTCATCACTCTCCGTATCAGTTTCTCATTAGAATGGGTCCCAATGACCGAAATAGTTGAAGGGCTCCTAAACCACAGTAAATGAATACCGGCTCTATCAGTTTTCTGGCGGGTATTGTTCACTTCACTTTTTACAGTACTGAAAATACCTAATGTGACATCCTCCTAAGAAAGTAAAACGGTGGGGTTTAGTCGATAAAAATTCAACTACTATTTCAAACATTATGTTGTCAAGATTTTCACAGGTCATTTCATCTAACTACAAAATTTTATTTATGATGAAAAGAATTATAATTGTTATATTATAAAAAATATACTAAAACTTCAGATATTTTGTATACCTTGGCAATCATTAAAGAAGAAAATTAATTCCTGCATGTTCTCACAGGATTAGATTCAGCAATGAAATAAATGTCCTTTTCGAACTTTGCAGATCACTTCCAGTTAAGAGTAAGAAAATAAACACCAAATGGAGATGGAATGCTCTCGTGGTATTCCTTTGCCAGTGGGAATTGATTATATTCTAAATTGACTCGTAAGTAGTAGCGATTTGTGGAATACGTGTCTGGCCGGAGAATGTTAAACAAAGAAGTGCAAAAGTACGCCATCTTACAGTACTATACATCCTAACTTGTATAAATTATTTTATCTTTGAAGTTACGCTTTCATTCTTATCAACACTTCGATCGCTGAAGAACAAGTTGAGATTGGTGAAAACAATTGTAAAATCTAACATCTTTATTCGCTCTTTCAGTTCATTAGATCTCAATAAGAGTTCCCAAGATATTACTAAAATACTTTCAAATGATTATTTCGTTTTAAACGTGGCACGTTCTTTGGCATTAACCATATCACAGCAGTTAGGAAATTTAGTTAGTTTCTCAACTATTACGCTCCGAGTATTACTGGAGTTATAGTCGGAATATTATTGCCCAGCTGCAGCCCGCGCATCCGTAATTAAACTTGCGGAGACCGAAATGGAATGTGGGACTTAGGTAACAGCATCATAATACCTAACTAATGAGGTCACTTATGCAATTCGAGTATTCTGCTAATGCTCTCATTCGATTGCAATTATTAGTTCTTACGTCGTTGACTCTCTCTCTCTCTCTCTGTTTCTCCCTTTTCCTTCGCAGTCCTTCCTCTCTGCTCCCCTTAATTGAGAGAAAATTGTCAGGAACAACTGAAATTGACTCAACTAAAAGAATACAATAAGAAACTAAATAATAGATTTGATCATTATCTCGATAATGATCAAATTTTGATCAACATCTCGATAATGATCATCAAATTATTGTAATACTCGATAAAAAAAGTAGGAAAGCGTAAAGAATGGTAGTGGACAACTGGACCGCTAATGCCGTTATTTTGACCATATTACAACAAACGTGCACTACCAAATTAATGTTTATTTGTATTATTCAAATTAATGTAAGTGCTTATATATTTTATGTAATATAATTAACATTTTCAAGTTGTTTAAATGAATAAATTCTCGGCTATCCGGGAGACGCCGCGTCGTTGTCTGGGATGTCGACGTTTCGCGTAACATGTCGCAGGCTTCCTCAGGGCAGTGGCGAAACCTGCGACATGTCAGGCGAAACGTCGGCCTCTCAGCCAACGACGCAGCGTTTCCCGGAGAGCCAAGAATTTATGGATTCGAGCCGCGGAAGCTTACGTGTACAATTGTTTAAATGTAAATTAAAATTAAGTAACATTAAAAATATCTCGTAGGTATTAAACTAAGCTAAGAACTCACAATCCACCGATGGGGATACACTGTGCAAAACCACCAAATCAATTGAAGGGTTTCTTATAACCGAACCAGTCCAAATTCGAGATCTTTCAGGAGGCACCAAAAACTTCATATCGTAGACGTGTATAGTAATGAATTTATAATTTCTCTCGCACTCTTATCATTGAATTTGTTTGGCACTTGCCGGAAGGAAATATCCCAGCACATAGCGCCAGTTGTAGGGAATAACGTGGTGAAACATGTCAAAATATGGAATTTTGGTCTTTGTTTGGTTCTTGTAAGAAGCCCCTCAATTGATACGTTCACAGAAAGTGTGAACGTGTCTGCCTTTGCCTGCGACCGGTGCAACTTCCTTTCCGTCGAGCGTACAGCGGGCTCTGTAGCTGGCGTCCCAGCCCCGTGCACACAAGCGCGGCGGGAGGGAGGGGGGCGAGCGGGCGGGCGTTGTTTAAGAGGGAGCACGCGAACAAAGAGCCTCGCGGAAGCGACGCCGGAAACAGCGAAAACAAATCGAACGGCGGCGGCCCTGCGATATACGGTTGCATACCCACGTTCCTGTCCCAATTGGAAACTCCACAGCGTAGGTTTTAGACGTGTAAGCGCGGCGTCGCAACGCGATGGGGAAACTGCGTTCACACTAATTGCGTGACGCACGCGACTCCAGCGCACGGCGGCGGCGCGTGCGAGCCGATAAAAGCCACGCTCCGCCGCCGGCGGGGAAGCGGGGGCGCGGGACAGCGGGCCGGCGGGGCCGGCGGCGGCTAGGGCGGGACGGTTGGGACGCGGCGAAAGCGGCGAAGACGGGTGGCGAGGGCCGGGGCGGCGATGGAGGCGTGGCGGCGGCGGGTGGGGGCGGGGGCAGTGGGGGCGAGCGCGTTGGATCCGATGAAAGCATGCTCCGCGCGGGCGGCGGCTGCTGGCGGGTGGAGCGGCCGAGGCGCGGGCGCGGGCGCGGCGGGAGCGGTGGCGGGGGTTGGCGCGGCGGCGGGGAAGGCGCGTGGATCCGATGAAAGCATGATCCGCGCCGGCGGCGGGGGCGGGAATGGTGGCGGCGGCGGCCGGCACTCGCCTCCGCGCATGGGTATCGCTTTCAGCCCCGGGTCAAAGTTCGCCTTTCGGCACTCGCGCAATAATTGCATATCGCTTTACACGAGTGAAGTGCTGTGCTCACCGACAATTTTTGAATTGAGTTGAAAAATCAGGCTTAAATGATACTTCTGCCTTAGCAATTTGTGCTCACTATCAATTTCTGATCCGGATAGCATTCGGTAATTATACTTCTATTTATTTACAGTGTCCTTTGACATATCATCAGCTGTTACGGTGACGTTCAAGCTCCCGACTGCATGACACCGTAACAGCTGATGATCTGTCAAAGGACACTGTAAATACATTGAGATATAGCTAACATATCCGTGAGTTTTCCTATCAAGGGAGTAGTGAATGTTGTAGAATGTATGTACATATGTACGTAGAATGTATGTAAAATGTATGTACATACGTACCGAAATATGTGACAAATTCTCTCGTCAGCACTTCCGTAACAATCATTCATAAATACTTATTGAAATACTTTAAAAAAGTATTATTATTGCTATTAATAGAGAACGTCTAATTATTATTACTAGAACGCGTGGTGCGTGGATTCGATGAAAACTGACTCAGCTCCGGAGGGGGCCAGACACTCGCCTCCGGGCGCGGTTCCGGGTGCAGTTCCGGGTCAACGTTCGCCTTTCGGCGCTCGCTCAATAATTGCATATCTCTTTACACGAGTAAAGTGCTGGAATCGCGGTCCATTTTCGAACAGAGTTGAAAAATCGATTCTTAAATGAAGCTGTGTCTCAGCAATTGGTGATCGTTACCAATTACTGATTCGCTAGAATATCATAATTAGTCAAAATATCCCCGAGTTTTGCTATCAAGGAAATAGTTGAAATTGTAGAATGTAACTGCACTGCATATATACCAAAATATGTGCCAAATTCCCTAGTTTGCATATGAGTGATAATCTTTTAGTAAAACATTTAAAATAATAATAATAAGAAGAAGAAGAAGAAAAATAGCATTATTATCGATAGCAGTAATAATTCAAAATTGAGCAAAAATATTTCGAAAAGCAAACTTAGCAAGTTTTTTCTCTGCTTATCAATTAACTATCCCCTGCAATTTTTTTGCGGAACTGCTTTGAACAGATTTTTAAGCATTATTATGGTGTGATGAATGAAGACTTCAAACTGCGAGTTTGCAAAAAGTCAGTATATTTTACAATGTGGAGTTAAATGTACGATTTTATGATAATGTAATTAGACCGTACTGGACCTCGCAAGAGAGTACAGGTATGTATGGAGAGCTACACGAGCGTACGACAATAGAGTTCTAATGTAAACAAACACAAATTTACATTTTTTCGCACATTTCAAGCCTTTACATGGTAAACTCGTTACAGCTAGTTAGGGGCAAGGTAATCGTGAGTTAGTGAACAATTCTCTTTATTCCTGTATCCTAAATATCGAACGTTGTTAAAGCATTGCTGAGCTAGCGTCGAATTTCTTCATAAAATTACACGCTCTTCTTATGGTTTCTTCTCGATACAGCATCGGTTTCAGTTGTGTGCCTTGTATCCACTAAGACTGAGTAAGTTCTATCACACGTGACTACCCTGCTCGCATACACTACGTACTGAGCGCCGCACGCAACGTTAAATTTCACCCCGCATGGGCCACACTTCGTGACATGACAACGGCACTATCTCCGTCAGGGGCGCATGAATAATCCAGTAATTGCTTTTTTTTGCATAGTCCAGTGTATAAAGTAAGGTTCAAAAGTGGTACATTTGCACAGATACCGTGGGTCTAACCGATGTTAATAATCTTCTAAAATTCAGCATTAAAAATAATTATTATTCTTGAGAAGTTAGTTCATAAACAGAATAATTAAGCTTGCCGACGTTTATGAATTTTATTGTCTTCTTAGATTTAGATTTGAATTTAAATATAGATTTATTCAGTCAAAAAACAGTAAAAACTGTATGTGACGTAGGGGGGAGAAGATTATTTGCGTACGTTATCTTGAGTTCCAGAATCCCGTCCCGTCATTTTAACTATAAATAGTTGAAAGATGAGTAAAAGTTTAACATAAATAAATGAAAATAAATTTTTAAAACCGCGAGATTAGCAATATTTGAAAAATAGTCATTTTCATTTCCGAGATATAGAAAACTTATTTGCATCTGTACACGAATTGCAAGTACGATTTTTCTGCATTGCTAACAAAATAGCAACTCGCCCTTACCTCTACTCTTACCATTTCAAGCAAAAGGAGAGTTCAAGAAAACGTGCGCATAGTGAAGGTACATTTACGTCCTGAAGCAAAACAAGGGGCCATCTCAGCATTTGCTCAATGGATCAGGCAAACTGGACAAAAAACCTGATCGAGATGGGGAGCGCTTTTAATCAGCGCTTTGGATAGAATATAAATTACACCACTATTACGTACATAAGTACATACTATTACATACTATATAGTACATAAGATGTTGGTTAATATCTTATTTTCTTTTCCAGCAGAGCGAGATCTCAAAAATGACACCACCGGTCAAACGCATTGCCGATCAATGCGTCTTTGAGCGAAACTAAATTAAGCTTCTATATCCGTTATGCGTGGAAAGCCAACCCTACCATCCGGAGATACACACACTATACATACGTAATCAAGTAAGGACTTCTTTCGTGTACAAAAATTCTTCAAAATGTTGGGCGTACATGCAATCGGTTGCAAAAAGAAAAACAGCGACAAACAATTACGACTTTTTTTTTTAAATTTAAGGTCGCATCAACTTCTCGGTTATTAGCGACCACTATTGCGTGTACCGGAATGGTAACTATGAGGATGACACGATATGATGTTGATAGGGAGTCAAAGAATGAACACAATACAACCATGCTCGAGGCGGAACTCGTACCCGCGATCCTTCGGTTCGAGATCGCTGCGGCACTACTGCCTTAGCGATCTCGACCATCCGGACCGACAATTACTTTTCACTAATGCAATTTTACCAAAATAACCTGGTCTGATTTTAAAGGCGGTTTCACACCAAAGCTTTATAATCTTAAATCAGTACGGAACAATCGTCTGCACCAGGACCCAGCAGACATCATTGCTACCTGGATCCGCAATTGGCAAGTCAATGAGATGAGTGCCATATTCAACCGAGTTGAGGGAGAAGGCTTACACTTTCATGTCTCCCCCTTTTCTTGGTCAGAAACCTCGTTGTTGGTTTGTCTTCGCCTCTTAGTGTTTAAACTCAGAGGATGCGAAGCGGTGAGGCAGGGCGAACAAGCGGCAGTGTTATGTAACATTGCATCGCATCGCGTCGCGTTGCATCGCATCGCGTCTGGTCGCTCCGCGTTACAATCTGAATGCAAACGAGATATGCGCCAGCCCAAGTTTGCGCAACCTGTGTGTTGGTCCCCTAAGTCCGCTTCACCATTTCCTGTGAACGGTAAAGGTAATGCGAAGGCGTGAATACAAACGGGAGATTCATCCGCTTTACAATAAACTCCCATGGGGAAGTAGAGTCGCGCTATGAAACTGGCGGTAAAATGGTGAACATCAAGTAAAAGTAGTCGAAATCGTAGAGGAAAGCTTGTTAATACCACCTGCCGTACCCCTTCCTTCGGAGGGGAAGTAAAGCCGGCTGTCCCATGTTAGTAGATTTACTTGCATGTAAAAGATTCTCAAGCCTAAATGACGCCTCTGAGCTAAATTCAAATCGCCTGTTTCTCGCCCGAGAAATACCTCCATTCTCTCCTAGTTGGTGCAAGGAGCGTAGCGAAATTTGCGTGGTCAGACGGAAGAGCGGGCCTAATGGCCCGAGTCTCGCCACGTAAAATAAGGCAAATTCAATTCAATACCAAGTGCCTTTGCCTCAATGCCGTAATCAACGTATGCCTTCGTCTTTCTTACGCCTTCTTTAGGAGGTACAGTAAAACTGCAGACTAAGGAGATAGTTCATTACTCTATAGTAAAACCAACTATTGTAAATTTACTTCAGGTGCAAGATTCTCAAGCCTGAAGGAAGCCTCAGAGCTAAATTGAGATTGCCGTTTGTCGCCAAAAGGATGATACCTGTTTTTGCTGGGAGTTGGCGCAAGGAGCGTAGT